>CM077152.1:29972714-30359154 GCA_039583875.1 Platanthera guangdongensis | reverse complement strand
GGAATCTGTGATGTTGCATTTGATATGATTGCCGAGAAGACTCCATCTTTGGCAATTTTTTTCGGATTTACACGAGTCAGTTGGGGTTCAGGCGCCTTGAAGGTTAGCTTCAAGGCCGCACCTGGAAAATTGAGGCGGAAGCTGTTCTGCATAATATGCGGTATGGGTACCGGCCTTGATCATATACCTGGGTTATGAGATTGTTTTCCTAAATTTGGAGATCCTATTAGTAGCATGTCCCGATCAAAGATTGATTAATTGGAGGATGCGGCGTGACCTACATGCAATTGGAATTGGGGAACTAGGTTATTTGGTTCATTGCGTTTTACCTTCGCCTCGCGTACCTCTGTCACAACCGCCCCTCTTCGCTTCTTCCGCGTACTCATCCGCGAGATCGCACTGTGGGATTGCTACAGCCGCCGACGCACCACGGGATTGCTACAGCCGCCGACGCTTGCACCGCGGGATCGCTACAACCATCGACGTGCTTCTGCGTACTCGTCCGCGACGCAACTTCCGCGGAGCTTTCCACAGCGTTTTCCTTTTCGCTTCGCCCCCTCGCTGGTGGCCGCTCCCTACACCACGCAGTTCGCCTATTCCGCCTCTTCCCTCACCTCCGTGCATGCCCTTGACGCGCGGAATGACTGCTAGAGATAGGAACAACCCTCCCTCGGTGGAAGGACTTTCCGACCGCATGGATCAAGTCGACACGACTCTTTCCGTTCCCCAAGTCGCAGTTCAGGAGATTCACTAGCTCCTTTCCACTTGACTAGCCACACCCTCACCGCTACCGGTCTCGCAACCCTCTCTATCCACTCTTCCGGCAGCGCCATCGACCCTTTAGGGGTTCCTGTGCCCTTTGGTGATCCGTCGGCTCTCCACCTCCGCTGACTCGACATTCCAGTGTTTGATGGGACTGATCACATGAGCTGGTTGGCCCGCACGAAGCAATACTTTGATCTCTAGGGCACTCTGGTAGCCCCAAAAATGCCCATGACGATGATCTAAATGAAGGGCTCAACCCTTTATTGGGTTCGTTGGCTTCGCCAGTCTACCCCTATTCTCTCTTGGGCGGCTCTCAAGGACGAGCTGCTTCGTCGTTACGATACGCGCCATGCCGGAAACCCCTTCGAGAGCCTAAGCAACGCTCGTCAGACGAATACCGTTGATGCCTACATCGATGTCTTCATTGAGGTCGCCACACATGTTCCCGGCTTGTCGACAGATCTCTACTTGGGCACCTTCCTTGCTTGCCTACGACCGCACATCCGAGCCCGTCTACGGGTGCATGATCCGACTACGCTTACTCGCGCTATGAAACATGCTCGCTACGTTTAAGAGGATTTTGCTACCTTGCCTTCCAGCCCGACACTTCACTCCGCTGGCGCCTCATCTTCTACCCACACTGACTCATTTGGGCCTCTGACTCCTCCACTTCGTCTTTCAAGCCGAGCCCTCTCCTGCCCCGATCGGCCTCTGCCGCGACCTCCTGCAGGCTGCAACACCTCCCTGAGCCAAGATACGAGTCCATAGGATCTCTCCGGCAAGGGTCTTTACTTTTGCTGCAAAGGTCCTTACCCCCTACTCATATATGCCCAAACAAAGACTTCAAAATGCTCCTTGAGGGCGAAGATGACAACATCAGCATGGACAATCCCTCGTGACAGAGCTGCAACTTCTGGTGACGCCCGCTCCGGGCTTCCATGTGTGCCTCGGTGATGCCCGTCGAGCTTAACGGTGGGCCGCTGCCTTGGACTGCCCCTCACGATCGGATCCTATTCGGTTACAACGGATTTCTATGTCTTTGAACTTGGCGACCTTGATGCCATTCTTGGCGTGACATGGCTGCACACGTTAGGCAACATTCAACACAAATGGGATCGCCTTACCATGGTCCTCGAGGCGTCGGGCGCCACTCTCCGGCCACAGGGCGACTCGCCCTTGGCCTGTTCCCTTGCTGCCCTGCGCTTCATCCTGCGGACGACAGACCCAGACTTCAGCGTCCTCCTGTGGCACATGGAGGCGATATCTCCCCAAGCACCGCACGCCCCACACACTGACATCCGACTCTTGGACTTCACGGACCACTTTTTTCTACACTGCACATGCTTCCCCCGAAATGAGCCGCCGATCACGCTATTGTCCTACAGCCGGGGGTAACCGCCGTTTTCGTCCGCCCGTATCGTTATGGCCATGATCAGAAGACCACTATGGAGGCATGGTCGCCGAGATTCTTACGACGGGCATCATCCAGCCGAATGCGAGCCCCTTCTCCAGCCCGGTTCTCCTGGTAACAAAAGAAGGATGATAGCTGGAGATTTTTTGTGGACTATCAGGAGCTGAACAAGATCACCATCCCCGACAGGTGCCCGATTCCGTCATCCAGGAGATGTTGGATGAACTACAAGGAGCAACTTATTTCTCCAAGTTGGATTTTCGTTCGGGCTATCAGCAGACTCGGGTTAGAGCCGAGGATGTGCCCAAGACGGCGTTCCACACCCATGAAGACCACAATGAGTTTCTAGTCATGCCCTTCGGTCTGACTAATGCCCCAACCACGTTCTAATCCACAATTGAATGGCGTCTTCCGTTCGCATTCCACATAAGTTAGTTTGATAAATTTTTATGGCCATATTAGTCTTTAGCTCTGTTTGGCAGCTCCCCCTGTATCATTTGGCCACTGTGCTTCAATTTCTCGCAGAGCACCAGTTCGTGGCCCACCACAAGAAGTGCCTATTTGGGCAGCCACTGATCGATTATTTGGGGCACATTATCTTAGCTGTCGGTCTGGCTATGGATCCGACCAAGGTAGACGTTGTCCTACATTGGGCGACTCCGACGAGCATCAGAGCGGTATGCGGATTCTTGGACCTTACCGAATACTATCGTCGATTCATTTGCAATTACACAACGTTGGCTCGCCCGCTGTCCGACCTCCTCAAGAAGGGGCAACGTTCTCTTGGAGGCAGACGACCCAGGAGGCCTTTCTTGGCCTACAACACGCGCTTGCATCAACCCTAGTCTTGGGCATGCCAGAATTTTCTGAGCCATTCATTGCGGAGTGCGACGCTTCCGGGAAGGGGGTTGTAACAACCCTTATAACAATAAAAAAGATTATATTGAAAAAAACCTAATCCTCTAATACTTAACCGAGCTAACCTTCCTCTGACACCAACTGTCACGACCCGTCTAAAGCAAAGATCAGAGTGCGCTTCTGGCGGGTCGTGATGCAACATGCATAGTTTTGTTTCCGCCCATGCCCGTGGCACAACAATCTGCCCGAATCGCACTGATCTTTGCTTTAGACAAATCGTGACAGTTGGTATCAGAGGAAGGTTAGCTTCCAAAGATAAAGTATTGTATAATTTTCACATATTTTGAATCTTATTATATAAATATATATATGCATGCATCATTCCTTTACCCACTTTGTCATTATTCGTTATTCGTGGCTGAAACACACACACTACACTCATAAGCGTAAATAGTATGCACACGAATGTTAAGGAGTTATGAGCAAACCTAACATTTGGTGCATTTGAATTTTTACTAGGATATACACCGCTTGCGAATATTAAATAGTTATGGACAGTTTAATATTTTCAAGTACGATGACATTAGTATCATAATATGCTTGATATGTTAAGCGAAATAGACACTTAACATGACATGCGTATCCATTCATTTGCATTCATATCATAAATTATTGCACACAAATGTCAAGTTAAGAACAACAATAATGATTGTACATGCATGACTTTACTATTTTCTTTGTATCGCACTTGATCTCATTGTTGCATTTACATGATTATTACCTAGAATTGTTCAATGAAAATGCTGTAATTATTACATGATTTATGTACCCGACTGTATGAAATGTGTTAAATCTTTAGTTTCAAGTCCCCGATATTCGTAATCAGTCTTTTCTGTTTCACTTGTCTATCAATCCTCTCCGATCCTTCTGTATCTCCTTCTAGTTAGCTCCTAACCGTCTGCGCCACAAGCAATGTAATTGTAGACATATTTCTCCAGTTGTATAAGAGAGAATTGAGGGTCTTCTTATAAATTGTTCTGCTGAATTACTTCGGCGCTGTTTGTGCTCTTCCATCGCTATAGTGACTTCTAACGACACTCAATCGTCATTCAACTTTTTTTTAATGTTTTATCTTCACTTCGTGCAAAGATTTTTCGCTCTCGAATTCTTGAGCCTTATCTTTTACTTTTGAGCCAATTGAAGAAATTCTTGTGATCCCTGAAGCCAATCTTTTTATCGATCGAGCCTCTAAGATCGTTGAGTATCAAATACACAAACTTTAGAATAGAACCATTCTTATGGTAAGAGTGTTTTGGATGCACGAAAAGTCTGAAGAGTACACTTAAAAACTTGAATTTGACATGCGTAGCAAGTATCCACAAATTTTCTCTTGATCTTAGTAATTCTCCGCGCTTGTTCTCCTTTCTATTTCAGTACATTCATAGTTAGCTTGCATGTCTTGATTTACAAACCTTGTTGGAATAAATGGTATCTGAATCTTCTCCATAAGAGCCCTCATTCAGAAAATTCTCAGAAATTTCGGTACAAAACTTTTTATGTAGGGGAGAATGTAACAAC
This sequence comes from Platanthera guangdongensis, assembly GCA_039583875.1. NCBI lineage: Eukaryota > Viridiplantae > Streptophyta > Magnoliopsida > Asparagales > Orchidaceae > Platanthera > Platanthera guangdongensis. The sequence continues at coordinate 30,354,542 of CM077152.1, read as the reverse complement.
CCTTGTAATAATAAAAAAGGGGTTATAATTAAAAAAACTAATAATTTAATATTTAACCGAGCCAACCTCCTTCTGATACCGACTGACACGACCCGTCTAAAGCAAAGATCAGAGTGCGCTTTGAGCAGGTCATGATGCAACATAGATGGTTTTCTTTCCTCCCATGTCTGTGTCATCACGACCCGCTCGAAGCGCACTTTGATCTTTGCTTTAGACGGGTCGTAACAAGGGTGGGGGCGGTCCTCATGCAGGGGGTCGACCATCGCCTATTTCAGCAAGGCCTTCTCTAGTCAGCGGGATGCGACGTTCGCTTACGACAACGAGCTCCGGGCATTTGTTCTCTCTGTTCTGCACTGACGCCCCTATCTTCTTGGGCGGACCTTCGTGGTGCGCACGAATCACCGCAGCTTGCGCCACTTGTGTACTCAGAAGGTCACGACGCCCACACAACATCTTTGGATTTACAAACTTCTTGGATACCAGTTCTCCATCGAGTACAAGATGGGGAGGACGAACACCGCCGCTGACGTCTTGTCCCGACGAGAGCACGTGAGAATCTTGGTAGCGGTCTCCCAGCTCGTTGGCGGGATATTGATGTCCTGCAGACAGAGGTGCGTGGGGATCCCCACTACGCCTCCATGATACGGGATTTGCAAAGAGATCCAAGTTCGCACCCCCTTCCGGATGATCGGAGATCAGCTTTTCTACGGGGATCGTCTCGTGCTCGCCGATTCGTCACCCTGTATTTCTCGTTCGCTTCACGAGTTTTGTGCTACTTTAACAGCGGGCCATTCCGGTGCCTACCCCACGTATCGTCGACTAGCGTCTACCATGTACTGGCGGGGTATGATGAGGTACGCGTAGTAGTTTGTGGCCAACTGCCTGACGTGTCAGAAGGCTATCAGGCTCTCTCTCCAACTAGACTCCTCCAACCCCTACCCATCCCTGATATGGTCTGGGAATATATATAGATGGATTTCCTCACCCGCCTATCCTACTCTCAGGGCTATGATTGCCTTCTTGTAGTGGACCGCCTGTCCAAGTAAGGGCATTTCATACCAATTCGTCATCCTTATCCCGCCAGCTCAATGGATCGGATTTTCATTGGGGTAGGCGGTCTGCCTCTACGGTTTTCTCCATTCCATCGTGAGCAATCGCAACCCAGTTTTCTTGAGCTCCTTTTGGCAAGAGTTGTTCCGTCTACAAGGGACTAAGCTGCAGTTCAACATCGCGTACCACCTACAGACAGACGGACAAGCGGAGGTCCTCAACTGTTGCGTTGGGACGTATCTGCGCTGTTTTGAGATGGAGCAGCCTCGACAGTAGACCCAATGGATCGCATGGGCAGAGCTATGACAGAACACATCCTATCAGTACGCCACGGGCGTCACCCCCTTTCTGGTGGTCTACGACCGCCCACCCTCATCTATACCATGCAACTTACCTGGAGAATGCCAAGTACAAGCCCTGACCGCCGACCTGCAGGACCGGGACAAGGGCCTCCGCCAACTGAAGCATGATCTGGTACGAGCTCAACATCACATGATCCAGTAGGCCAATCATCATCGTCGTGAGGTGATACTCTCGCTGGGCGAGAAGGTTTTTATCAAATTGCGACCGCACAGACATAACTACACCCCTAGTTCTCGGTCCGTTATTTGGGCCCCTTCCCGATCTTGGAGAAAATCAGAGAGGTGGCCTACCGTCTACAGCTCCGCATCGACTGTCGAATTCATCCTGTTTTCATGTCTCCTAGCTGAAAAGGGCCTTAGGGGATCATCCCCTCCAGGCTACGCTACCGGACGAGCTAGCCGTTGATTCGGTTCCCCGGTATGAGCCTGCAACAGTTTTGGGAACACGGACCAAAGACATTCAAGGACGAACAGTGCGACAGATCCTCATCCAGTGGAAGGACCAACGAGCCGAAGAGGCCACATGAAACCTGGAGGAGATCAAGGCCCAGTTTTGGAATTCGACCTTGAGGATAAGGTCGTTGTGGAACCCCGGGGTGTTGATGCGAGTGCGGAAGACCACATTCTCGGCAATCGCTACACAAGGGTTTACACGAGACGTGCACGGGGACCAGGCGCGGTTTGAGGATGCGCCAAATTGGATATGAGATTTTATTTCCGTTATCTTGCATTTCTTTTTTAGCACATATTTCCTTTATTGTGTATTTCCTTGCCAGCATTATTACTATGTAATCACATTCCTATATATATTGTGGAGAACTATAATAGTAGACAATTTCTATCTTGAGAATTGATTAATTGGAAGGGTACCATCCAGCGTAACCCTACCTTGCGTTTTACCAACATGCATAGCAAGTTGCAAGTAAATGGTAATAAAAAAACTAACTATAGATCCTATCACATCAAAATTTGAATTATTCTACATATTAATTATATACGAATGTAATATTCACATGATAAATAAAAATTAATACTCACTATTTTTAATCCGAAGCAAGTTTAACATAGTATTATCATTCAAGGATTCAACATTTTTTAATTCTATGAAAAAAATATTAATGTCCATGTCTTTAGATTTAGGATCATAATAAACAATAAAAAAATATATTAAGTACTAATTATTAATCATTAACAATAGATATATATTAAGTGTTATTTAAATTCGGTTTTGGGTTCCCGACCCCAAGAACCGAGAACCGTACCAAAAGATCGGTTTCAAATTTTCCTGGAACTAGAACCGAACCAAGAACCACTAGAACTGACCCAAATTGATCGGTTTGGTTTGGTTTTGTTTTGGGCTCCCGGTGTTTTTTTGCACACCCTTAGGTGTTACAGTTTTTTTGTTGTGATGCACACACGTGCTTATTTTTGGATGAAATGACGAGAGATGTGAATTGATACACATCTTGCTGGAGCACAAGTACTTAGTTTAAATTTAATTTTAATATTTAAATAAGAAACAATCATTTTAGATAATTATTAGCTTTATTTAATGAGGTGCTATTAGTTTGAAGATTATTTGCTCGGATGTTATCTTCATAATAGGATTGAATTTCATTTGGATATCATACTTTATATACATAGGGTATATATGGCTTGTAATTGACATAATACTTGATCAAATGAATTAAATCATGGATTCCCCATCTACTCTCTTTCCCCTATTACTTCCACTTCTCTCTTTCTCCCTATCTTTCTCTCCAGCCCTCTTTTAGTACTTCTCAGTGCTGCTTCCCCAACTGTGCATCATTTAATATCTGTGCCCAAAGTTGTTTCTAGGTTCTCATTGTTACAAGATGAGTTTCTTGAAATTGTGAAGGAAATCCATGCCCTCTCCCTCTACATCCATACCCGTATGCAAAACACACGATCACTATTGTGCAAATCAAATTCCATTCCTATTTCCCTTGCATCATCTATCATGTTAGAGAATATGAGGGAAAATGATGTAAAAGCCCATGTATAAGGCCCATCTATATGTCTGCTTCTTCTTTCTTCTATTAATCCTACGTCTCTTGTGTATGATTCTTTCTCCTTCTCTTCTCCTATATATTTGTACTCTCTCCTGTATTTTTGATATGACAAAGTATATACAAGGTTTGACCCTACGTTTCTACATGGTATCAAAGCGAATCTGATCCCGGTCAGCTACCTTATTTCTAACCGTAGCTATCCGCGCGGCCTCGTCCCTTCTTCCCGCTGCTGTTCAGTGGCCTTCTCTTTTCTAACCGCCCCTTCTTTCTCCGTGGCTTCCACCTCTCCTCTCCTCCCTCTCTCTGCTTTTATAGCTCTCTTCTTTCTGCCCAGTGGGACCCGCCCCCTTCCCGCTGTTCGCTCATCTAACCGCTGCAGGTTGCGTTGCCGCTGTGGATTTCCCTAACCGCTGTGGATTGCCTAACCGCTGCGGGCTGCCTAGCCGCTGCGGGTTGCTTCCCGCTGCTTCTGTTCGCTGCCTCTTGCCGTTCTCGCGCTGCTTTTGGTCGCGGCTTCTAGTCGCCGTTTTTTTCCGCTGCTTCTAGTCGCTGTTCTTTGCCGCTGCTTCCAGTCGCTGTTCTTTGCCGCTGCTTCTAGTCACTGTTCTTTGCTGCTGCTTCTAGTCACCGCCCCTTGCCTCTTACTGTTCTTGCCGCTGCTTCTGGTTGCGACTTCGACTCGCCATTCTTTGCTGTTGCTTCTAGTCGCTGCTCCTTGTCGCTGCTTCTAGTCGCTGCCTCTGTCCGCTGTCTTTGGCTGCTTAGGTTGGTCGTTCGACCTCTCCTTCTCGCCGCGGTCTCACCTAACCGCCGACCCTTGGAAAGATCTTCTAGTCGCTGCGGTCTTGCCCTATCCGCTGCCTCTATCCGCTGCTTCTATCCGCAGCGGCCCGGTGTTCTGCTCGCCGCACGCTGCCTTAGCCGCGACCTCTCCTCTTAACCTTCTCGCCGCGGACTGGTTCTTACCGCTCGCCTGGTGGTCTCCTTGGTGACTTATTCTAGCTTGTTGCGCGAGATTCTTGCCGCGACCTCTCTCCCGCGTGCCCTTTTATCCGCAACGGCCTAGCCTTCTAACCGCGCAGCTAGATTTCGGAGTTGTTGTTCTTGGCGTTGTCCGCATGTCTTCCGTCTCGCCTTCTGCTTCCGATTCGACAACTCTTCCTGGAGCAGATCGTGCTGCTCCCTTGGAGCTCCGTGATGAATTACGTATTACCACCATTTCTTTCCGTGGAAAACCATATTTTGTAGAATGGGTTCACTCCGTTCGCCGTGTGCTGCAAACTAAAGGTCTCCTTCATCACCTGACAAGGCCTCCTCCCACAGACCCGATTAACGAGTGGATTCAGGACGATGAGCATGTCCAATCTTGGCTTCTCAATTCTCCGGACACCGAGCCGTATCAGATGACCATGTATCACGAGACGGCTCACGCTCTGTGGACTGACCTCCATTCTCTCTACTCCGGGAAGGACAGTCTTCAACACTTATTCGACATTCTTACCTATCTTCAGTCTCTCGATCCTGGAGCTACTGGTGACTTGACGTCCTTTGTTACTCGGGCTAAAACTCTTGTGGAGGCTTGGATCCAACATCAGCCACCCACCACTGACTTGGTTACTCAACGACAACAAAAAGTAGCAATTGAGATTGCTATGATGATGACCTGTGTTCCACCACATCTTCATAGTGTCCGCGCTCATATCCTATCTTCCGCGGTTACTCCGTCCCTCTCGGACGTTTGCTCGATTCTTCTGAAAGTTACCCCTCCTCCGAATGCTCCACCTCTCTCTCCAGCTCTCCTTCAGCAACCCGTGGCTACTCTTGCTCCTTATACTCGCAGTCATCCGGCTTGCCGCGGTCGCCAGTCTCGAGGACGGGGTCGTAGTGGCCGTACTCTCTTCAAGTGCTCTCATTGCGGCAGGGATGGTCATCTGGAGGCCACCTGCTATCGCAATCATGGTCTGCCCCTCACCTTGCTGCTTCGACTACTCCCGTACCTCCCTCTGCCACTAGTGAGTATATTGCTGCTCTACGTGCTCAACTCCATCAGTTTCAAGGGGTAGTTAGTTGCTCCTCTGGCTCAGTAGCTTCGATCTCCAGTGAAGGTATATCTTGCCTCTCACACAGCTCTTCCTGGATTGTGGATTTGAGTGCTACGCATTATCTCTCTCCGCAGAAGCCGCCTCAATACTTACATTCTGCGTATCCCAAGTTTCATCACTGTGGCTAATGGTGACATGGTCCCGGTTGCTGACACTGCTCATTACGCTCTTCCTTTGTTGTGCAGGATCGACTAAAGCAGAATATACTTAGTAGGGGGCGACTGTCTAATGAGTTGTATCTTCTCGATGTTCCTCCCGCTGCTCTCACCACTGTCTCCTCCAGTAATTGACATCGTCGTCTTGGACATGCTCCTCTTCCGATTCTCAAGAAAGCTCTTCCAACGATTCCCCTTCAAGAGTTTTTTATGAATCATGTATTTTTTTGGCAAACAACACCATGTCTCTTTTATTTCTCCTAGTATTCGAAGTGATACCCCTTTATCTTTAGTGCATTCTGATATCTGAGGACCATATAAGATACCTAGTGTTTTTGGTTATCGCTATTTTGTAACATTTATTGATGATTATTCACGACTTACATGGTTGTACTTACTTCGTGATCGTACCGAACTCACCTCCACATTCCGTACGTTTCTTACTGAAACGCGTACCTAGTTTTCAACGAGTGTAACAATTTTCTATACTGACAATGCTCGAGAGTATACTGGCCGCATCTTCTCCAATCTGTGCGCCGAGTTTGGTATTATTCATCAAACTTCGTGTGCCTATACTTCTCAACAAAATGACGTTGCAAAACGAAAAAATCACCATCTCCCTGATGTTGTCAGATATCTCATGATCCAAATGCAGGTTCCTCCTCTCTACTGGAACTTTGCGGTTTCCACTGCTTGCCACCTCATCAATCGCATGCCCTCGTCCATCCTCTACTTTGTGGCTCCCGTCACTTCCCTTTACCAATCCAAGCCACTCTTCTCTCTTACCTTTCGTGTGTTTGGATGTACATGTTATGTCCATCACCTTGGCCCTCCATCTGACAAGTTAGCCCCTCCTGCTACCAAAGCTATGTTTGTCGGGTACTCTCGCACTCAGAAGGGGCATGTCTGCTATTGCCCTACCACCGGTCTCTGCCGATGTCTCCTTCAATGAAGAACAACCATATCATATCAGTGCTACTAATCCTCTTATTCCTCCTCCGCTACCTCGGCCCACAGTTCCAACTATGTCCCTGCTTCCACCTCTTCTACCTACTCCCTCTTTGCTTCCAATTCCTACACCACCACCTATCCCCTCCAAACCTCCTATCATTCAGGTTTACACTCAACGTCCTTCACGTCCAGATTCCCTACAGCACCTTCCCTCTACCGGTGTATCCTCGCGGCTTGTTGATTCAGCATCACCTTCGACGGCTAATCCCTTGGCCAATTATGTCTCTTTACATCGGCTCTCTCCACTCTCCTTACATTTGCTCTCTCTCTCTCCTCACCTAACTTTGTGCAGGAAGCTCTCCAGCATCCGGGGTGACATGCATCCATGAATGAAGAAATGACCGCACTATGGGGTAATCAGACTTGAGAACTGGTTCCTCTTCCTCCTGGCCAAAGTTGTGTCAGTTGCAAATGGATCTTTACAATCAAGCATGCGGCGGATGAGACAGTTGATCGCTTGAAGGCTCGACTTGTGGCATGAGATTTTACTCAACAATACGGCCTTGATTATGATGAAACCTTCTCCCCTGTCGCCAAATTAAATTCAGTTCGGGTTCTGCTCTCCTTAGCAGTTCATCGCCAGTGGCCTCTCCATCATCTGGACGTAGAAAATGCCTTTTTGAATGATGATCTTTTACTGTTTACATGCATCAACTGCCCGGGTTTGAGTCCATCGGGGAGTCTTGTGTATGTTTGCTTCAAAAATCTATCTATGGATTCAAACAGGCTCCTTGGACGTGGTTTGAAAAATCCAACAAGGCAGTTTATGCGGTTGGTTTCACACGAAGCTCCGCAAATTTCTCTCTTTTCACTCATCACCAATCAACCGGGACTGTAATACTACTGGTTTATGTGGACGATATTTTGATCACGGGTGATGACTCCGCTGGGATACAGCATGTTGAGCAACATTTAAATTCTGTCTTTTAAATCAAAGCTCTGGGAAACCTTCGGTATTTCCTTTGACTGCAGATTGCTCGGCGACCTGTTGGTCTTGTCTTATCCCAGCGCAAGTATTGCATCGACCTTCTGCAAGATGCTGGCCTCTCTGGGTGCAAACCTGTGGAGACCCCGTTGGAAGTCAACCACAAGCTATGTGCTCAGGGATCTGAGTCTGATTCTCTACTTCCAAATTCAAAATATTATCGACGTCTCGTGGAAAAACTGATATACCTAACAGTTACAAGACTAAATATCTCATTTGCAGTTGGAGTGGTCAGCCGCTTTATGCACACTCCACGTGTTTCCCATCTTCAGGCAGTGGAACACATTCTCAGATATCTGAAGACTGCTCCTGGATAAGGACTTGTGTATAAACCATCTTCGGAGCATTCTCTCATTGCTTACTCTGATGCAGATTATGCGTGTTCGCTGGACGACCAACGATCTACAACTGGTTTCTGTACTTACTTTGGAGAAAATCTTATCACATGGCGGAGTAAGAAGCAGTCCGTGGTTGCTCGCTCGTCTGCTAAGGCTGAGTACCGTGCGATGACGGCCGTTGTGTCAGAACTAACCTGGCTGGAAAGTCTTCTTATTGATTTGAGAGTTAAATTATCCTCACCTTCAGCTTTGTTCTGTGACAGTCAGGCTGCAATCTATATTTCAAAGAATCCTGTGTTTCATGAGCGGACCAAACATATTGAAGTTGACTGTCACTTCGTTCGAGAAAAGGTCCAATCGAAGATGATAAAGCTTGAGCATGTTTCTTCTTCTAGGCAAGTGGCTGACACTCTTACCAATGCATTATCTCAGAAATTGTACCATCAGTTCCTGTCCAAGTTTGGTGCCTACAATTTGTACGCTCCAGCTTGCGGGGGAGTGTTAGAGAATATGAGGGAAAGTGATGTAAAAGCCCATGTATAAGACCCATCTATAGACATGCTTCTTCTTTCTTCTATTAGTCCCACATCTCTTGTATATGATTCTTTCTCCTTCTCTTCTCCTATATATTTGTACTCTCTCCTGTATTTTTAATATGAGAAAGTATATACAAGGTTTGACTCTACGTTTCTACATATCCAATGATATATCTGTTACGAGCCTACTTCCGTAACAACGGTAACTCGCCGGAATAGTGATCGGAGGCGGAGAAGATGATGGTGATGGAGGATACTGTGGAGCCGAAATCGCGACTTCCTAGGCGGGGTTGCTCGTTGGAGGAGAGAGCCACCAAGATCTCACAACAAGAGACAAGAACTAGACTTCATTTCATTGATAACCTCTTACAAGACACTAAGGGTCTATTTATAGAACTCCTGGGTGACACACTCGTAAATACATGAAGATGCAAACAATAATAAAATACCCTAATATAATCATATTCACTCCTAATACAAACTCATTACATATAATATGATAAATGATGAAGGATTCAAAACCGATCCGTAACATCTCATCCGCCCTCGAAAATCGAGCTTGCCCTCAAGCTCGAACTCTACGTGGTGACCAGATCGTCTGACAGCTTGATCTCTCGCCAGAATAATGCATGATATCGCATAGCGAAGGCGGCAACGACGGTGAGTAGCGGTGGTGTCGGTGGACAGACGAGTGACAAAAGAAATGACTTTGGCAATGTCGGTGGAGCGGCGATGAGCAACAACAAGTAGGTCGGGGATGCGACGGTGGTGCCGGTGGACAGACGAGCGACAGTAGAATTGGATTTGACAATGTCGGTGGAGCGGCGATGAGCAGCAACAAGTAGGTCGGAGAAGCGACAGCCGACAGAAGAAACAGATCTGAGGGCGGTGATGTGGCCGTGGGGGCCGGCAGAGCAAGTGCTGGCGGAAAGGCGGACACGTTGTCTGACGAAGGTGGCTCAAGGTGGGGCGGCTCTACCATGACATGTGATGGTGGAAGGACAAATACCGCTAACAACGATGGAACGTCAGTGGCCGACACAAATGATGATTGCATGAAGAGAGGCGGCGGTGGAAGCGACAATTGGGACATGGGCTGCGGCAGAAAGGTGACTGTCAGATTCTTAATGTGATGGAGGAGTGCATCAGCTTTCCGGAGGAGTGTGTGTGTCCATGGAGCTCATCATTTCTCGTAGCTTCAATTGGATGGCGGCGGCTTCCGCGGCAGTCAACTTGGTGTTCCCCATAATAATATGATTAAAATATTAATAACCAATTAATCAAGAAAATGATTAATTAATTTAAAATATTTTCATTAAGGTATAATAGTATGGGGAAAACAATTAATTAGAAACGGTGCACAAAACTGATGTCGGACACATGAAATGATGGTAAAAATTAAAATACTGAGATAGTGAGAGGTGGGCTGATGGGACCTCCAAAAAAACGGTTTAGAAAAAACATTGGGGAACAAAAGATGAGAAGAGATTTTAAAATAAAAGAGGAGAGGGCCGTGAGGCTCGGCTGGTAGTAGAAAAGAAAAGAAAATAAATGAAAAGTGGAGATGGGGCCCATGGTGACAGGTGGGGGTGGAAAATGAAAACACGGCGGAGGAGGCCGCGCCGAAGAGCCTGCAGGAATTAATTTTGCGCAGGGCTCAAGGGAAAAATGGCAAACGGGGTGGGGCTCAAGAGTGGGGTGTGGCGTGGAGTGCGCAACGTCAGCGAAGGAACGATGGGGCTTGTCGGCACGGTCGTCGGCTCTGGAGGACCTAGCGACGACTGAGGAGTTGGTCGGTGACTGTTCCCCGCGGAAGAAGAACCCGACGCAGACGACTCTGCGGAAGAAACCATGTGGCCGACGGGTTGTCGGCGGTTCTGCGAGCGATGATGGAGATGCAGAGGTAGATCAGGCCGCATGGCTGTTGTTCTCTGCTGTGATACCACCGTTGGGTATTGCAACTGGAGCAAGAATGGAAGGTGGGGAAGAAGAACAGTGGCTGACGGCTCAGTGGGCATCACTACGAAAGAGGGGGAAAATCGAACTGTAGTCGTGTGTGTGTGTGTGGGGGGGGGGGGGTTGCAGGCTTGCAGCGACGAGTGGAAAACGCGCACAGTGAAGTTGAAGGAGACGACCAAGAGGAACGGGAGCTTGTGGGAGACTTGGCCAGGAAGATGATGACGTGGAAAAGGAGCGAGTGTAAATGGCGTCACGAAAGAGGACCGAGGGCTCTGATACCAAGTTGTTACGGGCTTACTTCCGTAATAGCGGTAACTCGCTGGAATAGTGATCGGAGGCAGAGAAGATGACGGTGGTGGAGGATACCGTGGAGCCGAAACCGCGGCTACCTAGGCGGGGTTGCTTGTTGGAGAAGAGAGCCACCAAGATCTCACAACAAGAGACAAGAACTAAACTTCATTTCATTGAAAACCTCCTGCACGACACTAAGAGTCTATTTATAGAACCACTGGGTGACACACCCATAAATACATGAAGATGCAAACAATAATAAAATACCCTAATATAATAAGACTCACTCATAATACAAACTCATTACATATAATATGATAAAGTGCGAAGGATTCAAAACCGATCCGTAACAATATCCTGCACACCAATCACACACATGATCCTACATCTGTGCACTATAATCATGTATGCATTCACTATCGCTTGCCCGACTCATTCTTCAAGTGTATTCATTCATGATCCAACCAATTCAACTTTTCCTTCTTGCATCCATGCTGTCCCTGATATTTTGCACCTTACCTAACATTACTTGTACATTTTGTTCCCTGAACAACCTGCATTGGTTTGATTTGCAGCAATGACTCATCAAAACTCATCTCTTTATCATTCACACTTAGGCATTCGATCATAGAAAACACTTTTGACAATCTATTGATCATTAAGCCCATCTGCTGATTAACAACATGCGGAACATCAATTTTCCATCACTTGCCCCTCCTTTGTCCACAATGCATATATTATCTTGCTCCGTGTCCTTCACTCAAATTATGGACCTTATAATATGAGAAGGTAACCAATGTCGTTTGAAATTTAAAAATAATATGGTTTCATCACATGACCCTTTGGATCATGATAAATGTGAATAGTATGATCGGGAATTATATTGAGCACATTTTAACACACCTAAAAAGTACTGAAGTCTCCTGATTCATGCTACCCTTCTCATCATCATCAATATCAAATACAATATAAATTTACTTCCAGAGATAGTTGTATTTTTACAAATGATACATATGATGTCTATCGATACAATGCATATGATGTCCATCGATCTACCCAATATGTGCATTATGTCGTAATAAATAACATCACTGTGAGTATTACAATCAACAATATTCAACTCCTTACCATCTGAAGTCACTTGGATGGATAACAATCACTCTCGATTGGGGTGGGGCATAATCTTTTGCTATTTCACCTCCACACAGCATAGTCAACACATTAACAACACAAGCAAATTTAAACTAGGTGCAATAAATAAAGTATAAGAGCTTAGTTCTATGTTATGGAGCATGTGACGCAGGATGTAAAGTGGTTCCTCAAATTGTGTCGTCCACTCTTCCATAAATATCAGAATAACCCCCTCTTAATGGAGTACTCCCTCTAACCCCTTTAGTAGATCCTACAATCTTTCTGGTTTGTTTGCCAATAATCCCTCTCCAGGTCTTCCAGTCATTAGTCATCCATGATTAGGTTCATGCTTGCAACTAAGACTTCAGGAAAGTCCAAGCCATCTGGTTTTCCCCTCGGCAGTCTATCTCCATGCCTCAGTTCTAATGCTGATAGGGGTTGAAATGTCTCCTTACACGTAGAGCTTTGAGAGAGCTCAGCCAAGCCTTTTTTAAAAAGGCTTCTAACAAACTTCCAAGATTGAAACAAATCTGTAGTAGGTTTTAGCCAAGTTGGTCATTTCACAATATTCCTTCTCTCTAATGATTTTGCCAGTTCAATAAAGAATTGAGAGAGGACTTTCTATTGCTCTGCTCATGAAGGTTGATTGAGCTTCCAAATTGATCTCTTGATACCCATACAACCCTCCGGGCCCACAACCGTATTGCCAAGTGATGTCATCGTAGTCTCGCTCGTTTCTATGTTTTATGTAGCCTTACATGACATTTCTATTATTTCATTGTATGCCTACTCCCGCCTATATAAGGGAGTGGAAAAGAATCATTTGAGTACCTTAGATCATTGACTTATCTTGGCTCTCATAAGAGAGAAGAGCTCTTAGAGGAATCATGCCCTCACATACCTCAATATACTGTATCTTGCATCGTATTATTCTACTGGATTCAATTCACCTATAGCAAATATTTATCATCTCTCTTTGAAATTTCTTGAACAACCTTGTTGTTTTGTCTTCTTTTCAGTATATGTCATGAGGGAGAGGAAGAGAGGGTATGGTGATTTATCCTTTGTATTTTCTCTTGTTTTCTTCCTTACTAAAAAGGTACCCCACCATGACATCTGAACCAATAGAACATATGATGAGTTCTTTATTTCCTTGGTTTTTCTTAAGGCTTTTTCATCTGCTTTGGAGGCTGATTGTGCCTGATCAGGATAGATATCTCTTATTCAGCAGTTGTTACTTTAGCTTTCTCACTTCTTCTCCACTGGCTTCTTTTGATTTTTCTCCACCAACTTCTTCGGTGTTTTGTTTTTTAGTGGTGCTCATGTCAGTGAGTCCATACGATTATAACCGTTGTCTCAATTTTTTTTCTTTAGTATTGATTTTTGGTTCTCGTGTCGGTTCTGGGTACCCGACCCGTGGAATTGGGAACCGAGCCGAATTGTCGGTTCTGGTATTATGGGAAGCAGATCTGAACCAAACCTATTTTGAACCGATCCGAATCATTTGGTTTGGTTTTGGTCCAGTTCTCGGTTCTTCGGTTATTATTCTCAGTTCTTCGGTTATATTATGCCACGAATTATGCATGTCATGTTGTGTCTTTGTTTAATGCATGTCATGTTGTGTCTTTGTTTAATGCATGTCATGTTGTGTCTTTGTTTAATGCATATCATATCTTTATTTAATGTTGTCTTATATATATGTATCGAGTCTATCATAGGTTCTTTAAATTATGGCGAGTCTTTATGAGAGTTTTAGTCGTTAAGAGTTTTGAGTCATTATGATGGTGTTAGTTACTAGGAGTTATTAGTTGTCATTACTATCACATAAGCTTATTTAAAGACAGAATGTGTTGAATGAAGTTATCCATGAATTAAGTCTATCTCCCTTGTCGAGTTATAAAATTGTGGTAGCAGTGTAGCACTCTCTCTCCAAGCACATCCAGCTTAGGTAGCTGCGGTTCTGGTTCTATAGTATCCCTACATCTCCACCTTCAATCATCTCTCCGGTGACGCCATCAACATTCTATGGCAAGCCCATAACATATTCCTTATTGCATCCATGTCGTTGGAGGTATTTTGCACATGGCCTAACATTACTTCTCTCACCAACCTGCATCAGTTCCACATGCAACATGACTTATTACAACTCATCTCTTATCATTCACACTCCTGACATTCAACCATAAAAATTCTTTTGCGCCTGCAAATCCTACATCCAACTGATCGTCACACCCATCCACTGATTCACATTCATGACATCATTGTGGCATCACTTGCACCTCACCCGCCGTACATAATACATATCCCACCTTGCACTGAGTTCTTTACTCAAATTATGCACTATATATACAATTTCTCAAGGTAATCAATATCATATAAGAAATAACATGGTTTCATCACATGAACCTTTGGACCATGATAAATGGGAATATTGGTTGAGAATTATATTTAACACATTTTTGCACATTTAAAAAATACGAAAGTTTTTTGAGTCAGACTACTCTTCTCATCATCATCACTGGCAAATACAATACAAATTTACTTCTAGGTATGTTCTTTTTTTTCCTCAGATTGAACTCTGATACACAACATTGAGAGAGAGAGAGAGATATATAGAGAGAGTTAGCCAAGTGAAGAGATCCAAATATAGGGTGTGGATACGAGATATTTTGACACCCTTATAGTAAAGGGCAACAAGATGGTCCCATGCTGCCTTCACAACGTCGTCATGTAGGATGATGGACAAACATGAATCAGAAAGGTTGTTCGCAAGCCATGCACGAACGAGAGCATCGTTGGCGTCTCAATCAACATATGCATGGGACGAGGGGGCAGGAGGAGTGACAATGAGATTATGACATTTGCATTGAGAGCGCAAAAGGAACATAAAGGAGACACTCCAATTTTGATAATTCGGTTTAATTTAGACTCTGTGCCGAGATTTCTAGAGGCACTGCAAATAATTGTGGGAGGTGCAATGTTGGCGAAAGTGACAAATTTGCTAAGTTGAAAACAAGTTTTATGCATACGATAAAAGAGTTGTCTACTTCACAGGGACTCAGGGAGAGCTTGCAAAAGCAGGTGGGACAAGACGAAGTGTTCGAGAACGCGCAGATGGGTTACAGGGGTCACATGAGCAGGAATTGTGAGAAGGCGTAATAAGGGCTAGCGGTCTCTAGGAGCAGGTAGACAAGGAGTTGCGAGATGCTCTGATATGAACTAGCAAGAGAAAATGAGAAGAGATGGAGGATCTAGAGAGAAAGAGAGAACTAGGGTTAGAGTTGAGGGAGAGAGAAGAGATAAACCTGAGAGATCTTCAATGCCTATTCCCCAAAGCAGCCCCGGGTTATAAATACCCGGGGAAAGGAGGGGGCCGGCTGCCCCCCCCCCCCCCCCCAAGTGGGGCTGAACCGGAGTGGTTCAGCCCCCCTCTGGCCGATTTAATGAATGGGGGCTGAACCGGATGGTTCAGCCCCGTTGTCTTGCGCGCGCTCCTTGACCCGCCGCGAGTATTTATGCCCCGAGAACCCAAGCGGATGTGGGGGCATAACATTCCCCTCCCCATCAAGCACCAGCTTGTCCTCAAGGTGGAAGTCCGGAAACCGCTCGCGGAAGTCCAACAAGTCAACCCAGGAGTTATGCACTGTGTCCATTTGCTTCCATTTGACGAGCACCGCCGGCCGATATTCCGTGCCGGACTTCTTCCATTTGGTGAGCAAAATGGCCTCCGATGACGGACGCAACTCACCCATGCTGGTCGCCTCAGGAAGTGAAGGGCTGGCCTGAACGGAAGCCCCAAGCTTTCTCTTCAAAACAGATACATGGAATGTCGGGTGGATGCGAGACCCCGCGGGGAGATCCAAGGTGTAGGCCACGGGGCCCACGCGACGAAGAATGCGGAATGGCCCGTAGTAACGTGGGGCGAGTTTCTGATTCGTCCGCCGAGAGACTGACAGCTGGCGGTAAGGTTGGAGCTTGAGGAAAACTTCATCGCCCACGGCAAACTCGCGCTCTGTCCGGTGCTTGTCGGCCTGTGCTTTCATGCGGTCCTGCGCGACCCGCAGGTTGTCCCGGAGCGAAGCTAAAGTGCGATCTCTGTCCTGAAGTGTCCGTTCTACAGCTGGAAGAGCGGTGCTGGAGGGTTCATACGAACTCAAAGTAGGAGGAGGACGGCCGTAGACCACCTCGAAGGGGGTGAGCTTGCTGGCTGTGTGGAATGACGTATTGTAACAGTACTCCGCCCAATGCAACCAACGCGTCCACGTGCGCGGCTCGTCCATCACAAAACACCGTAAATAGGTCTCCACCCCCCTGTTGAGGACCTCAGTTTGTCCGTCCGTCTGGGGATGGTGGGCGGTGCTCATGCGCAGTGTCGTGCCCTGGAGTCGAAAAAGCTCCCGCCAAAAACTGCTGATAAAGACCGGGTCCCTGTCGGAAATGATGGAGCGTGGGAGGCCATGGAGGCGCACAATCTCTCGCGCAAATAACTCTGCGACTATCTCCCCCGTGTACGGATGGCTCAACGGAAGGAAATGACCATACTTGGAAAGCTTGTCCACCACCACCAGTATGACGGATTTGCCTTGGGACTTGGGCAATCCGTCAATGAAATCCATGGAAACGGTGTCCCAGACCTGGTGCGGAATCTCGAGCGGTGTAAGAAGCCCCGCAGGTGATGTAGTCTCATACTTCTGCCGCTGACAAATGTCACACTCCCGCACAAATTGTTGGACATCTCGTCGCATCCCCTTCCAGAAGACATTTGCTCGGAGCCGCTGAAGCGTTCGTAGAATCCCTGCATGGCCGCCCGTGGGTGAAGCGTGAAACTCCTGCATCATCGCCGTCCGCCACGGCGACGCGGATGGAATGACCACTCTGCCTTGAAAGTACAGCCGCTGACCCAGAAGATGGTAACCCGGCTCTGTAGCTTGACCCTGCTGTAGTGTCTCGATAATGGTGCGTAACTCGGGGTCCTGGAGTACCGCTGCCTGCATCTCGTCCAATGTGGTAACCACTGGTCCCGACACATGAGAGAGAGAGCTCTCAGGGAGGCGGGAGAGAGCGTCGGCGACCACATTTTCTCTGCCCTGCTTGTACATAATCTCGTAATCGTACCCCATCAGCTTGGTCAACCACTTCTGCTGCAGTGGAGACGCCAAGCGCTGCTCGAGGAAGTGCTTCAAACTCTGGTGATCCGTGCGGACCTGGAAGTGCTGGCCCAAGAGATAGGGTCGCCACATCTCGACTGCATGTATAATAGCCAACATCTCCTTCTCGTACGTGGAAAGCCCCAACGTCCGTGGGGCCAAAGCCTTGCTGAAATAAGCGAGCGGGCGGCCCTCCTGCATCAAGACTGCCCCAAGGCCGACGCCGGAGGCGTCAGTCTCCACCACAAATTCCTTGCTAAAATCCGGTAGCGCCAACACCGGTGTAGTGGTCATGGCCTGCTTTAAGGCCCTGAAGGCCTCGTCCGCCTCAATACTCCACTGGAACGCATCCTTCTGCAGCAACTGTGTCAGAGGTCGAGCAATCTTGCCGTAGTCCTTGACAAAACGGCGGTAGTACCCCGTCAGCCCGAGGAAGCCACGCAAGGCTCGAACCGTCGTGGGCTGGGGCCACGACACCATACTCTCGATCTTTTGTGGGTCTGCCTGGACCCCCCGGGCGGACACGAGGTGCCCCAGGTACTCGACCTGACTCTGGCCGAAGGAGCACTTGGACTTTTTGGCGAATAACTGGTTTTCCCGCAGTATAGTAAGGACATGTCGCACGTGCTCCAAATGGTCGTCCCAAGTCCTGCTATAAATTAGTATATCATCAAAAAATACCAGGACATACCGGCGAAGAAGTGGGCGAAAGATCTCGTTCATAACAGCCTGGAAGGTGGAGGGAGCGTTGGCCAACCCAAACGACATCACCAAGAACTTGTAGTGACCGTCGTGGGTCTGGAACGCCGTCTTGTGGACATCCTCCTCCTTCATCCGAATTTGATGGTAATCGGACCGGAGATACAGTTTGGTGAACAAACTCGCTCCATGCAGCTCATCCAGCAACTCCTCAATCATAGGAATGGGAAACTTGTCCTTGATGGTGGAGCTATTCAGCCCCCGGTAATCGACGCAGAAGCGCCAGGAGCCGTCCTTCTTCTTGACCAAGATGATCGGAGAAGAGAACGCGCTGGTGCTGGGCCGAATAATGCCCGTCACTAGCATCTCCCGGACGCTACGTTCGATCTCTGCCTTCTGCATGTACGGGTAGCGGTAGGGACGTATATTGGTAGGGTCCGTCCCTGTCTTTAACTGTATCTGATGATCCCGGAAGCGTGAGGGAGGCAGAGTGTGCGGCTCCTGAAAGACGTCCTGATACTGGGCTAAAAGAAACTGTATCGGGTCCGGCGCCCTCTGCGTGGCGGCCCCCTCCGCCGCCATCCCGAGTATCATGGCCATCATACTACCCTGCTCCTCCAACCTCTGCAGGCTCCGTAGGGAGATCTCCTTGAGAGGGGAGGATCGGATACCCTGCAAACAGTAATCCGTTCCCTGCTGCGTGAACTCCAGTGTCATGCGGTCCCAGTCCGTAGTCACCCGCCTCAGTTGGCGGAGCCACTGTACCCCCAGCACCATATCAGACCCTTTAATCGGAAGGAGGTAGACGTCGGTGCGGCACACATATCCTGTAAGTTGTATCTCCACGCCCTTCAGTGCCCCTTCGCACCGCAGTTTGCTGCCATCCGCGACCATCACCTGGAACGCCGCTTTCCTGTCAACGGGGTGTCCTGCCCTCAGTGCCACCTCAGGGTTGATGAAATTGTGGGTACTCCCACTATCAATGAGAATGGTGACCCGTTCCTTGCCAATCCTGCCTTTGATCCGCATGGTGGTGGGTGCCACACACCCCTCCATAGCCTGAATCGAAACACCAAACTCAGCCAGATCCAACTCCTCCTCTGCCTCGAGGCTCGGGTGGTCCTCCTCCTCGTCCTCCTCCCGCAACATGAAGACCTGCACCTTCTGGCATCGATGCCCCGGTGCGTATTTCTCATCGCAGTTGAAACACAATCCTTTCTCCTTCCTGGCCTGCAGCTCAGGCCACGTAAGTCGTGTCACCGTCGGCCGCGCTGCCGGTGCCTGTTCCCGTCGGCCCGTTGCAGGGGCGGGTGGAGCCCTTGGTGGGGCTCGAGTTCTTTGGCGGTTGAAGCGCTCCTCCTGGATGCGGGCCAGACTGATAGCATGACTTAGACTGCGGGGCATATACGCGTGGACCTCATCCCTCAAATGGTCCCGCAGGCCGGATATGAAACAACTGAGGAGCGTCTTCTCCTCCCAATTAACCCGGTTTGCGAGCTTCTCGAAATCTGCTCGGTACTCCATCACTGTGCCCTTCTGACGGAGTTTCTGTAGCGTAGCCTCCACATCCTCGTACTTCAACGGTCCGAAACGAGCCACAAACCCTTCCACAAAATTCGCCCATGTTGCGTACCCGTAGGCCCGTATGAACCACTGAGCCCACTGATATGCATCTTCCTCCAGATGGAAAGAAGCCAGCTGCACCCACTGATCGTTCGGTATCTCCTGGTAAGTGAAAAATAACTCCGCCTTTTGCACCCACTCCAAGGCATCCCCACCGCGGAATTTCGGGAAATTCATGCGAGTCCTCTTCGGAGGCATGAAGGGCCGTTGTTGCATATCTCCATGTCTCCCGTTGAACTCCGGTCTATGCTGTGGTCGGCCGAATGGGTCGTGGAAATTAGCTCCCCCTTGGCCGCCGCCCCATTGTTGTCCCCCACCGTGAAATCCCTGACGGCGTGGCTGCTCGGCCCATGTCTCGCCGTTTCCAAACCTCATTGGACCTCCCATGTGCAGCGGCGTCGGTAGAAGGCCCGTTCTCCCTCCGAAATTGGCGTCAACAGCCCCCGGTGGTCGCAAGGGAGCCGCTGGTGCCTCCCGGTTCCTCCATAGGTCGGCCCCGACCCCTTCCTGGGCAGCGGACGGGCCGCCTGCCCCGTTTCCGGCCGGAACGCCCGAAATCGGCGTTGGCTGGCCGATCCAGGCCGCAGGCGTCCGTGCGGCGTAGGCGCCCCCTGGCCGGCTTCCGCCGGTCCCGTAGGCCACGGTTGACCAGCCGTGGTAGGCGTGCGGTGCTCCCATCCAGGCGGGGGCCGATCCGGTGCCCGCTGGTTCCGTGCGGCCTGGATCGGTCCCGATTCCGTCGGGACCGAAGTGTCCCGACCCCGCGCTTCCTCCGTTGCCCGTAGATCGGCCATTTTGTGGTGCTTCGGCTTCAGAATCGCTTCCTTGAACCGCCTTGCCCTTCAACGATTGCATCAACAGCGCCTTGATCTCATCCATGCGTTCCTCCATGTTTTTTGTGGACGTGTCCAAGCGGCCTTCCATGGCCGTCACCGAATCCGCCAACCCCACGTAGTTCTCCTCTAGGGTAGCCAATCGTGCGGTCTCCGCCTCCGAACGTGTCACCATGGTCGCAGGAAGGATGCTCTGATACCAAATGATATGAACTAGCAAGAGAAAATGAGAAGAGATGGAGGATCTAGAGAGAAAGAGAGAACTAGGGTTAGGGTTAAGGGAGAGAGAAGAGAAAAACCTGAGAGATCTTCAATGCCTATTCCCCAAAGCAGCCCCGGGTTATAAATACCCGGGGAAAGGAGGGGGCCGGCTGCCCCCCCCCAAGTGGGGCTGAACCGGAGTGGTTCAGCCCCCCTCTGGCCGATTTAATGAATGGGGGCTGAACCGGATGGTTCAGCCCCGTTGTCTTGCGCGCGCTCCTTGACCCGCCGCGAGTATTTATGCCCCGAGAACCCAAGCGGATGTGGGGGCATAACATGCTCAATGCAGGAACTCACAGAAGGCAATGGAAGGAAGAACTCGCACACTGGGTCGCTACTGGAAGCGCTCGATGGAGAGGGTCGAACAGTCGTTGAGATATGCTAAGGCAGGGAGTGTGCCGAATAGAATAAGGGAACTCTGCTTTTGACAGATCGACGAGCTCGATGAGGTTACAAGATCGGAGACCGCGAGAACATGGATCAGCGAGTCAGAGAGCTCAGTTTGGCGTGTTCTGACTGGCTAGTGTGTAGAGAGAAAGCAACGAGAATCGCCGACTTTCACAGGAAGCAGCGGAGGTCGCATAGTTTGCTAATATGAGGAGCAGTGAGAGAGGAGAGGCAAGTTCTTCGTCGTCCAGCAAAATCTATAAAATTGGCTGGGAGAGCAAAATGGCAAGCTCACGATGAGTTTGGTGAGTACCATCTTGAGAGATTGCATGTATCACTGGGAGAGTTCATGTGAGACTTGACATGTGTAGTGTGAAGGCTAGAAGAATTCACGCAAAAGGAGAGGAGCGAGATACTGAGTCGTGCTTTGATTCCATGTGAGAATTTGAAATCTTAAATCACATTAAATTTTTTTTTGAATTATTACATGAGTGCTACTCTGTTTATATAGAGTAGAAGAGGAAGAAAATTGTACATTTGGAGATGTGTGACTAAATTCAAGGAGGAAAATTACAATGGGTCTTTATGCAGGCTTTTGATTTTGGGCTTTAACATAGACATCCTGAAAAATGTTCATGCTACATGATCTTTGAAGAATTAATTTACAAACTGAGAATGACCAATATATACTTCCCAGCTTAAGATGTTAAAATAATCTGTCTATGATTAGATTGTGGGCGGTTGATACACACACACCCAAAGTTTATGTATATTATTTTGATTGCAATTTTGTATTATTGATGATGAGAGCATTTGTATGATTTAATCCCTTTTTTAATTTTGGTGCAATTTTTTTCCTATTGCCATTAATAGTAAATGACTATGGCCATACAAAATGTAGTAAATTACTATGGAATAAGAAATACAATATATCAAGACAAGCTCTAGCTCCAAATTCTTTAGGGAACAATCCCTTTTAGAAGCTCTCTCCCAAGAGAGCCAGCAAGACAATGATTCAAGATATCCTAAGACACTCCCCCACCCCCTTTTATAAATGACGATGGATATACAATGTAATTTTTGAAATGTCATTACACTTACATAGGTAAATATGAGGGCACCTAGATGGACCAAGGAGTCATATTCATATCAACACTCCTCTCAAAAATTGACCTTATCCTCAAGGTCGAGGCCGGAAGGGGGTCATCACGCGAAGTCGAAACACCGATCATCAACTATAGTTTCCTGAGTGGACATTTGTGTGTTGCAAGTACAATTTCTTGCAGCTAAAACAAAATTAAGGTGGAGGTAATGTTGATGAAGGGGCTGGCGGACTTGGTGGTGAGACGATCAATAGGGTTCAATTAGAGGTAGGGGTTCTAATCGGTGGATTGGCAGATGGTGCTTGGACGGTGGCAACGATAGGGGATGTGACCGCAAGGAGGAAGGCAGCATGACTGCATAGAGTTCCCCGACCATGAAGCGAGTTTGTTCCATTGTACGGGAGATGATGGATGCATTGTGGACATGAAGGCGTCCACACATGTGGAGCTGAAGACCATCAAGGAAGTACCACAAGTACTGATCTCAATTATCTCCATAATGTATGTCACAACAACATCATACTAATGAACAGGGCTGATGCGCTCGTACGTGTTGCCCGCCGGATGCGTGTCACAACGGTGTAATTCATTTTAAGAATGGGCTAGTAGAGAACTAGAGATACTTAACATTTTGGTGCGTTCAACGCACCCAGTGGAGCATCATAAGCCTTATGGTTGGTAGGGATGGGCTGGAGATCAAAGAATTGTTCAACGCAGTCTATCAAACAGAGAGTGTCACTGCGGTTAAACATCAGGATCTCAATATAACGGAGACGGGACAGGTGAATGTCCTCGACGGGGTGGAGTTCCATGTGGTTAATAAAGGGCCCATTAGCGGCGACGATAGAGGAGGGTCGATTGTGCGAAATGACGGTTGACGACAACGGTCGTGAGTTCGCGGAGGAGAAGCATGAAGTCTTACGGGCGAGCTTTCAAACTATCCAATGAGAGGCATCATTGGATGTCAAAGTGGAGATGTCCTCGTTGGCGCAAATGACTTTGGAGTTGGTTGTAGGCATGAAGGGTCGAAGGAAAGAATGTTGACCGTGCGCTCAGAGTCGACGACATCTCTTTTGGGATCATAGTTAGGTCGAAGACGACAGAATTAACATGGAGCGGAAGTAGCTGTAGCATGGGCTTGGCAACATCAGGGTCGGATGCTGCGCTAATGAAAGAAGCGACATTGTGTCGTGCGACTTCATCGCTTATGAGGCTTAGAACAACGAGGCAATCACTCATCAGAAGAGGTGGCGTGTCGTGCGGTGCGATTACGACAATGGTCGAAATGACGAGGCGAGCACTGGATCGATGTGTGGGACCGACATACTCGGCTTGTGAAGATCACAACTCGCAGAAGGCGTTCATACGTACAGATGGAGGTGCACGGAAGCAGCGTTGGACTATCAATATCAATCGTGGTTGGGAACGACGAGGTCGATCAGATTGAGGGGAGGTGCCGGCAATGGAGGATGATGCAATTAGGATTTCTAATTGAACCCGATCTGATCTGCATGTTGAACCAGTTGATATCTAATGGCTATCACCATAGAGAATAAGGAAATATAATTATATTGAGGCAAACTCTATATCCAAACTTTTGAGGTCTGGATCCCTCTAAGATCTTTTTTCTCCTAAGACACTCCCTTAATCCCTTATATAAGTGAGAGTGTGCATACAATGTAATTATGGAAATGACACTAACCATACATAGGTAGAAACGAGGACACATGGATGTCCTGAGGAGTCATATTAATATCAGCTATCATAAGAACATAATAGAATATCAAGCATGGATGATCTCTCGGCTTTTACACATTTTAAAGAAATGATTTGGAAGTTGTTGCATATTGCAGTGGGATGATTGCACTCCTTTTTGCCTTGACATTTTTAAGACATGTATATTGATTTTTCATTACTACATGTTGATTTATACACTCATGCCATTTATATTCTCATTACTCTATTTGAATTTATGGGTTTCATTCATCCTAAAATTATTTAATTTTTTAGGAGGTTTCACTTGAGCGCTTTGGAATTGCATGGATGTTTTTGGTGATGCAGTTTTCTAGCTAATATAATTCATACTCCTTGTAGTGCTCTGAGGGACCGGCGCTTCCCTCCAGTTCAAGCCAAAGAGTTGCCATATTTGGAATGCACGGTGTCATTACTTACTGAATATGAAAGTGCTCTTAACTACCTAGATTGGGAGGTTTGCTGCTTACTTCACCGTTTTAAGCAACTGTTAGAATATATATTTTGCTCAGGGAAATCATCTGTCAATTTTTTACCTTGGCGCAGACAATAAACCCAGTAGCCCCTCTCTAATTTCACTACTATTGTTGATTATTCAGCCATGAAGTGTTGTCCAGCATCATCTCAACTCTCATTATTCTGTTTCTATTTGTGCATCTGATAATATTGCACCAATTCTACCATAAAAATCACATTACTCTTCTTTACTTATATTTTTGTATACCATACTGTTATATATTATATGCTCATTGTGTTTGTCTTTGAAACCATTGAAATGCCCTACTATAACCAAGGAATAGTGTCCGTGAATTCAATTTTAAGCGTTTGAAAATGCAAATAGTTGATTTAGCTTTTTATGTTTTTAGAAGAGCGGTGATGTATGGCGAATCTGTACAAACCTACTCGATGTCCTAGCCCTAAATGAATACGAGCAATCACGAGATCAATGCCAACGGGACTATGGGACGACTAAAATGAATGTGCCAATACATACATGCAATTTAATGAACATGATGCTCACAACTCAAAAATATCCCACACATAATTAATTAAATAAGAAGATTTAAGCACTCGTGCATTTCATCACAATTAATCACTAACATTCAATATTAATTAATTATGCGACAATTGCAAAATCAACTAAGAGTGCACTGAAATTAGAGCGCAGAGCGAATAAATAATGCATGTCTAATAAAAGAGAAATCAAAATTAATTAATCAAATATTATTAAAAATAAAAATAAACATTTGTACCGTAAAATGCAAAGAGATGAAAACTAAAAGAAAAACTCACCAAGTGGTCAATATCTACAAAGAAGGATGTGGTATGCGTGTTTGGAAAGGGCATATGAGTGTGACGTTTGATTGAGTGTGCGGTTAGAGGGAAAACATGGAATTTGTAAATTTAATAATTTTGGAAATTTGGGGATTTTTGGATTTTGGAGATGCAAGATTGTGGGGGAGTTGGGTGGAATGACGAGTGGGAGACTGCTGGCAGCGGCCGCGGCAAGTTTTGGTGGCGATGGTGGGGCTGAATGTTGTCGAAGGGGCATTGGACGAGGATGGAGATGGCTAGCCATGGTGGAGAGGTGGGAGGTGGGATAAGGCAGTGCCGACGTGTGACAGGAAGAGTGGGGAAAGACTTCCGACAGCTGGGGAAGGCAGTTTGGGCGGCTGGAAGCTCGGGCAGGAATTCTAGCTCAATGAAGTTATTTTAGGCGCCGGCTTGGTTGGATGGACACCAGAGTAGGGTAGTGGTCGGAGTCGGCGGAAGCTCCGATGAGGGAAGAAACGGGTGGCGGGGGCCGCTTAGCATGGCACTGAGCGGGAGAGGAATCAACACTCTAGACGGATGGGTTTGTTTATTCTCAAACCATTGATACCCACAACTAAACCTAAAAAAGATAAATATCCGTTATCTAGGTTGAGTAATAGATGGCCTTGATCGTCCGATTGGATAACTTTATCCAAATCTCAAAATAAAATTTAGAAAAAGTAAAATAAAAATACATTAAAAGGGGAAAAATTGTACTACATGCGATGGAGGTCTCCGATTGTTCATATGACGATCCAAAAATTGTCAATCATGAAATCTATAATGCCCGGGGTGATCTTATCTAGTAGGAGAGCTGATAAAGAAATTTGGCAAACGAACTTTATTGTTAGAAAAGCCTAATTAAGGGCCCCTCCAGGGGCCCATTTTTCTCTCTTCTCTCTCTTTTTGTATTAGTCCCACATCTTGGATTGAGATTTCTCTCCTCTTTTCCTATATAAATGTATTCATACTTGTAACTATTGATTCAAGAAGTATATACAAGGTTTGATGCCTCTCTTTACATGGTATCAGAGCAACCAGTCTTCTCCTTGGGTATACCCGGTCTCTATTTTCTAACCGCCCGGAGTTGTATCCGCGGTCTCTGTTTTCTCTCCGCGGTCTCTGTTTTCTAATCGCCCCGAGCTCCCCTCTGGCGGTCTCCCGTCCTACTCGCGGCCTTTCCGCGGTCTCTCTCTCCCTACTCGCATCTCGATACGTGGCTCCACCCTCCTCACCTCCTTCTCCTCTCCTTTTATAGCCTTCCCCTCTCGCCACTGTGGGCCCCCGTTTGCTTCTGCTCGCTGCGGTTTGTGCGGCCTGCTCTCCTAAACCGCGACCTTACTTGTCGTGGTGTCCTTTTCCCGCCCGGTTTGTTTCCTTAACCGTGGCTTGCTAGTCGCGTGGTCTGCCCTTGTGATCGTCGCGACCTCTTTCCTCTCTTCGGGCTCCGCATCTTTGGTCGCGACCTCTCTTGTCGCTGGTGTGCCCCTCCGTGACCGTGCTGTTTCCTTCTTCTCTTCGCTGCCGGCTTCTTCCCTTCTTTCTCCTTTCTTAGCCGCATCCTGGTCGCGACTTTCCTTGTCGCTGGTGTGCCCGCCGAGACCGTGCGACTTATTCCTATGCCGGCCTCTATCTCTCTTCAGCCTCTTCCTTTCTCGCCGCTCGGCCCTCTCTGCTTTGTCGCGCGGTCTTCTCCTCCTTACCGACCAACCTACTTCTCCAGCCCGCCCGTCCCTCTCTGCTTAGCCGCCCGACTTCCTTCTCTAGCCGCCCGACCTTCTTTGCTTAGCCGCCCGACTTCCTTCTCTAGCCGCTTGGCCTCTTTCTCTGCTTAGCCGTCCGGCTTCCTTCTCTAGCCGCCCGACCTCTTTCTCTGCTAAGTCGCCCGACCTCTTCTGCTAGCCGCATGGCTTCCGATGCATCCGCTGCTACTTCTGTTTCGCCAGCCCGTGCGCCTGCTGCGGCTCCCGAATTTTGTGATGAGCTACGGATTACTACCATTTCTCTTACCGGGAAACAGAATTTCGTCGAATGGGTTCACTCTGTTCATCGTGTTCTACAGACAAAGGGTCTTCTTCACCACTTGACCCGAGCTACCCCCGATGCTCCCTCCGATGACTGGCTTCGCGATGATGGTCGGGTCCAGTCCTGGATCCTCAACTTTATGGACACCGAGCCCTATAGGATGGCCATGCATCATGACACAGCCAAGACCATGTGGGAGGAGCTCTACTCCTTTTACTCTGGGCACAACAGTCTTCAACACTTATATGATATTCTCTCTGACCTTCAGAATCTTGCACCTGGTGCTCCTGGCGATATGATCTCTTTCGTTGCCCGGGCCAAGACCCTGGCCGAGGCTTGGATTCAACATCATCCTCCAACTACTGATCTAGCTACTCAACGAGCCCAGAAAGAGGCTGTCACCATCGCGATGATGATATCTCGTGTTCCTCCACACCTGCATAGTGTTCGGGCCCAGGTCCTCTCTTCCACGATGACTCCTTCGTTGTCTGATGTCTGCTCAATGCTGCTTAAAGTTACGCCTCCTACTGAGGCTCCTCCCGGATTTGCATCGGCTTTTCTTCAACAGCCTCTCCTTCCGACCCCTCCTCCTGCTCGTGGATCTTCCACCCGAGGGGGCCGACCTCCGTCTCGGGGACGAGGACGTGGTGGTCGTTATTTTATGAAATACACATATTATGGTCGGGATGGTCATCTTGAGGCTACTTATTACCGCAAGCATGGTTTACCTCCCCACCTTGCTGCTACTTCCTCTGTTGCTCCTGCTCCCACTGGGGCTTCTGCCCAGGATCCGGCGTCCACTACCCGCCAAGATATAGATGAGCTCCGCACCCAACTCCACCAGCTACAGTGTGCCCTCGACCGCTCCTCCGACTCGGTTGCGTCTTTCTCTATAGAAGGTATAACCTGTCTCTCTCATAGCCCCGCTGGATCGTCGATTCTAGCGCTACTCACCATATTACCTCCCAGAAGCCCCCCCAGTATATCCAGACGGCTCGTCCTCCGTGTATCACTGTGGCCAATGGTGACACCCTACCGGTCTCTGGCGTCGCTACTCTCCAGCTTACCCCGACCATTTCTCTTTCCTCAGTTCTTCACGTTCCGGGGTCTTCTTTAAATTTACTTTCTGCTAGTCGCCTGACGTACGACCTTGATTGTTGCATAACCTTTTCTCCTTCTTCTTTTCTTATGCAGGATCGTCGCACCCGGAGTATCATTGGTAAGGAGCAGCTGTTGAATGAGCTGTACATCTTGGATATCCCACCCACTCTTCTCTCCGCCGTCTCCACTGTCGATTGGCATCGCCGCCTTGGGCATGCTCCCCTGCCGATTCTCAAGCGGGCTCTTCCTGATGTTCCTTTATGGGAGTTCTCTTGTGAATCTTGTATCTACGACAAACAACATCATTCTTCCTTCCCTCTGCCTGTATCAGGAGTAGTACTCATTTATCTTCTGTTCATTCTGATGTATGAGGTCCTTATAAAGTCCCCAGTTTTTTTTGGATTTCGCTATTTTGTCATCTTTATTGATGATTACTCCCCTGCTCGCGAGTATACTGGTCGTACCTTCTCCCATCTCTGCACCGAATTTGGCGTCATCCATCAAACTTCGTGTGCGTATACCCCTCAACAAAATAGGGTGGCCGAACGGAAGAATTGTCATCTTCTCGATGTTGCTCGGTCCCTCATGTTTCAAATGCCGTCTCCACAGCCTGTCATCTCATCAATCGCCTACCCTCGTCTATTCTTGACTTTGCATCACCTATCCAACTCCTCTATCCTTCCACCAACCCCACCTCTCTCACCCCGCGAGTCTTCGGGTGTGTTTGTTATGTTCATCTTCTTGACCCCTCTCCGACAAACTTGCTCCTTGGACGGCCAAATATATGTTTGTTGGCTACTCCCGTACTCAAAAGGGTATGTTTGCTACTCTCCTTCTGATGGCAAGCTAGTCGTCTCAGCGGATGTCACCTTCTGCGAAGACCAGCCCTTCCACTTACCTACCCCCACCCCATCTTCCTCTCCTACTCTTCCCCGGCCTGGCGGTACCTGTCACGCCCTCTTCTCTGCCATCTCCTTCCTCCTCTCTCCCTGCCCCCCTTGGGTTCCTCCGCCCCTTATCCGTGTCTACACTCGTCGTCGCTCCAAGGATGGTTCCCTGCACCAGCTCCCTGCTCCCAGCAATACCCCGGCAACGGCAGATCCAACTCCTGCCTGTAAAGCTCATCCCTTGGCCAACTACGTTTCTCTCCATCGGTTGACTCCACCTCTCTACGCCTTTGCCACCTCTCTTTCCTCTATTTCTATTCCTAACACTGTGCAGGAGGCGCTTCAACACCCGGGGGGCGGGCGGCCATGGACGATGAAATGCGGGCTCTCTGTGCTAACCAGACTTGGGATCTGGTTCCTCTTCATGCGGGCCAATCCTGTGTTAGCTGTAAGTGAGTGTTTGTTATTAAACATGCGGCGGATGACACCGTTGAGCGTCTAAAGGCCCGCCTCGTGGCCCGGGTTTTACTCAGCAACATGGTCTTGATTATGAGGAAACTTTCTCTCAAGTGGCCAAATTGAACACGGTCCGCGTTCTTCTCTCCTTGGTTGTTCATCGTCATTGGCCTCTATATCAGCTGGATATTAAGAACGCCTTCCTCAATGGCAATCTGCAGGAGACTGTTTATATGCACCAACCTCCCGGGTTTGGGACCACGGGGGAGTCTCGGGTCTGTCATCTTCAGAAATCTATTTATGGTCTCAAACAGTGCCCGCGTGCTTAGTTTGAAAAATTCAGCAAGGTTGTCTGTGATATTAACTTCATTCAGAGCTCGACTGATTTTTGTTTCCTCACCTGACACCGGTCAACCAGAACTGTGATCCTACTTGTCTATGTTGACGATATCCTCATTACTGGCTACGATAATAAAGGAATACAACATATCAATCAACAGTTAAACTCTGCCTTTCAGACAAAAGATCTTGGCGACCTTCGGTATTTTCTTGAGTTTGAGGTTGCACGACGCCCTGATGGTCTTGTGTTATCCCAAAGGAAGTACTATATGGACCTCCTTCATGATGCCGACTATTCTGGATGCAAATCTACGGATACTCCTATGGACGCCAATCACAAGTTCTCGGCCCACAACTCTGACTCCGACAAGCTGCTTACAAATCCGGAATACTATAGACGCTTGGTTGGGAAGCTGATCTATCTTACGGTTACTCGATCAGACATCTCTTTTGTCGTGAGAGTCTTGAGTCGTTTTATACATGCTCCTCGGACATCTCATCTTCAAGTGTCGAGCGCATTCTTCGATACCTCAAGATTGCTCCAGGACAAGGGCTCGTGTACAAGCCATCCACATCTCTATCTCTTGTCGTGTACTCTGACGCTGACTATGAAGGATCCATTGATGATAGGCGTTCTACAACTGGTTTCTGTACCTACTTCGGCGGACATCTCATAACCTAGCGTAGCAAGAAACAGACTGTGGTTGCTCGCTCTTCTGCTGAAGTCGAGTACCGGGCTATGACTGATGTTGTTTCCGAGTTAACCTGGCTTGAGAGCCTTCTGAGAGACTTGAGTGTTCGTCTCTCATCACCGGCCACCTTATTTTGTGACCGTCAAGCAACAATACATATTGCCAAGAATCCGGTCTTTCACGAACGCACAAAGCATATTGAAGTTGACTGGCACTTTATCCGGAAAAGGGTACAGTCAAAGAAGATAGATTTGGAGCATGTTCCTGCTACAAATCAAGTTGCTGACATTCTGACTAAAGCTCTCTCCCGGCCGCTATACTACCAGTTTTTATCCAAGCTTGGTGGCTACGACTTGTACGCTCCAGTTTGCGGGGGAGTGTTAAAAAAGCCTAATTAAGGGCCCATGTAGGGGCCCATTTTTCTCTCTTTTTTCTCTCTTTGTATTAGTCCCACATCTTGGATTGAGATTTCTCTCTTTCCTCTTTTCTTATATAAATGTATTCATACTTGTAACTATTGATTCAAGAAGTATATACAAGGTTTGAGGCCTCTCTTTACATTTATGAATGTGAAACCACTATATGCCATTGTATGGAAGCTTGACGTTTGTAAAATAAGTCTGTGCTCAGTAGCTAAAGGCGATATTATTTAGAGAGATTATGTTTGTTGTTCTATGTCACAGCTGTTGTTGTTGATATGGTCTTGATGAAATTTCTTATTTTGGTTCTGCTACTGTCACTTGTTTTTACTCTATCCATGAAAGTTAAACCATGATGACTGCTACAAACTGAGAATTTTGTTTTACAGATTGGAAAGCATGGCTTGATTATTGAATTTACTGATCCGGATTATAATACAAGACGCAATGGAACTTATTTGCCTGAAGTGGCTGCTAACGAAGGTACAAGACTTCTTGCTTTTTAAATTGTTTGCTTGCTTCAGTCTCTTCATGAATAATCTTCATGTGGCGCATTCCTCTCTCCATGCCTTGTAGCAGCTGTGATCCTCATGTATTTTGATAAGCCAACATGTCTCTATTTTTTTATCTAGAATCGCTTCTCTTGGGTTGAGTACCCCAGCACACACATATATATTACCACTATTGGATTGAGTAACATGAATCCCAGTAAATCAATATGACATTGGCAATTGAATAAGGTGGATGATTTATTTTAAGTCACGACCATTCAAAGTGTAAATTAATATCATATCTCTAAAATGAGAACTTCCACCATTTTATTATGGTAGTAGTAGCCTATCCACACACACACACACCATCCACACGACCATTCAAAGTGTAAATAAATATAAATATCTCTAAAATGAGAACTTCCATCATTTTATTATGGTAGTAGTTGATGTAGGACGACGCGTAGGGTTTGCGCTGCTGTCAGCTTTTTCTAGGAAACCCTAACTGTAGACAAAGATTTTGAGCGGTTGTTGCACGAACTTTGGAAAAAAACAACTTTTAATTTTTGTAAAGCATAAAATAAACTTTTTTTTTCAAAAAATGAATTTCTTAAAAAAAATAGTTCAATTTTAAATCCGGGGAAAGAAGGTTTGCAACTTTAGTTCTATTCCTATTGTCACAGCAAAACGAAAATCGTGAACTCCAAATACGTTTTCGTTTGAAGTTTTCGACATAGCATTCACTGACAAAATCTGGGCGAAAACTTAGCAATGAATCTATTAACCTAAGAGAAAATGTAGATACCCACAAAGGAAAAAAAGAAACAAGTTACCCACAAAAAGAGGCGTCTTTCTGCAATCAAATTCGATGGCGATCCCGCGAGGAATTCCTCGTCACCTTCGATCTTCCGCTGCGAGGTCGGCCGCTGTCACACACGGGCACCAAGAAAATATTTCGCTCACCCTCAAACAAGTGGCTCCACGAAATCTCACAAAACAATAATGATTTCTATTTCACAGTTCACGGAATAGAAGCCAAAAACAAAGCAGCTAACCTAAATCACTCTAACTGTCTAAAGTTCACCAAGAACATCAAGTAGCAACATCACATTTCTTCTTCCCATCCGGTCCAATCCAGAACAAAACACTCTAACTGTCTAAAACAAAGAGGAGTGGAAAGAACAAAACAAGATGCCGGTCCAATCCACTCCCAGCCAGCCTCCACCGTTCATCTTCCCCAAATCGGCCCAGTTTTAAATGAATTTCCTCTCCCAGCAGGTCCAACAACGGGCACACTTTATTTTCGGTTTAGCAAGAGCGCTGATTAGGGTTTTCAGCCACATGACATGCTGCACGTCAAAGCCCCATGACCCGCAACTACTAGATTTGCGCACGCCTCCCTTGCGACCCTCAACCCCACGACACCGCCGCATCTGTTGGAGCTCCCACCACCTGCAACAACCGCCTTAAGTTGGTTTCAGCACTTGCCCACGTTCCACCATGGCCGTTTCTTCACAAACCAACGGTTAAGGGAAATTTACGATTTATTTTTATGTTATTTTATTTGTTTGCTGATTGTTCGTGAGTGCCCTATATAAAGGGGAAATCTATACCCGTTGATGGGGGAATGAAGGAAATTTGTATTGCTACTCTTGGTTTGATTCCACGTGAGAGATGATGAACAATGGAGTGTCGAGATTAAATATTGCTGTCTGTTTGAGTTTGGTTGTTGTGGAGGATTTGCTGTTGCTTTGTTTTCCCATTGTGGAGCTGTTGATGATTTAAGAATGAATGTTACTATTGCTTCGGATTAGAATTGTGGTTAGATGTGCGATTTGTGAGATGCTGCATTCCTTCCGTTGAGAGGGTGGTAATGAAATGTGATGTTGCTGCTTGATGTCCTCGATGAACTTTAGACAATCAAAGTGATTTAGGTTAGATGCTTTGTTTTTGGCTTCTATTCCGTGAACAGTGAAATAGAAATCATTATTGTTTTGTGAGATTTCGTGGAGCCACTTGTTTGAAAGTGAGTGAAATATTTCCGTGGTGCCTGTGTGCGACAACGGTCGACCTCAGAGCGTGAGATCGAATGTGACGAGGAATTCCTCGCGGGATCGCCGTCGACTTCGATTGTGGAAAGCTGCCTCTTTCTGTGGGTAACTTGTTTCTTTTCCTTCTTTTGTGCGTGTCTACATTTTCTCTTAGGTTAATAGATTCATTGATGGATTTTCGCCCGGATTTTGTTAGCGAATGATACGTCAATAACTCCAAACGGAAACGTATTTGGAGTTCACGATTTTCGTTTTGCTACGACAAGGGGAATAGAACGAAAGCTACGAACCTTCTTTCCCCGGATTTAGAGTTGAACTATTTTTTTTAAGAAATTCATTTCTTTGAAACAAAATAGTTTATTTGATGTTTTACAAAAATTAGAAGTTTTTTTCCAAAGTTCGTGCAATAACCGCTTAAAATCTTTGCATGCATTTATGGTTTCCTAGAAAAAGCCGACAGACGCTCAAACTCTACACGCCATCCTGCATCAGTAGCCTACCCCCCACTCTCTCTAGTGACTGTGTATGGCCCCCTTGTGTGCATTGTGCGGAGGCGACCTGACCATCACCCTAGTGATGGTAACTGCTATTGTTGCACAAACACAATTTAGTGCTCGTGCACGAGGTCCTCTCGTGTGCATTGTGCGGTGGTGACCCGATCATCACTCTAGTGATGGTGAGTGCTATTATCGCGACACACTACATGTATTCTTATGCACATTGGCTAGTACCTATATACAATACAGACACACAAACACACACTATATATATATATATATATATATATATATATATATATATATATATATATATATATATATATATATATATATATATATATCAGGGTTTCAAAAACCAGACTGTGGTCCAATCGTTCGGACCATGAACCGGTCCACTAGACGATCCGGTCATGCCCTGAAAATCGGGCTAGCAAAGAATTGGTTAAGAACCGACAACCGGCCGGTTAACTGTCAGACCAGTACGGTTTATTAGCAACAATCCAGTTTACAAATAGTTATATATTTTAAACTTTTTATTTTGTTCAAAAGAATTAAACATGCATGATTCTTCCGGCAAGGCTTGAACCGAAGACCTGCGCCATTAAATTTTAATTTCAAGCGGGCAAACCAATGTGCTCTGTTTGCTTGAGCTGTTGTTGATTTTAATTTCAAGCGGGCAAACCAAGGGGCTCTGTTTGCCTGAGCTGTTGCTGATGGAAAGCTACATACAAAAATTTGTTGATAGGAAAAGTGCTAATTCTGTTAAAAAACTGTTTGGATGAAATGACGTTTCCAAATGAAGTTTTGAAAAAGTTGTTTGTAAACAAAACAGAGTTTTGAGTGAATTTTTTTCTATAACATAATTACCAATCCTTTAATATATGAAAAAAACATTTTTTTTCCATAACATAATTATCAACCAATCAAGTAACCTCTTTGTAGAGGATGCCAGAATCAACCAAGTAATATTTTCCTAAAAAAAATTTAATAGCCCTATTTGACCGGAGTTATTGATCAAACAATCACATCTTCTATAGTTGTCGACAATAATGCAAAATGAAAATTATGTAAACATTACAAACCATAACTATAGAAAAATGTGGCTTAAAACTAGGTGTCCATCCAAACAGCTACTCCCAGACAAAGAAAATATGGATACCAATGAACCATCATCCTGAAGCAAGTTCAGCAGACAGCTACGCACATCAAACTTGCTACAAATTACAGATCAAACATTTATTAAGTGGAACTAATCATGCGATGTTCGGATTACTCACATAACGAAACCATTCAGTATTGGATCTTCCACGGAGGAATTAAAAACTAGCGATCAGGGGGAGTATAATCAAACCTTAGAGGTGTCGCGACTGTGAGTCCATGAGCCCTAGGTGGAGGAGTAAGGTTCGTCGATCGGGGAGAGGGATTCCGGACGAAATCAGGGACAGGAACGAGGATGGGATTGGGCCAGAAGAAATGACGACGGCTGGTTGTGGTCTCTCCGAGCCCTCTGGCGAGAAGATCTTCGATCGGGGAGAGGGATTTCAAACGAAATCAGGGAAGGGAACAAGGATGGGATCGGGGGAAGACTGCGGTGCTTTTGCGGCTGGACACAAAAAAAAAGTCACGGTGGATGTTATATAGTAAACAATGGATTTTATTAACCACCGTTTTTGATATAAGCCGCGTCAAACAATGCTTTCTCTCAAAACTCTGGTGCGTTTCAGCCGCGCCGCAGCTAATAAGCTTAACCAAATGCCACCTAAGTTTTTTCGAAATTTTTGAACTGTACAAAATATATAATATTTCTTAGAAATTATGTGAAGAAATAAATAAAAAATATTATATATTATTGTATGTATTATGTATGTGCATATATATATATGGATAATAAATATATTTTATCATTTAATATACTATATAAATACCGCAATAAATATAATGACATAAATTACTCAAATTAGATCAAAATTAAAAATAATGATATAAATATATTTTATCATTCTCTTTAAGATTAATGATTAGCATAATTTTTAGATGAGACATATGATCATGTAAATTAATTTCTTACAATTTTTATATTTTATTATTCTTGTCTATAAATTAAAATTACCATATAATTTGAATTACTATATTATATATATATTGCACTATCATGGTTCAATCCCGTTTTGACCAGTTCGATCGGTTGAACTTTGAACCTTTACTTTCATCGGTTCAATTTCCTTTCCGATTATGAAAATCTTGATATACATCTATATATATAACTATTTTAACTACACACACACACGGGCTTCGCCCATGCTCGTTGTCTCTTAGCGGGCTTTGCCCGCATTCGAGCAAGGTGCGCCCACATTCGAACGGGTTGCGCCTGCATATGAGCGAGTTGCGCCCGCATATGAGCACTTTTATTCAAAACATATACATACGAGTACTTAAAATGACTGTAAAAAATATGAATTAATATTCTTATTTTTTAAAAAAAATTTGTAAAATTTTACTTCTCTCTCTCCCCCTCTCCCGCCTATCCCTAAATATAGGGATAGGTGGGCTATAAAGATTTCCTCTTCCTCTCTCTCCTCTCTCTTCTCTCTCTTTTTTCTCCCTTCATTGAATGACTGAGATCAAAAGTTTGGCACATGTTGGATGACTAAGATTAATTCTACAACCCTGAACTACTTCTTTAATGCAGTTAAAGATACACACAAACACACACGCACGCACACACGAGTGGCAGTGCACGGGGGCCCCCCCGTGCGGGCGACATTTGTCGTGGGGGCGACATTTGTCATGGGAGGCGACATTTGTCGTGGGTGCGTCATTTGTCGTGGGAGCGATATTGATCGTGGGGGCGATATTTGTTGTGGGGCGGCATTAGTTAGTTGAATATTCGTACAATATTTAATTAGAGAATATTCAGAGAATATTTTTGTATCCTAAATAGTGCGATTCCTACTTAGGAATTATTGGTGCACACAGATTGATGACGTGTCACCTCGTTGTAACATTATAAATAGCCCCTTTGAGGAAGAATAAAGGCACCCAATTATTTTCTCCCATTTTATTCAACTTGGTATCAGAGGCAGGTTGAATCTCGCGCCCTTCCGTCAAATCCCGCTCGACCGTGTCGCTCCTGCGTCGCCGGCTTCGGTCGACCGAGCCCCCTCTTTTTCCCTGTCGCCGACGCCGGACGCAAACCTAGCGGCGGACGCAACCCTTACGGCGGAATCCTGCGGGTTTGCATATTTCGCGGGTTCCGTCGCTTGTTCCCGCGGGGTCGACGGTGTCACCTGGTCCAGGCGATGGCCTGAACGGCCGGCCCTCGCCGGAATCTCGGACCCCTAGGGATTTCTACCTTCTTCTCCTATGTCTCCGGTGTCCCGTCCGTTTTTGAATACCATGGATGCAGCCGGACACGTCGTGCTCTCGCCCTCCGGTGTTCCATCCGGCGTCATGATCTAAGGGACACTCGTAGGGTGTACCATTTGTTCGTCTGCTTGTTCAGATCTGTGTTTCACCTTGATGGATGATCAATCTGTTGTCTCCCCGGCTTCCCAATCCGGTACTCTTCCCGGAATCTCGGCTCCTCTGACCGGCGCTCATGCCGGCTCGACTGTCGATCCACCCCGGAGTCATGGCCCATCTGGCTCATTGAAGATTACCACAGTTGCCTTGGATGGCACGAATTACCTGGAATGGTCCAGGGCAGCCCAACATGCTATTCACATTCACCAGTTATATGGACTTATTGATGGTACCACGACTGAGCCCCCGCGTACCGATCCCTCATGGAAAAAATGGGATGCGGACAATTCTCTGGGGGTCTCGTGGTTACTTCATTCAATGTCCCCTCAGGTGTATCACAGTTATATGTTGTTGGATTCCGCCTATGATATCTGGATCCGGGCCCGTGATACCTACGCTCAGGCAGGCAGTTCGATGCAAGTCTATGAGCTCACTCGCCGTGTTCTTGAGCTAAAGCAGGGTACGATGACCGTTGCCGCATACTACTCTGAGTTTGAGCGTCTTTATCAGGAGTTGGACTTCTTCAACACTTTCACTGCTGCTTGTACTGCTGATGCAAAGGCCCTCCAAAAAGATAAAGATCGCTTCCGTGTTCACGTGTTCCTTATGAGGCTCAACATGGAGTTTGACGTTGTTCGCCTGCATGTCCTTCACCGCGAGCCTCTTCCTTCTCTTCGGGCGGCCTTCGGCATGCTCCTTAGTGATGAGAACCGTCGCCGCACTCTTGGCTCTACTACTGACCACTATGCGCTTGCTGTGATTTCCCGCGCCCCCCCTCCTGTTTGCAGTCACTGCGGAAAAAAAAGGTCATATCAAAGACTCCTGCTTTCTCCTGCATCCGCACCTTGCACCAGCCGGTCGAGGTTCTAGTACTCGTGGTAGAGGTGGATATCGTGGAGGTGGCCGTTCTTCTGGTGACCGTGTTCAGTCTTCTGCACACTCTACTGAGGTTCTGGAGGACACCTCTGGTGGTTTGTCTGCGGCCGAGTTAGAGGCCTTCCGACGTATGTTGCGCTCCCACACAGAGTCTACTACTGCTGCCTCTCATGCTGCTGTTGCTACTTCAGGTCTGTCCAATTCTCATGCTCTTTCTTCCACCCCCTCTGAGTGGATTATCGACTCCGGTGCGACGGATCACATGACTGGCTCTGCCTCAGGTTTTACCTCGTATACCCATCTTTCTGGTCGAGATAAGGTTATTGCTGCTAATGACTCCCTCTCAACCATTGCTGACAAAGGGACTGTCACTTTTTCTCCCGACCTATCCCTGCCCTCTGTTTTACATGTCCCGTCTTTTACTCGCAATTTGCTTTCTATTAGTCACTTGACTACTTCGCTGAACTGTTCTGTAACCTTTTTTCCTGATGTTTGTGTTTTTCAGGATCTGGCTACTAGGCAGACACTTGGCAGTGGTAGAAATATTGGCGTACTGTACTTGCTAAACCAAACTTCTCCCAGTGCTCTATCATCCACCAAAACTCCTACTATCCATGACGTCCTACGCTGGCATCAACGCTTTGGTCATCCCTCCCCTTTATATCTTACTAAACTGTTTCCTTCCTTTAATCATGTAATTCGGTCTTTTTCTTGTGATGCTTGTGAGCAGTCTAAGCATGTTCTTCAAAAAACTAGTCATCTTTCTGTTCCTAATTTACACCAATTTGATGTTATTCATTCTGATGTTTGGGGACCATCCAGGGTCACATCCTTATCTGACTATAAATGGTTTGTTACGTTTATTGATTGTCACTCACGCACTACGTGGATATATCTGCTGAAACAAAAAAGTGTTTTTTTTTCTGTTTTCAAAAATTTCATAAAATGGTCTCCCAACAATTTGACGGGAAAATTCGTGTGCTTCGTAGTGATAATGGTGGGGAGTATGATGACCGGGGTGCATTCGGAGCCTATCTTGCCAATCATGGCATCCTACATCAAACCACGTGTGTTCATACTTCTACCCAAAATGGGGTGGCTGAGCGGAAGAATCGGCACTTGCTGGAAGTGGCTCGGTGTTTACTCCTTGCAATGCACCTTCCCAAATCCTACTGGGGTGATGCCGTCCTCACGGCCGCGCATCTCATTAATCGTCTTCCGTCTCGTGCTCTCTCCTTTGATACGCCCCTCTCACATCTTGCTAAAAACCACTTAGTCCGCACTTCTCATCTTCCTCCACGTATCTTTGGCTCCGTTTGCTTTGTCCATGTGCATATGCCGCATCGCGATAAACTGGATGCGCGTTCCCTCCGATGTGTTTTCGTTGGATACTCCTCTACCACCAAAGGGTATCGGTGTTATCATCCTCCGACTCGTCGCTACTATTGCACGATGGATGTTACCTTTCGTGAGGGGGAGTCCTACTTTGGTCCTCGTCAGGGGGAGATCTCTACTACCAGGGACGAGACCACCGAGTCCCCCCTTCCTATTGTTGCCACTTCTCCTCTTTCTTCTCCCGCTGCTTCCACTTCCGCTCCACCTATATTATACACTTACTCTCGCCGTCCCAAAAATGTTGAGCAAGTACATACTGAGGATGTTTCTCCAGTACCGGTGACCGTCTCCACACCAGATTCCGATGATGATCTTCATATTCCTCTTGCCAGGCTTCTAGGTAAACAGGGTAGCACCAAACACCCTATTGCCAACTACATCTGTTATTCTCACCTCTCTCCGACCCATAAAGCTTTTATCTCATCTCTTTCATCTATTATGATCCCTAAGACATGGCAGGAGGCTGTTCAGGTACCTGAGTGGAAACAGGCAATGTAGGAGGAATTGCGTGCCTTGCACAAAAATAACACATGGAAGCTTGTAGATCTTCCTCCTGGGAAGTGGACGGTTGGATCCCGTTGGGTCTTCACAGTCAAACAAAACCAAAATGGTATAGTGGAACGGTACAAAGCCCGTTTGGTGGCTCAGGGCTATACACAAGCTCAGGGTATTGACTACCAGGATACTTTTGCTCCTGTTGCAAAGATGAACACAATCCGTATACTTTTCTCTTGTGTTGCGAGTCGAAGATGGGATCTTCTTCAGTTCGACATCAAGAATGCTTTTTTGAACGGTGATCTGGAAGAGGAAGTTTACATGGACATTCCCCCTGGCTTTGTTATCAAAGGGTCCGAGAGAAAGGTATGTCGTGTTCTAAAAGCCTTGTACGGCTTGAAACAGTCGCCGAGGGCATGGTTCAGACAGTTCTACAGGTTCATACTGAAACTTGGATACATTCAAAGCCAAGCTGATCACACTCTCTTTATCAAGAGGAAGGGTAACCTGATCTCTATCCTTATTGTATATGTGGATGATATCATCATTACTGGGGATTACTTGGAGGAGATCATCCACTTGAAAGAGCAACTAAGCAGAGAATTTGAAGTTAAAGATCTTGGAAAGCTGAGGTATTTCTTGGGAATTGAAGTCGCAAGATCTCAACAAGGGATCTTCATCTCCCAAAGAAAGTACACTTTGGATCTTCTTGAAGAAACTGGGATGCTTGGGTGTGCCCCCGTGGACACCCCTATTGAGGCTAATCACAGAATTGATGCAGATACTGGTGGAGAAAAGGTTGATGCCTCAAAATATCAACGCTTGGTTGGACGACTCATATACTTGTCTCATACACGACCTGACATTACATATGCGGTGGGTGTTCTAAGCAGATATATGCACTCTCCTTCGATTCGTCATCAACAGGCGGCCTTCGGGGTGTTAAGGTATCTAAAAAAGGCACCAGGACGTGGAATTCTTTTCAAAAACAACCAATCACTAAAGGTTGAAGTATTTACTGATGCTGATTGGGCTGGTAGTTAAGATGATAGAAAGTCTACCACTGGGTATTGCACTTTTGTAGGAGGCAACCTGGTTTCATGGAAAAGCAAGAAGCAGAATGTGGTTGCCCGATCAAGTGCCGAAGCAGAGTATAGAGCTATGGCACAAGGAGTTTGCGAGGGACTGTGGCTGAAAGCTATTCTTCGAGATATGGTCCTTCAAGGGGACAATCCTATTACTATCTACTGTGACAACAAGGCTGCCATTAGTATTGCACACAATCCAGTTTAGCATGACAGGACCAAACACGTGGAAGTTGATAGACACTTCATTAGTGACCACCTTGACAAGGGAAATATCCGCACTCCATTTGTAAACTCATTTGATCAACTTGCCGATGTCTTTACCAAGGGGCTAAGCAGTGACAACTTCAAGGATAATATTGACAAGTTGAGAATGATCAATATATATTCCCAACTTGAGTGGGAGAGTTGAATATTCGTACAATATTTAATTAGAGAATATTCAGAGAATATTTTTGTATCCTAAATAGTGTGATTCCTACTTAGGAATTATTGGTGCACACGGATTGATGACGTGTCACCTCGTTGTAACATTATAAATAGCCCCTTTGAGAAAGAATAAAGACACCCAATTATTTTCTCCCATTTTATTCAACTGAGTTGTGGGGGTGATATTGGTCATGGGGGAGATATTGTTCGTGGGGGCGATATTGTTTGTGGGTGAGATATTTGTCACAGAGGCAACATTTATCGGGGGGGGGGGGGCACATTTGTCTTGGGCGATATTGTTCGCGGATCCAATGCAAGCATATAATTGACCCAAAGCTCTCCGATCCATATACAGTTTCTTGTGACCACGTGCGATAGTACCTGGCCCGCGGCAGACTTCGCCCACGCCTCGAAGCTATATCCTATCATGGTAATGATTTCGCATGCTGTCTAGACAATGTTTTTTTTACTATGGATAAGAAAGTGTAACCTAATTAAAGTTCAAAATCAATATAAATAAAGAAAAAAGGACAAACTAAGAAAGTACCCCATTATGAGAAGTCTGGAGCTTTTGATGCCTCTGCTTTTCTTGGATTGGAAATTTTCTGATAAGAAGACCCAAAAATGTGGTAGAAAGCTATCATCTTAATTCTCTTTGAAGTAATACCAAAATATGCAGATAAGCTTGGGCCGGTTCAATATTCTCACTGATTTCTAACAGGTTCCAGGTTCCAGATTCCAGCAATTTTCTCGCATATCATGTTCGTCCACTCACTCACCGATTTGAAGTCAGTTTAGGTTCGGTTCTAGCATTTCTGCTGCAACACCGCTGTCCATTTGTCTCAGGTTGTACATTCATATCTCACCACTACACAAAGTTGTTTCTTAGAAATCAAAAATAGGATGCGGCAATGTAAATCACAAACGACATCCAAAACTCACCAACGATTCTAAAACTCCTAGACAACTAAAACAAATGTGTATTATATTGTCCAGTACACTATAATTACTACTATGTTTGATGAGAATTTTTTTTACTGGATTTTATTGCTACCATCAGTACACTGTAATTGCAGTAGAATTTTGATTTGATTTCTCCTAGAGCATTAAAAAACATGTTAGGGAAGATTTGTACCTCTACAAAATGAAATGAAGAAAAAAGGTTAAGATTCGGACCTCCAAAAAAATGGAATGAAGGGGAAGAAGAGTCCATTTTGGCCTGCATACTTTTACGAAATAATTACTTGGGAAATGGAACCACAAAAATGAAGAAGAGTAAAAAAAGAAGTTAAATTTCAGACCTTCAGGAAAATAGAATGAAGAAGAAGAAAACCATGTTGGACCTGCAAAGTTATTGGAAATGAAAACCTGGACCCGTATTTGGGAATCAGATAATAGAGAGATAAAAAAGATGAAATCATGAACCATAACTGTAATTACATATCAGTGCCCAAACAAGTCAAATCTGAAAACCCAAAATCAAATCTTGTTCAGTTAGGCATTGCACCAAACAGGTAAAAGATGTTGCAGTTTATTGGAAGCATTCTAATTTCATGGCATGAACACAAATAGCAGGGGAAAAATGAGTGCAGTTGCGAGACCTGGAGTAATCGGAGATGGGAACGTTCCAGGAGATCGCTAAGGAAAGGAAGAGCAGGATCTCCGGTTGTCGTTTTCTGGAATGTAGAGGTGTCAGAGAGATGTTAGAATCAAAAAATAATTGTAGGAGAAGATGTTAGTACCGACAATATTGAACGAAGTGGAAGATGAGGCGAGAGAGGAGTACTGGGAAGCACTGCGAAACCCTTGCTTGCCAGTGGGGATGACGCTTTTGGGCACCACGGGAGAGGAAGAGGTAGAGGTGGTCATCAAATGAAATTGAAAGGGCAAGTAGAGGCATCGGGCGAGATTTACACGGGAGTTGGTTGAATCCCCCACGATGAAGATGAGGCGGGAGAGGAGTAGCAGCGGCCATCCTCTGTCGTTGATGGACGTGTCGGAAGATGTCGTCGAGCGGGGCGAGGATTCCCCTCTTCACCGCCAACCTTCATCAGCGCTTACGTTGGGATGTGGAATTTCTTCAGCCACCTGATCTCAACACAGCTATGAGCCTCTCCAGGGCTTGTGAACGACGCCTGCTATTAGATCGTCCGCATTTGGGACGTCGGGGCTATCAGAGATCTTACTCTCTCGCCAGCTTTCCTAACAACGTTCCATTCCAGGACGATCCACCGTGGCCTACTATTCGCCGCCGTTTGTCCTGCACTAAGATGACTGAGCGTCGCGAGAAATGCTTATGCAGACAATTGTGATGATCAATTCATGTCGGGACATCAATGCAAATGCTTATTTTGGCTCGAAGTAGATGATCCTCCCAGGATGACATGACAGGTGGAGCCGATGCTACAATGTTCTTCGATCCAGCTTGAGGACAAGCTGTCTTCGGACGAAGGACGGTGATGTTATGTGGCGCATTGACGTTAGTTATCTTCATATTTTGTTGGGTTATTTTAGTTATCTCCGCATTTTTATTAATGTATCTTTATATTTATGTGTCCGTTGTCATAAGCCCACATTGGGGGCATGTTTGATGAACTTAAATAGTGACCGGTTGAGCCTCATTGGTAAGAAAGAAAGAATAGAACTCAAGTCTCTCTCTCTCTCTCATTTCTCCTCTCCCTCTCTCTAAACCCAGGAGAAACCCCATGGGTTTGCCCTAGCCGAATCCCGCAAACTGCCTTCTGCGATACGTCATCCCCGATCGACGTCGTCCGTCGGTAACGCCTCCGCCTCGCAGCTATAGCGCCGCCGCCGCTCACTAGGTCTAAGGGGAAGGTCCATATCATGGGGATGTTGGGGAAGACTTTAGGTGGCTGTGAGAGTGTTGGATGAGGTTTTTTCGG
This sequence comes from Platanthera guangdongensis, assembly GCA_039583875.1. Taxonomy (NCBI): domain Eukaryota; kingdom Viridiplantae; phylum Streptophyta; class Magnoliopsida; order Asparagales; family Orchidaceae; genus Platanthera; species Platanthera guangdongensis. Next base: position 30,309,804 of record CM077152.1, on the reverse strand, counting down.
GGCTTTGATATTCGTAGACCATAAATGCTATTTGTAACTCATTGATATTTGTACTCCAAAATTACATTCGTACTCAAACTCACTATTCGCAGACCATTATATGAAAATTTTTAAACAAGAATAAAATGAGCATCACATTCCCCCTTTTGTACGGAACATATATTTGAAAATAAACACTCGAAATCCACTTAGAATTCATTTCAAAAAACATATAATAACGTTTAAAAATGACATCATTCGTTCCCCAAAAAATTATATTTCTCCCTTCAAAATAAATTCATCATCGGTAAGCTCATATCTTTCACTCTCAAAATAAAACGTTCCTGCAAGAGAAGTTACTTCAAATTAAAATTGTTATAATAGAAATTCAAATAATTATGAAAGCAAATTTCTTACAATTTTCCTACATAATGAGTAGGAAAATTTAGCACTACAAGAAGGACAGATGACTTCGTTATTAAGTTGGACAATCAAGATATTTCTCATAGTGAGTGTTTAAAATATCTTGGATTGATAATTCAAAAAGACGAAGGTATTGATATAGATGTGACACAGAATCCAAGCGGGTTGGTTGAAGTAGAGTGGCGCGTCAGGGATCTTATGTGCTCGTAAAGTACCACTAAAACTTAAGGGCAAGTTTTACCATACTGCAATTAGACCCGCGATGCTCTATGGTTCTGAGTGTTGGGCACTGAATTGTGTACTTGAGCAAAAAATGGGAGTTGCGAAGATGAGAATGCTTCGGTAGATGTGTGGACACACGAGATTGGATAAAATTAGGAATGAATTTATCAAGGATAAGACAAGAGTAGCACTAATTGCAGAGAAAATGTGAGAAGCTTGTCTAAGATGGTTTGGACACGTACAAAGGAGATCATTAGAGGCTCCTGTCAGCTATGTAGCACCGACACTTCAAAATGCCCAACGTGTCTGTGTCAGACACTCTAACACTCGTCCGACTCTCCGACACTCTCCGACACGCGTGTCAGAAGTCCGGCACGCTGGCTCACGAGGGACTTGCGTGTCCCGCTCAGTCGGACACACATGTCCCGCTCAATCGGACACGCGGGTCCCTAGGCTAGTTACTCATGTTGAGACATGATGCAATTTGTCTTGGAAGTGTAATTTTTGTGAACAATGTTTATAAGTTCATTTACAAAAGTGATACCACATTTGTTAATGATTAGTGAAAAAGAATTGTAAAGTGTGTAAAAGTCTCAAGCAGTGATGTATTTGAGATGGAAAAACTAGAAGAATAGGTGAATGTTAGAATAGTGAGTCTTGCTCCTAAAAAGGTGTCTTTGCCCCTTCTAGTATTTCAAGTAGTGAAGGTGGATCTAGTAGTGAGATGAATATTTTCTCTAGAAAAAAGAAAATTGAAAGTGAGAAAAAGGTTTGCTTGAGAATCTAATATTTTTATTGATGATATATAATAGTAATGTGTTAATTTTCTATCATTTTTTGACATTTTGTTAAGTTTTATATTTGAATATTTGATGAGTAATATTTAAACATGACGTAGTTTATTTGAATATTTGTTAATTGTTCTTTTTTTATTTTTGGTTAAATATTTTATGATAATCATAATTATAAAAAATAAATATTTGATATATGTGTCTCAGCGTGTCGGAATATGGTAGTTCTGTCGCGTGTCGTGTCGTGTCGCATATCGCGTGTCGGTGTCGGTGTCGGTGCAACATAGCCTGTCAGGCGTTGTGAGAATCTAGTCACTAAGCATGTTAAACGAGGGAGGGGTAGACCAATAAAGACTTGAAATGAAACTACAATGAAAGACATGATGTACTTCGGCATTAGTGAGACTATGACAAAAGATAGGGCACAATGGCGGCAAAGGATCCATATAGCCAACCCCACATAGTGGGATAAAGGCTTGAGTGTTGTTGTTTCGTACATAATGAGTAGTGGCACTTGAAGAACCAATTAACTAGACAATTATAAAGAACCAATTAACATTTCATTTGAACTGTAACAATTTCAAAACGGTGTCAAATCTCATCGACATACAAATGTTTTTGTGCCTTACATATCAATTTTTGTATAAGACTTTGGTATGAACTGTTTAAACTTGTAATCTAACTTCTCTATAATTGTCTAGTTAATTGGTTCTGTTGGTTTTAGTCACTGAGAATTGAGCTTGATGATTATAAAACTCTGATACAAACTAATATAGATGCTTGGGATATGAAATTGGAGATAGTTTTCTGATATGTAATCTATTTAAGAATATTTAATATAATTAACTTCGGTATTAGTATTTAGTATAATTAACTTTGGTATTAGTATTTAGTGTAATTAACTTTGGTATTAGGTTGTATTAGACTATAAATAAGCCTATGAAATGTAATATATTAGGGATGGGAGATATGAATATCCTCCTCTTGTCCTTTAGTCTATTTCCCTATAATTATGGGATCCTAACGGCGTCATCATGATGCCCAAATTTGATATACAAATCCTAGAAACCTTCGTAATTTATATGTATTTTCTCCAGAATAGATACGACGAAGAACGTAGAACAGTGATTTACAGTAAGGGAGAATGCTCTCTAGGAAGAAAATGGAAATGAGATTCAAACTTGCAGCATCCCGGTCATCATAAAATCCTCTGTAATTTATGCTATTGTTGGAGGTCCGGCGAACTGGTGGTTGGAGGAAAATAGGTGTTGGGCGGCTGTTGGAGATGGGGGAGAACTTGGCGAAGGGATTTCCAAGGAGGTAGTGAGAGCCGGCGGCCAAGGAGGCTTCAAAATCCATCGAAATGGGCTGCCGGAGCTCCAAGGCATGCGGGGGGTGGCAGTTGGAAGCGTGCGCGAGATCGGCGAAGGAGGTTTCATGTTAATGGGGGTGGGGGCACTGGGTTTGTGATTATTAGGTTAAGGCTTCATTTGGTTCGGCGGTGGCGGGTCGATCCGGCGGGTGGAAACAGAGTGTTCGAAACGGAGGGGGGAGGTGGATGCTCCAAACGAAGCTTTTTGGGGTGTTTCTCAAGGCGGGCAGGTGGAAACGGAGCAAACGCCGCCGGAGGTTCATTTGTTTACCCACCTTCCGGCGGCGTTTGCTCCAAACGGAGCAGCGAAACGCCGAACCAAATAGAGCCTAAGAGGCTTCATAAACGAGTAGAAGTTACTTGGCCATGGGGTGCGATTGTGCGAACAGCCATTTGTGGTCTGTGAATATCAATACCCTTTTTTGTTGTTGTGGGGGGGTGGGGGGGTGGGGGTGGGGGGGTGGGGGGTGAGGGACTGTAGGAGGTGGATGGGCTGAATGGGTGCTGGCAGTTGTTTGGTAGGCTGTTGGAGGGATGCTGAATGAGTAGGGTGTGACGGCAGGGGTTTGGGGCACTGGTGACATGGGTTGTATGGGATGGATGAGGGTGGACTGACGGCTGTTAGGAGGTCAGGGAGGTGTGCGGCTTCTGTTTTTGGAGGTAAGAATGAGGGGAGGCTTCTGTTTTTGGAGGGAGGAGTGAAGGGTGGCTGTTGGGGGAAACTTGCTGGAGGGTATTCCGTTGTGGGGTAAGGAGGCTGGATGGGGAGGCAACACAAGGAGGATGAGGGGAAGAGGGGGAATGGTAATAACCTAGGAATCAACACAAAGGATTCCCAAGTCCTCACCACAAAATGAGTAGAAGACTTTGGGAAATCCTCAAAAATCTGTGTTGGGCTGAAAAACAATCCCTGTCATCATATAAATAGATAAGAAATCCTAGGGCAATCATCATGAACTGCCCGGATCGCGTGATAATGATAGATGTCTAATTTCACTAAATAAAAACATAAAAATAAGAAAACATACATAAAAATATAATGTCGTCGCTCCGATCGCGACTTCTGTCTCTGATCAAGTGATCATCCATCTGGTGATGCCAAATATGGCAGTGTGTGAGGTGACAAATTAGTCTCGAACGGGCCCAAAAACTAGTGCTCCGAAAGATCTCGCTGATCCTCATCAAATCCTCTCTAGGATCTTTCAATCCTGGGATACTAGATCAATGCTCCACACTATCCTTCAGTGCTTGCATAACAAACAATTGCTAAACATATATCCCCGGTGTAGTGGGGTACTGGGAGAGGAAATCAGCCAAAGCTAACTTCTTGGACTTCCCCTTCAGTATGGCGCACCACTATTCCCCTTTTCACCTGGCGGTGTCGTCTTGCCAATGCCTACACCACTGTTATATGTTTAGGCAGTTGAGCTAAGAAGCGCCCAAGATACCCCCGCGGAGTCAGTGCTTGGCATTTCCAGTCAAAGAATGATCCGCACATGCCGAGCAATCAGAGGCGCACTTCACGCTGTTTCTCACCGAATTTTATCCCATGTGAGTTTGAAAATAATTGATAATAGAAGAGTGATGTAATGCTTGGCCCATCCAAATTTAGCGCACCTCTCGATCCGATTAATGACCTCTCAGCATCCTATTCAAACAGAGCTCATTATTTTCGCTAAGCTAGGGAATTGACGTTCGCTTAGGATGGTGAGAGGAGAATTAAGAGCGGCGGCCTCTGGATTTCAAAGACGGCTTCAATAGAAATGGAGAAGCCTGCATGGGCACCACTCATCTTCTTGGATCGTAAGTGAGGCGCCAAAATGGTGAGAGTTCCCTTCATTAGGACTGTTTTCGTCCTAAGAAGTTTTGGACTGGCGGGAACGGACAGTTGTTAGGAAACTCATGTAGCTTTACACACTTAATATAAGATATTGGGCTCCTTCACCTCCCCAACATGCCTAGCCAACTCGTCCTTCATCAGAGTCGTCGCACAGAAGTTAAAGTCATCCATCCAGATGACATGGAAAAAAGTTGAAATTGAGACCATCCTAATTACTTCTTAGGCATTCACATGCTTAAATATTACTTGTTTCTCAAGCATGTTCCATTAATATCTTAGACTCAGGCACTAAATACTTATGCCTGCCCAAATATACATATTTTTAATAGCATGAACTGACCTCATTGTCTGTCTGTATGTACATGTTCCAAATGACTGTCATTCTACCAGGATGGACGAAGATGGAGGCGATCGACTCGCTAATGAGGAAAGCAGGCTATAATGGCGTGATCACGGAAGCCCTGCGCAAGCGACTTCGCATCACTCGCTATCAAAGCAGCTTGTACACAATGCATTACAGCGATTACGCCACTCATGTGAAGACCGCCCGTGAGGGAGCACCACGCCCCATAATTAATGGGGTGAAGCCCGCCCTCCGCTGATTCGGCGTGTGCCGGCCAATATAATTGGAATTTGATGCAGCTGGGTGAAAAATGTATTTTGGATTTTTGGCCCCTCTGCTATTATTCTATTGCCATGATATCATCATTCATATAATATATGGCATTTGATATACACATTATTTTATGGAAAAGAAAACCAGCTACTTTGTATGTCAACCCCTTCATATGGTGGAAGCTGTCTGCGTTTGCAGGAGCTTTTCAGTAGGCTAGTCATTTTAGTAGTACTCTCTCCCAAACACGCTTAATTGAGTTCATAAATATACTTAAGTGCGTGTTCTTAAAAAGCACCTGAGGTTTGAACCTTTGCGGGCCACATTTCATTGACTTTGAACCTCAAGAGATGGTCACTCAGTTTGAATTTTTTTTTAAATTTTTGTTTTTTTATAATTCAATAAGTTTTTTTAATTGTCTTGTTTCGTGCGCTTTTTTGAATCTAAAAGATATCTTGATGATATTTTTCTCACTCTATAAATTAGATGTTGATGTTATAATAGCGAGCATTTGCCCACTGATATTTTGGCACGTAGAACTCGCTTGTTGAGGTCAACTATGGAGATCATTTTTTGAGTAGGTGTCCTATAAACCGTAAACCATGAGTCCTAAACCCTAAACCTTAAAATCTTTAAAAATATGAAATCTTAAAATCCTGAATCTTTCCTTAAAAATTGCAAATCCTAAACCCTAAAAACCAGAACTTCTAAAACTTTAAACCTAAAAATCAAAACCCTAAAAATACTAACTCCTAAACCCTTCAAATCAAACCCTAAACATTAAAAACCTAAATCCTAAAAACTTTAGAACCCTAAATCCTAAACCGAACTCAATATTTAAAAAAACCGACTTGGTTGTAGGAGATGGTGTCCATCCCTAATTGCTAATGTGGATGGTGCATGTTTCAAGATGGTTATGCACTCTTACCTCATTGACGCCCCCCCCCCCCCCCCCCCCCCCCCCCCCCCCCACCCCACCACACACACACAGACACATCACTTAAAATATCTAAACCGCCCTCTCATTCATTGTCACTGCAGAAATCTTTCCTTGAAGGTGAGCTTGCCATTTTTGTCTCAGCCCATCACCACCTTCCCCTCAAATACAACTAAATCTAACCCCTCTATTCCATGAACTAACCACATCCTTTGCAATATCACCCACGCCCTTTGCAACATCACTCTTATCCTTCACAACAAAGCCTACTCAATTGGAGTTTTCCTTTGACAACACAACACCCATTGTGTAGAGATCTTCAAAATCAATTTTTTCCTGCTTCCACAACATCCTTGTGCATAAGATAGATTTAGGGCTACTTAGATCATTCAAAACTTGAAAGTCGGTTGAATATTGAACTGAATCAAAATAATTTACCATTGATTCAACTCAATTTGATTCAAATCACATTTTGAACAGATTTCAAGCATGCCACAAATCACTCAAAATGTGATTCAAATTAGCTAAAATTGATTAAAGTATAATGTATTTATTAATATATTATTATTTTAAAATTTTAAAATCTAGTTTAAACTTAAATTAAAGGAGTAGAGCCTTAAAATGTTGATTTAATTGCAAGTCAGAATCAAAATAAAGAGAAAGAGTTGCTCAATTTCAAATCAACTCAAAATAAAGAGAAAAAATGCTTGCTTTGAAAGAGACTCAATTTCGAGTCATTTTGAGCAGAGCCCACTAGACTCAAAATCGATGTCAAGCCAAGTTTAAACTCAAAAAATTTCGATTTCAAGACGAGCTCAGATCTCACAATCCCCACTCGAAATCAGCCTAAACAAATCCTGCCTTCGATTGATTCTAGTACATGCACTCAAAAAATCTTCCCAAGGCACTCCTCAGCCCGACACAAACTCATCCTTCTGCATTGATCAACAGGACACTCCTCAGCCCGACACAAACTTCGCGCTATGGAACTCAATCCAACCCAACAACTACTCTATCCGCCATTTTTCTGGCCAGCTTCAACAACACTTCACAGGCCTCTCGATCTGTGCAGCCTATTCGCTTCCGGGCTTGAGCCTTTGAACATCTTTATAATTCAAAATTTGCTGAGAATATAGTTAACTCATGCGGCATTGTGCAATTAATACAAACCGTGCGCTCTTCCAGCAACCACCGCTTAAGATTGAATGCAGGCATGCCCCTGTAGCAACATGTGTTAGAAACAGCATACCCTATGAGTGTGGGGCGTGTTGAAATTGTAATCACACGGCGAGAAACTCATATGGCATTATGCTCCTAAATAGATCATCGGCCCCTGCAGCAACAATCAATTGATTTTAAGTTGGATGCGTAAGTTCTAAAAACAACGCAAGTACACATGAGAAACTGCACGCTTAATATAAACCCAATGCCCCTTCTTGACAACCAATTGTCTTTAGACTTCTAACACAATATTATATCTTAATATATTCCTAAGAAACAACATAAAACAGTCATCCATATTTGTAATTTGTCAAGTAAACTTGCAGAGAGCAGCAGAGCACTAAGAAATTTGTGAGAATATGAAGGAAAGAAAATGAGTTCATCATAACTAACCATTAATCCTGTAGGCGAATCCTGCTCATGTTAAAACCCGTGGCCTTCCTCTTATATATATACAGACGGCCGCGACACAACGCTCTAAAAAACTGAAACTACTACCAGTAAAATGAGGAACTGGAAAAAAAACAAGTATTGTTGTGTAACTATGAACAACAGATGGACAGGGCTCTAAAATTGTCCCTCATAACTTCTCATAGATGAGCAACAACAGCAGTAAATAGCATAAGAAGCATCCATTGCCGCCCAGAAGCCATTTCTACACTCGCTGCAGCAACCAAACAGAAACATGAGATGGAAGGCTGCTCGACTGAATGCTTTCATCCAATCTCTACGTATCTGATGCCCACAAAAACTAAAGGGAGAGAGAGAGAGATGCCGGCGCATCATCGCTGTCCCCTGAGGGCCCAGGCTGACTCTGTTGCTTGCCTCCGACCGAACTGAAAAGCGAAGATAACACGAAGGGCTTCATCGGTTTGCTCGTCCCCCCGAGAGCCAGCTCGAGATCGGGACTGTTTGTTTCTAAGGTATCGTCATCATCTGAAGAAGGTATTTCTATGATTTTGTTGGAGTTGGCGTTCTGGACTGGGGCCAAGTCTATTGGAAAAAAATACATCTCTGTCGCTCTCGTGGTCTGAGGCATTGGAGTTTCACTGCAGATGCTTTCTTCTGCCTGGAGATGTTTGAAGATGCTAGAATGCAAGGGGTGTACCTTTGAGGACGACTGTGCGCTCACATTTTCGTTGATGATACTCATGACACCAGGATCTAAAATTTCCTTCTGCTCTCTATCATCGGCAGGCAACCAACTCGGTTTTTCGCTCGTCGGCACCGCCGTCTCGATAGCGCTCTTTGGCATTTCACGAGAACGCTGCAGCATCGTCTTTGGGGAGCACGAGCGCAGTCGCTTTCTGTTGTCCGTTGACTGAAGCTACCGAGGTCTGCCACCAATGCATTTCCGATTTGATCGTCGCCAAGAATACCCGCGACGGCCTGCGAGGTCTCTTTCTCCCCATTTTCATTTTCTTCTTCAATGTTGATAGAATCGGCACCTGTAACTTCATAAGCAAAATCATGAGAAGCAATTTGAGCAGATGATAATTTTCACAGTTGAGTGAGACGGAATTTCACCTTTAGTGCAATTTGGAGAAATTGAGGGTAAAGATGTTGCTTTTCTGAGACTAGATTCAATACCAATCTCATCAGAAAGCCCATCTGAATCACCATCTTTTGTGTCTATGAAATCACAAACAGTTTGTTCCTGCATTTCAAACGAATCTACTCAGCTAAGAAGAAGAAACACCATAATATTCAATCACCTGTGACTATGTGATATGTCAAATCAGCACTGTTTAATGGCTCACAGAAACCCGGGCGCAAAATCTGAATCAAAAGCTTTCTACCCTCACCAAAAAAATGCGGGGCGTTCTAGAAGGTATCTTATGCAGAATAATTCTATACGTGACGGACACGTGATGCCCTAACCTAAATGAAATGCAAGTGAGCTTACGATGATTGCAATAGATCCATAACAAATCCTACAATGAAGATGTAGGAGAAATGCAAGCATGCACAATCCAATGAACAAGGAACCTACGATCCAAAAAAATAACGTTAATGCAAATGCAAAATTTGAATCACGCAATCACTTCTACGCGCAATTGATTAAATACTGTAAATTTTAAAATTCTCGCAAACTAATCACAAGTATTGCAATTTGGAAAACAGATTAACTGCAAATTATTGAAAGTACACAGAAGTAAAGCATTCTTGCCTTCAATCATGTTTTCAACTTCAAACATGTTTGAAAAAAAAACATGTACATTTTTCGCATATCTAGACAATCTGTCTGCTAAACACAAAGCAAAATAATCTTGTTAAATCATAAACTGGTCCATACTTGGTTTTGATAGAGCAAATCAATGTGGGTGATCTTGAGATATATCATAAGAATTGTATGAGTTCAGAGAAGATTTAACAATTGCTCATGGAAATATGCTAATTTGTGTGCCCCTCACTCAGATACATGAATAATAAGAAACAAAATACCTTTTCCATTAAACCATGAGTATGGTAGAATATTTTTTTGGCTTTCTTCCTTCGAGCACTTCTGCTCTTCATCTGATTCAAAGAATATCAGCAGGTGAATTTTTATATAAATAAAATCCAAGGGGATGAAAAATAGTTAAGCAATACCACTCAAAGTCCGGGGTCATGACTTGCAACCCCAATCAAGATAAATTTCAAACAACAACACTCGAGCCTTTATCCCACTATAGTGGGGAGATAAATTTCAAAACAAGTTGGAAAAAAATATATAACAAAGATTTAGAAGAAAATTTAGAGTATACAATATTAAGAGGTACACTACAGCATAAGCACAACTTTACCTAGAGAGTATGAAACTGTCCGTTACTAATTTAAGACATTGTGATGTAGAAAAATGATAAATTCGATGCGAATTTATTGGCGGACCTCGTTGGTGATATTCAAAACATCAAGTTCTCCAAAAAAATGAGATGCCCTGATCAAACTCACTTATATATGATATTATAGAAAATGGATAATAATGTGAAACCCATGGAATACAAGTCTACATGTAATGTAATTGTTAGAATAACCCATGTATTGGGCCCATGTTTTAGGCCCATTTATGCTTTCTCTCTTTTAGTCCCACATCTTGTATAGGATTTGTTCTCTCTCTCTTTCTCCTGTATATTTGTATTCTCTCCTTGTATTCATATACTCAATTAATACATACAAGCTTTGAGCTCTTTCTACATGGTATGAGAGGCAGGTTCCGATTCTCGCGGTCTCCTTTCTTCTGACCGCACCTATTGATCTCTCTCGCGGCCTGCCCTCGCGAGCTGTTCGTTTCTATCCGCTTGCCTCTGCGGCTTGCCCCGCTCAGTCCTCGCTCCTTTTCAGCTACCTCCTTGTTACTCTCCTTCTCCGTGGATCCACACCCCCCCCCCCCCCGTGCCTTTTTATAGCCTTTCCTCCTTCCTAATCCGTGGGACCACCATCTTTTTTGTCCGCCGAGGCCTGTCTTCAGTCCGCGTTTTGCTCTCTGTTGTGATCTGCCTGACCGTGCAGACTGTTTCTTTCTCACCCGCATCTTGGTCGCGGTCACCTGCTCTTCTCCTCTCTGTCGCGCGACTTGTCTCTGCCCATGCGGACTTCTTCTCCCTGTCCGCTTCTGCTTTCCCATATTCGCTTTCCTTGTCTCTATACTCGCGGTTTGCTGTGTTGTGATTATGCCTGACCGTGCGGCCTGTTCCTTTCTCACCCGCATCTTGGTCGCGGTCACCTGCTCTTCTCCTCTTTGTCCACGCGACTTGTCTCTACCCGCTGCAGATTTCTTCTCCCTTTCTGCTTCGCCTTTGGTCGCGGCCTCCTCCATCTGCTTGTGTTTTCTTCACACCTTGACCGTGCGGTCTCTGCTCTAGTCGCGCCGACTATTCTCTTCTTGCGGACTGCCCCTGTCCGCTGCGGTCTGGTTCCTGCCCTTTGATCGCTATTGTGTTCACCTAGACCGTGCGGACTCTCTTTCTTTCCGCATTTGGGTCGCGATCTGACTCATCGTTGGTGCTAGTGTGACCGTGCGGACTAGTTTTTCTTTCCGCTTTCTTGGTCGCGGTCTTCTGTCCTTCCCGCCGCGGCCTTGTCGTGCGGCCTCCTGCTCTTTCCGCGGCGGTCTCTTCCCAGGTCTTCTAGGGTCTGCGGCCTGTCTCTATGACTTCATCTAGTAATTCTACGAGCTCGGCGGCCAGCCCGCCTACTGTCCACCCGGTCTGTCCGCCAGACCGCCCGACCTATTCTGCCGAACTCCGTGACGAGCTCCGGATCACTACCATCTCTCTTTCAGGCAAGAAAAACTTTCTTCATGGGTGCATTCAGTTCGGGCGGGTTCTTCAGGCTAAGAGACTCCTGCCTCACCTTACTCAGGCACCTCCTTCTCCCCTTACGGATGATTGGCTCCGCAATGACGGACGCGTTCAGATTTGGCTTCTGAATTCCTTAGATGGTGAGCCTTATCAAATGGCTATGTACCACGACACCGCCAAGGCTATGTGGGATGAGCTACATTCCTTATACTCTGGCCGCGACAGCCTTCAGCTTCTTTACGACATCCTTACTGACTTCTTCACTCTCGACACTGGCAGTGCTTCCGATATGACCTCGTTTGTTGCTCGGGCTAAAACTCTTGCTGAAGTCTGGATCCAGCATCAGCAGCCCACAAATGATCATGCTGCTCAGCGAGCTCAGAAGGAAGCTGCCTGCATTGCCATCATCATGGCCCGCCTTCATCTCATCTTCAGAGTCTTCGTGCTTAGGTCCTGGCTGCTCCCATCACACCATCTTTCTCTAATGTTTGCTCCATGATTCTTCGGGTCTCTCCTCCTCCAGATCCTCCTGCTCCTTCCCCACCGCGCTTCTTCAGCAGGCCCCTCCGCTCTTACCATCCCCTCCCACTTCTGCTAGGGGGGGGGGGGGGGGGGGGGGACGTTCGGGCTCGTGGGGCCGTGACCATGGTGGCCGTGGCCGGCCAAAGTGCTCCTTCTGCGGGAAAGATGGTCATCTTGAGGCGACCTGCTATAAGAAATCGGCTACCCCTCCCCCCCCCCCCCCCCCCCCCCCCCCCGCAGACTTCTATTGTTACTGAGTCAGTTCTCCTGATCTTGAGACCGTCCGTCTTCAGGTCCAGCATCTAGGGTCTGCTCAACCCACCCTCGGCCTCCGTCGCCTCCGTCTCCAACACAGGTACTGCTTGTCTCTCCACCAGCCCGGGTCGGATTGTGGACTCTGGTGCCACTCATCACATTACTTCGCAACGGCCTACAAAGTACTCAGATTTTCCTTATCCGAAGTCTATTACTGTGGCCAATGGGGTGCTGGTTCCTATCTCCGGCTCGACAGATCTTTCTCTCAACCAATTCATCACTCTTCGCTCGGCTCTTCATGTTCCGAGTTCACCCTTTAATTTACTATCTGTTGGGTGCCTTACACGTGATCTGGATTGTTCTGTTATATTCACTTCTTCTTCCTTTGTTATACAGGATCGGCGGACGCAGACTACTATTGGTAGCGACCAGCTGCGGAACGGGCTCTACCTTCTCGATGAATCTCCCACCATTCTGTCTTCCGTCTCCTCCACTGCCTGGCATTGCCGCCTTGGTCATGCCCCTCTACCGGTTCTACAGCGGGCTCTTCCAGATATTCCTTTTACTTCTTTTCAGTGTGATTCATGTATCCTCGGCAAACAGCCGCGTTCTTCTTTTCCTTCGCATTGTACTCGGAGTGCAGCTCCCTTTGATCTAGTTCATTTGAATGTATGAGGTCCATTTAGGATTCCCAGTATACGTGATTTTCGTTATTTTATCACCTTTATTGATGATCACTCTCGCACTACGTGGCTCTACTTACTCCGTGAACGCTCTGAGCTTCCCGGGGTTTTTCGGGCCTTTGTCCTCGAGACCCGGACACAATTCCACACCACACTCAAAACCCTCCGTACTGACAATGCTCGCGAGTACACCAGCCACGACTTTACCACTTTGTGTTCGGAATACGAGATTCTACATCAAACCTCTTGCGCTTATACACTTCAGCAAAATGGGGTTACCGAACGAAAGAACCGTCATTTACTCGATGTCGCCCGCTCCCTCATGCTTCAAATGCATGTTCCCAAGACCTACTGGAACTTTGCGGTTTCCACTGTCTGCTTTCTCATCAACCGTCTCCCCTTCTCTGTCCTCAATTATGCTACTCCGTTTAGCATTCTGTTTCCCTCCACTCCGGATTTCGCTCTCCCACCCCGTATCTTCGGCAGCACCTGCCATGTCCACCGCCTCGGGCCCTCCTCGGATAAATTGGATCCCCGGGCGGTGAAACGCATCTTTGTCGACTACTCCCGCACCCAGAAGGGCTATGCTGTGTTACTCACCCACTACTCGCAAGATCACCGTTTCTGCTGACGTTACCTTCCGGGAAGACCAACCGTTTTTCCCTGCTCCGTTGCCTGCTGCGCTACCACCAACTCCTCTCCCACCATCTTACCCCGTCCCGTTATTCCGCTACTACACCACTTCGCACGTTTCCCCTGCCCCGCTCCTGCTACCACCAAACCACATGTTATCCGTGTCTACACTCGTCGCCCTCCCAGTTCCGTTGCCCCTCTGCAGCCGGCCTTCACCACGGATTCTTCACTCCTTCTGATCAGGTAACGCCTTCCACTGCCCATCCTCTGGATGCCTACGTCTCTCTTCATCGCCTCTCTTCCCCTCTGCACATTTTTGCTACTTCTCTCTCTTCGATTGCTGTTCCTAACTCTGTGCAGGAGGCGCTTCAACATTCCGGCTGGCGGGCAGCCATGGAGAGGAATGTCTGCTCTCTGGGCTACCAGACATGGACCGTCGTACCCCTTCCTACGGGTCAGAAACCGGTTGGGTGCAAGTGGGGTATTTGTCATCAACATGCTGCTGATGGGACGATAGACAGTCTGAAGGCTCGTCTTGCGGCTCGCGGCTTCACCCAGCAACAGGGACTCGACTATGAGGAAACTTTCTCTCTGGTCGCCAAGCTCATACCGTTCGAGTCCTCATCTCTATCGCTGTTCATCGCCAGTGGCCCCTCTTTCAACTCGATAGCAAGAATGTCTTCTTAAATGGGGATCTCCAGGAGACGGTATACATGCAACAACCGCCCGGGTTTGAGACCACGGGGAGTCTCAGATTTGCCGCCTTCCTTAAGGCTCTGTATGGTCTCAAACAATCTCCACGGGCTGGTTGATAAATTCAGTAATGTCCTTCGTGATATCGGGTTACTCAAAACTCGACCGACTTCTCGCTGTTCACTCGTCGTCACCGACCAACAAGGACGTTCCTTTTGTTAGTATATGTTGACGACATCATCATTACAGGAGATGACTCACAAGGGATACATGCCGTCAAAAGTGCATCTAAACTCGGTCTTCCGACAAAGGACCTGGGAACTCTACGATACTTACTGGGTCTTGAGGTTGAACGGCGACGGGACTGGCTTATTCTATCTCAACGAAAGTACTGTATTGATCTTATTCATGATGCTGGTCTTTTAGGGTGTAAGCCAAGTGATACCCCCATGAATGTAAACCACAAGTTATGTGCTCAAACATCTGACTCGGATCTTCTTCGCCAGAATCCTGAATATTATCGACGACTAGTTGGGAAATTGATCTATCTCACGGTTACCAGACCAGATATTTCCTTGTTGTTGGTCTTGTCAGTCGATACATGCACTCTCCTCGTAAATCTCATCTTCAGGCTGTTGAACGCATTCTCAGGTACCTAAAAACAGCCACGGGTCAAGGACGTTTTACCGGACTTCCTCGTCTGCTCCAACCTTAGTGGCATACTCTGATGCGGATTATGCTGACTCTCTTGATGACCGACGATCTACTAGTGGCTTCTGCACATACTTTGGGACCATTTGGTTACATGGCGAAGCAAGAAACAAGCGGTAGTTGCTCGATCATCAGCTGAGGCAGAATACCGGGCAATGACATCTGTTGTATCAGAACTGACGTGGCTTGAAAGTTTCCTTACTGATCTGGGTGTCAAATTACTTTCTCTGGCTCTTCTTCTTATGATAGCCAAGCAGCTATACATATTGCCAAGAACCCAGTCTTCACACGAAAGGACGAAGCACATTGAAGTTGATTTTCACTTCGTTCGAGAGAAAGTTCAAATGAAAAGCTCGATCTAAAGCATGTTCCAGGGACGGAACAAGTTGCGGACATCCTCAAAGGTATTCCCAAGTCATCCTTCTATCAATGTCTGTCCAAGCTTGGTGCATACGATTTGTACGCTCCAGCTTGCGGGGGAGTGTTAGAATAACCCATGTATTAGGCCCATGTATTAGGCCCATTATGCTTTTCTCTCTTTAGTCCCACATCTTGTATAGGATTTGTTCTCTCTCTTTCTCCTATATATTTGTATTCTCTCCTTGTATTCATATACTCAATTAATACATACAAGCTTTGAGCTCTTTCTACAGTAATCAATACTGTAATTTCCTACTTCGTGCAAACAGCTGGCATTTAAATTTACATAAACATGGGCTAGCATATTAATTGACTATAAGAACACTGACTCTCATTTTTGGGGATCAAATACTTTTCTAGTGCTTAAATCATAAAAATCAGATCCGTAATTAAAACTTAATATAAATTACTTAAATGCATGATGCATTTACATAGTAAATAGCACAAGGTGATGGACATTCATCAAGAAGGATGACTAAGCCAGTCAATGGACATGCTTTAGAAACGACTTAGAACCATTTGGCATGGTTGCCGTGCCAAATGGTTCTGAACTTTTGTTCATGAATGACAGACCTCACCCATGGAGCTGCATCAGTGTTTTGGTTCAAAATTGGGATTTTTTGGGAGTTTTAGGTTTTAATAGGCTTGGAAACTGGAGTGTCTTCCTCACTATCAATCAGGACAGCACCCCGTTTCTTGCTAAGCTTCTCTACTCTATTTATCACATGATGGGATGATTTTGTAGTAGCTTCTTGAGAGCTGTCAGGACTCAGATAGAGTGCAACAAAAGAAGTGTCAGGTGACTTAAATTCGCGGATCCAGTCAATGGATTCTTTTTGCTGGAACAGCCCATATTTCTGTGCCGGATTTTGAAAGCGTTGCAGCTATTGGTTCTAAGTACACAATGGAATAAGACTTCTGAAATGGGGCGGAAACTCTCAGGTTGTGAGTGTTGCTTGTAATGGTTCCTAATTAAAAGCACGATCCAAGCCCAACAGGTGCAAAACAAGTTTTCGAGCCCTGTTTGGCGGGGAATTCAAGGGAGAAACAAGTACTGGGTCCACTGAGCCCAAAATGGAAGTCTTATTGGGCTTGATGGGTCAAGCTTCCTTTAAAAATCAAGAAACTGTTGGTATTAAAAATCAATATACTTAAACCCGTAAATTTTTAACTTTTCTTCATTTACGAAAATGTAATCCATCTTTGTTGGAACATGCGTTCTGCATCTCTCAGGTTTGATAATAATAAATCTCAAGTTGTATTCGATCATCGTTGTTATGGCTATAGTGTGCAGATTTACAGGCGTGCAGGCTTACAGGAAATACAATCTCTGTGAGCTACCGCCGGCGATAGCGATACCGCCGGGCACTAGTTCCTTTATATCAAGAGCATGACTCCAACGCAACTCCGAATTAAATTGACGTGACGTCAACTTCAGAATCAGAACTACTACTGCCGCGCGCTACTGCTAACGCGTCGCGCTACCCTAAAGTACACGCCAGCAATCTGTGTGCTCTACGCGAGAACTTGGTGGAAGCCATACAAGAAAAATGCTGCTACCGCCCGCGGTAGCCACTAACGCTCCGCGGTAATGTGTGTACATGGAAAGAGAAGCCACCTTCCTTATCTGCAGATGAACAGCTGTGCACGCGCCAAATCAAATGAGTCTACCGCGCCGCGTTAGCATTACCGCTCCACGCCGCGCTAGTATGACTGCTCCGCACTAATGGATGATTACAAGGAAAGCTCATCCGCCTTCCTTACCTAGAGCCCATACAGCTGGAGGAAAACGCGTGTACAGAGCATACCGCCGCGTGGTAGCACTACTGTTGGAGGTAGCCTACTTAAACTTTGTATAAAAGCATTTTTCTTTCACCATGGACCATACACACGTGGAATAGGGTTTCCATGCCGCTTCTGGGACAAGAAGCCGCCGTCCAAGGAGAAAGGAAGAGAGAACTTAAGTCCTCTTGAGCAAGGAAGAAGATCTCTGCAGAGCGCGAACTAGAATGAGAATCTGAAGACAATCGAGCCCCCAAGGAACGAGAATCATAAGCGCCGACCGCTCACCACCTCCGAAGACAATCTTTGAGGGACCACTTTTTCTTCTTAAATCTACTTTTCATATCTTTGGTTTGTATCTTTCTCCTTTATTGTATCGTGTGCCGTAAGAAATCGTCCGGAGCGAACGTCTAGACAGGGGAGTCTAGCTAGGGCTCAAAGAACTTTTGAGGGAGAAGGGAGAGAGCCAACCGGTTCTTGGGGGAAGGGGGAGTGTCGGTATAGAAAACCCAAGAGCTTTCTATTCATCGCCTCCGATCTCCGGCTTCATGGAGATCATGTTTGTGTAATTGTAATCTTCATTGAAATTGTCTAATGAATTGTTTAATCAAAATGAAGAATTTGTTTATTGTCATGACTTGTATTGTTGTGTGCTTTCAATAGTTGATATTCTAATCAGTTTTCCTGAAATCAAAATCTTGAACACACCGAACGATCTAACTCTCGAGAAGACAGTTTCTGTGAGCTACCGCCGGCTGCAACCCTACCGCCCAGCGCTAACTCACAGAGAGTGTATTCCTGCAGCAAAAAGTTTTAAAATCTCATATTACTGCTGCAAACCTTATTCACCTCCCCTCCTCTAAGGTTGGCCACAGATCTAACAATCTTCGTTAAGGAGGGAGATATAAATGGAATAGTATAGGAGGTTTGATGTAGACAGGGGGTGTTATTTTATTATAGTTTTGTTTGTTCAGATTTTTGATTATTTTGTACTTTATGATATGATGTGTTCTGGATCATGTCTATATTAACAAAGGATTGAGTATTCGTGCTTGATCGAAGGGGCGGTGGTTTCCAAAGTCCATTGAGGGAGCTTTACTGGAATAAGCTCAAAACTTAACAGAGATTTGTTCATTGAAAGAGGTTTAAACTTTTCTCCCCAATAAAACAACAGGAACAGACTCGGGGATTTTTGAGAAGTGATGAGAGGCTTAAGTTCATTCAGAGGAATTTATCAATTTTGATGCTAAAAGGATAACATAAAGGATCAAGGGTGTCTATGGGGTTCGAAGAAAGTTGGGTGGATCTAGGTTTATCAAAAGATATATAGTTCTGACAGTTTACTGGTTATGCAATAACAAATATTCTGTTGATTCAATCCGTATTTGTCTCTTAGTTCCCAGATCATAATGTCAAGGTTTGTGCTCTAAAGCTCTAATATTGGCAAATTCTATTATAGCGCCAATCTTGGTTATAATTGATCAGTCAATTCTTCAAAACTATGATTCCAAGTATACGTGATAGGCTTGTTCCATAATTTGACGGAATGAGAAGATATGAATAACTGTATTTTCATGTCACATAAGGTATGATGAATCACATGGTGAGACGCTTAAGAATGATAAGGGTGAGTATGCATTTGACCGTACAATGTATAGTGATGTAATCGAGTGATCAATTTTGATTTCTCGATGACATGACTGAATTTATGTTCATCGAGGAAGTATTGATATTTCTTCTCCAATAAAACAAAAGGAATGAACCCAGGGAAGTAAAGTTTACTTTTCCTCTACGGTGCACATAGGTTTGTAAGATATTTAACTCTCAATAAAACAAAGAGGCACAAGCCCGAGGTCAAACAAAGGTGAACGAATTTAGATTTGTTGAGGTTGTGCACGGAAAAGTCTTAAAATATCTATGAAGAATATGCACTTCTAATACTCTAGTGAAGGGTAGTATGTCAGCACACTCGAGCGGACGTCCGGTGGTAAAACTGCCTAACCATGACTCTATAGCACACAAGCGACCACATAACGTCACCAAAAAATTTTTGTTTCTGAAAATTTGATGTAGTCTTGTAAGTTAATATTATCAAACTATAATTGTCTTCGTGTCTTAGATGTTTCATATTTAAGTTGTCTATAGTCGTGTTAGTTAAAGTTTACTAAATTATGTTTTGTTATCATATCCTAGTTGTTCTCGTGCCTAGGTTGTCTAAAGCTAAAAGTTTAAGTTGATTTTTCTATGTTCTCCAGACTTAGATGAAGTTGTGTTTATTTTCTGTCTTCAACGGCCCTTTGGGTCCACCACCGCTTCCACTGCATTGGTTCGTCTCGAACCAATGCAACAATGACTAGTATACTAAAAGGTCTTTTTGTGATTATTACTAGCTCAAGCGATCAATTTGTGATCTAATTCCCCTGTAGAACTCTCCTCGGAAATTAAGCAAGACCATGGGATTTTATCGCATACCACCGCCAATCCGCAACAAGGAAGGGAATAACGGAAGAGTAGAGGTATGGACATCTCAACCCTTTCCCGTCAGTCTCTCCTAATGCTACGGACTAGCGATGGTGCTAAGTGAATATCCATCACACCACAATCAGGGTACGTTATAAGAAGTACTGAAAGATGTACAAGCGGAAGTCTAACAGCCATATAGTAGATCGCAAAAACATATGAATAATAGGAAAAGACAAAAATAACCACAACAACAACACAATGGAACCACAGTCCAAGTACAATAGTCTATGGAAAGTTCAGAGGCTGACAAATAAACATGGCAAATCGGATAATATTAATATATATAATATTGTAAGTCAATAAACCTATTGAGCTAACTATAAGACTGGTGATGTTGCTCAGGGTAGCAACGATCCTCTGTAAGTCTTCTATCTCCATGTCAAGTCCACATCATAGCTCTTGGAACACCTGAGGGTGTCAACCGATGGTGAGAGTTAGCGATACTATATATATACACACATAATATGAATCATACGCGGAGATGTATATTTTAAAGAAGTGCAGTAAGTAAAATAAGTTTAAATACAGATTAATAATAGTTATAAACAACTTTATGGGTACAACCTTAGTGGTGTCATATCAACTCATATGTAACACTTGTCTTGCGGATTTATTGCTAATTCTAATATACTACATTACTACGTTGTAAGGTTTATAAAGAGTAATTTCATTAATCATTCATTGATGCCCATCATTTAGCTATAAAACACACATTACAAGTGCTCTATGTCGCCATAGGATGGTAATTCATTGCTCTTCGTAAGTCGCTAACCTCACGAACAGTGGAGCGGCGTCTCCACTTCTAGGCTGCTCACACACGGGCAATCCTAGGACCATCATACGGTTCGTAGCCCGTACTATACTCTCCTCATCGGTCTAGACGACCTAAATCCTCTCGATCACTTAGGGTTGGCCTCTAAGCTCTCCATCAATGTGAATTCGGTAGAGCCGGCTCAGCCCGCCACCAAATCATTGCATATCATTACATTTATTAAACACACTATGTCGACATAGAACGATAGTTCACTGCTTTTCGTGTGTCGCTAACCTCACGGGCCCCACACGTCATGGCTAGACGGTGGCAGTGGAGCGGTACATCTCCACTTCTAGGTTGCTCACATATGGGCAACCCTAGGCCCAACATACGGTCCGTAGACCGTACTATACTCTCCCCGGCGGTCTAGACGGTTCAAATCCTCTCAATCACTCATGATTGACATATAAGCTCTCCATCGGTGTAAATCTGGTAGAACCGGCTAAACTCACCACCAAATCATTACCCGTCATTCAATCACATATCACTACACATCTCATTTCCATACACCAAACTTATCCTCCACAACTCAAGGTTGTGCATGAGTACCTATAACTGAACCCTAACTCATATAGCTCAAAAGGTTGCATATAATTAATTTATGAGTTAACCCTAGCCCGTACGGCTCGAAAGGTTGCATTCTTTTAATTCATCATCTTTGTCTCGCTGTCTCTTCGTCTCTTGTCTCACTGTCACTCTGTATCTCAGTCACTCTGTCACTATGTCTCTCTACCACTCTTATCTCTTTTTGTTTGTCTCTAGATCACTGTCTCTCCGTCTCTCTGTCACTTTGTCTTACTGTCACTACGTCTCTCTGTCACTTTGTCTTACTTTCAGTCTGTCACTCTCGCTCCGTCATTCTTTCTCTCCATCTCTCTGTGTCACTGTCACTCCGGCTCTGTCTCTCTTATTCATTAAAGAATATTATTATATTAAGGGTAATATTATTATGATCTTATTTATGCATTACTATTTATATTGTATTATATATGTATGTGCCATGACTAATTTCTCCTTCCCCTACCTTCATATGTGATGATGTGAACATCATTATCTCCTTATATTTATATGAAATATATCAGGTATATATATAGTTATAAGATGGTAAATTATGAACACATCCCTTGACACAGATTATCGTTCTTAAGTTCGCCAACATTCGAGATCTGGTAGTTCAATAAACTTCACGTCCAAATTATTATCATAGAAAACGAGACACATCGATGAACCGGTTGTATATTATTTATATTCTCATTATATTAATAATTTTCAATATTATTTTTCGCCATGCGATGTGATTATTTTCCACCGCGTGATCGTCGTTATTTTGGTGCACGCTTCAATATTATTTTTCATCATGTGATCTGATACGATCCCCCGACCGAGATCGAGTGATAGGACCTTCGAAAGAGGGAAAACCCCGTAGATCCGACGGAGCCGGTGGGGGCTTGGTCGGTTCTATGGTTGCTGGATGGGAGAGCCTCCAGAGAGAGAGAGAGAGAGAGAGAGAGGCGGGCTACACCGAGAGGGGGAGCGCCGGGCGGAGCGGGCGGTGGCTGCGGAAACCCTACAGGGAGCGGTGCGGGAAAACGGGAAGAAGAGAGAGAAGAGAGCAGATTTTAGAGAGAGAAGGGAAAAGAAGATTAATTCTTGCTTGCCTCCAAAAAAGTCCCAAACCGGCTCTTAAGCCCGGTGCACACAAAAACCGGCCCCCCACTTGGGCTTAGACACGTGGGTTAAAATAAAACGTTCGCATAAAATAAAACATAAGTTTGTTTTGAAGACAGAAAATAAATGCGGGAATTAAAATTGTCCTTCCGTCGTTGCCGGTAGACGACGCCGATACGTTTGTCCCCAACGCCCTTCGGGCTCGGTAGGCGCCGTAACATCACCCTCCTCGTCCAAAGGCAGCTTGTCCACAAGCTGGGGTGGGATGTCGACAAGAGGTGCAACCGGCGGTTGTCCCACAAATAATTTCAGCTGCGAGACATGAAAGACGTCGTGTATGCGAGCTTCAGGAGGAAGCGCAAGCCGGTAAGCCACTTCGCCAATACGGGCGGTGATCTGGAAGGGGCCAAAAAACTTCGGGCCGAGCTTGTTGGAGGACGGACGGACGGCGGACACTTGGCGAAAAGGACGACGGCGCAGCCACACCCAGTCACCCACGACAAGTGTGAGCTCGCGATGACCCTTGTTGTAAGCCGTTTCCATCCGTTGTTGAGCCTGTAGCAGCCGGTTTCGTGCAATGTGCAGAAATTCATCGCGGTCCTTGAGCTGGGCGTCCACGACGGCCATGTTGGCCGAACCACCCGTATAGGAGAGCAGCCGGGGGGGATCGCGACCATAAATGAGACGGAAGGGAGTGGTCTGCAAGGCTGAATGGTATGCCGTATTATAGCAATATTCAGTCCATGGAAGCCAACGCGGCCAATCGTGGGGCCGGTCACCGGTAATGCATCGCAAATACATGCCCAAGGTCCGGTTGACGACCCGATACGTTTGTCCCCAACGCCCTTCGGGCTCGGTAGACGCCGTAACATGATCGCTATTATTTTGATCGCACGATTCAATATTATTTTTCGTTGCACAATCATCGTTATTTCGATCGTGCGATCCAATATTAATTATAAGCGGATGAGCCGCGCCTCGAGATTCACAGAGAGACCATCAAACCCACCCTATGTAATCCACGACCACCCCGAGCATGACAAAGATTGGGTGTTCGTGGGTCGTCGGAAAAACAAGACATTTATGTGAAAGCTTCTAATAATCAAGAACCTATGACCTAGGATTCAGAGAGTAGAGGGAAAGAACTCACAGAAGTCTATGCATGTTATCCGATCGTCGTAGAGGCAACATTTGTGCGTCGCTCCCCTCCATGGCCGAATCTCGTCGGACTTGTTGAAAGCTTTGAAAGTAGCCTCAAGCAATTGTTCATCAGGAGATCCAAAAGTCAGGAAGTAGGTAAGGGAAAAAACATCAGCTTCGATAGTTGCTTCAATTGGAGAAATTTCATTCTTCGACAGTAGGCATCTCAAAAAACAAAGTTCATCCACCTTTCTCTCGGTAACACCATTTCCTTGAAGCTAGAGAGCAGATCTTCGTCGATTTTGAAGGAGATCGTCAGTCAGGGCAACTTTGGATTAGTCAGCTGCTCGGATCATCATTTAGAAGAGGTGGAGTTCTCAGTTTGGGAAGGAGCAACGCAAGTTTAGTCGCCGGAGATGGAGATTTGGCCTAGATGAGCTTTAGCTCGAATCTAGAGCTAGCTCGCAGGAGAATGAAGAGGTGGGGATGGAGGCTCAGCGGAAATGGAAGTTGTTAGGGAATAACTAACCAAAAATGAGAAGGGGCGGCAGTGATTTGGGGTTATGGTGGCTCGGATTGAGCTTGGAGGAAGAAAGAGGTGGTCAGTCATCGGCCATGGGAGAGGAGGTGGAGCTTCTTGTAAGAGGGAGGAGCTCAGCGAGGGTCGAAGCTAGGGTTACATAGATCCTCCAAGGAGGGAGGCAACTACTAGTTTGTTGGATCGGGTAAAAGGAACAACGAATAAAAACATTAGTATAGAATATATATATATTATAAAAAATTAATAATACAAGGCCTTTACTCACGCCCACTTAAACCCTCATGAATTTCTCTACGGGGCCTGAAATCTGTCACGGATGGGCTCGTTACGACCAATGAAGGGTGAGCTGGTATGCTGTTTAAGGGACTCTGAGTAAAGAAAGGTCAACTTAGTACGTATCTTAGATTGAAGTCCGGTTCGAAATCAAGAAGTAGTCATAGCTGCTTCCACTCAGATGTTACTTCTCACTATTAATTCATCAAAACAAACCATATACTCAGCGACGGACATGAATCCTTGATGGAAAAAAATTGCTCGAGCAAGGGACTTCGATATGATGTAGATAATTACCTCTGACACAACCTACACTTTATCTCCACCCAACTAGTGATACGGTGAAAATGATGCCGCTCGCAGGACCTTTCAATGCTAGATCAATATGCTATCGCCTGATCTAGAAGTCAAAGTTTCGCAAATTTAACGCACACTTACCAAATAACTCATAATGATCGAGATAATATCTCATGTCCATGAGCCAATAACTAAAGGACTCCAGACTCGATGAACTGTCAAATGATGGGGTAACAATGTTAAACCTACAATCGAGATTTCTCTCAAAATAATGATTCTCATAATAATCATTCAAAGATAATCGAGTCCAGACGAAGGATCAACACAAATCGCTCGTCTAGGGATAGGGACGACGATAATCATCATAGCGATCTCCATCATAGTGGGATCTCATCGAGGGGTCGACACGATCTCTGGAAGTGGTATGTTGGGAACAAGAATAATCATTGTAATAACATGAGGATCTCTCAGAAGTGGGTCGATGGGATCGGGTATAGATAGATTCGAGATCCTCAAATAGAAGAGAGGAATGATAGTGATAGCTAACCATGCAGGAACCTATAATCACACACCACAAAAGATGTAAAAATGATGGAGCAATCATGATCATGAGTAAGTCGGCCGACAATGTGAAGATTAAATTGGGAGTCAGGGACATGGAGGACAACACACAGAGAAATGGATGAAGTCATAGGAACATCTCCAGAGCCTCAAACAGGGGTCCTAATATCATTTGCAATAGTGATACATTTGGGAGGAGCAGTATCTGTACACCAATAGGTTTTTTGCGAAGTAATGTGATTTGTGGCCTCATAGCACACAATCCAGAAAAGCCAAGGGGGAAATAGGATATACCTTCATAGGAAGAGGAGGTAGCAACTGAGCCAGGGTTGCGAGTAACCAACTCCTGGAGTTGTCGGAGTTCCTCCCGATGGGTGTCAATTGACATGCTGGGTCTGGGAGCATCCATTGCTAAGCTGCATGGGGAGGGAAACGTTGTGCCAACCCATGTTCCTGGTAACAAGAATCTTCATTATGATTGGCCCAGCCACAATGGGTACACAGACAAGTGCTATGCCCCTGGAATAGGTGCGACCATCACGTCCACCGCTGCGAAGCCCATTATGACCGCCGCGAGATCCAACCGAGGGGAGTCCCCATGGGAGCTGCGGGATCTTGTTATGCTCAAGCGGATACAGTCGGTTGAGCTTCAATGAGCTCGGGAGACCGGGAACCAAAAGACGGTGAATGCTGAAAGACAAACAAACTCAACAGGAGGCAACAATGAGCTCGGATAGGGAGGCGGCGATAAGAACATAGGCTGAGAAGGAGTGGCTTCAGACACAGGGAGCCGACGTGAGTTCGCACAGCAAACTCAAGCTAATAGGGCGACAAGTACATGAGGAAGGGGGCAGGGAGTTCTAAAGTTGGAGTGATCGGTAAGCTCTAAAGGTTACGGCCTCAGAAGAAGAAAGTAGTTGCGAGCTCCGAATACAACCTCAAACTGTGAGGTTGGCGAGTGTTGGGATCGGGATGGTTGCGAATACGGTAAATAATAAGGATTGGTGGGTTCCTGCAGAGGTTGGCGAGTGTTGGAGGGCCAAGGATGAAGAGAGCAGTACCGTGAGGCGAGTCCTTCACAAGATCTGGATGCGAGATCGCGGCTACTTCAAAAGCATAAAAGGTAGCTGTGAGATCTGGGAGGAAGACAGTTGTAAGTTCTTCAAAAACAAAGAAACCACTTTTGGAGGAAGGGCACTATGAGCTTGAAATCTGAGAAGAGGAGCATTGACTTCTGAAAGGATAGAAGCTGCGAGCTTGGAAGATACACACACATACACACGAGTAACAATGCACGCCCCCCCCCCCCCCCCCCCCCCCCCCCCCCCCCCCCGTGCCCCGCACGACGGTACCCTCCCCCTGCGGGCTTTGCCCGCCCATAAATGACAAACTATATCTATTTATTTTTAATTCCTACATATATGGAGCTCAAACTTCTCCCGCCCCCAAAAATCAGATTTCTTCCATTAAACACGTTAAGTTTTTTTTTCTTTAAAAAAACATATTTATTCGTAAAGTCATGCATGTAATAAATATTTTGTCCCACACCGGCACACCGCGTAATTCCATTTAAATTCAAACCTTTAAATGCAAAATTTTGAATTATTAGCTGTGATGATTGGTTTCAATGCGCGCCTATCTCTTAAACCTGTTCCCTCCGCTGCTGGCAACAATTTTTCTAATTTTAAATGGAATTACACGGCGAATGATGAACATCAGATTTTTTTCCCGCCTAAGCTCAATTAGTCCCACACGACAAGATAACTTATGCGTTCAAGTGTATATATAGTTTACACGATGTCAAAATCTTGTCCTTTGAATGACAGGTTGAGCTTTATCGTGCTTGTTGTTAATGTTGAAGCCTAAAACTGGCCTCAACGAGAGTTCGGACCTTGGGGTGTAGCCGACACCCATTTCACCCAAACCTCAACTCCATATTAGTGATAAAGGACTAAGAACTGACCCAAAGCCTCAGCTGGGAGGTCCTCCTCTAACCCGGAAGTTCTTTGAACGTTTCCCCTACAAAGCCAATTGCTGAGCTAGGAGTACCTCAGAAAGCTCTAGAAGAAAAAATGAGAGTATGAAAAAATCTGCCTTCTGAGGTATATTGTGGGTCTATTTATACATTTTCAATATCTGGTCTGCAAAAAACGTAATTTTGTTGTCCTAAAATTACTAAAATGCCCCTGAGTTGGTCTGCCAATAGCCAAACTCCGCTGTTCTGAGGAGCTAAATGCAGACCCAGGGGTATTTAGGTAATTTCAGGGTTTGGGTCCCATCTGGCGGAAGCTCTTCCTGCTGAGCTCTACGGGAACCCTGCTCGTTCTGAGCGCGAGCCTTCCCACCTACCCCGAGCGGGAACCAAAAGACTGAAGGGGCGTTGAGTGGAGAAGCATCACTCAACGCCGAGGGCCGATGAGCTTCCGCCAACCTGAAGCGCGAGCCCCTTCGCCTGCCCAGGGCGGGAGCCTTCCCGCCCGCCCTGGTTTAGCTATGGCCTAAACCTAAAACCTGCTCGACGAAAATAACTTAAGTCGAAAGCTCAGTTCGACGAATTTGCGTTCGACGAATTAACGTTCTTAGCTCGACAAATTGAACCTTCTCAGTTCGCCGAATTAGACCTTCGCGATTCGACGAATTAAAGTTCGACGAGTAGCGCTCGACGAACGGGCGTTCTTCGACCCCTGGGAGACAGCCTTCCCGCCTACTTAGGGCGAGAGCCCTCCCGCCCGCTTTCTTATCTAATCCAATTTTAAGCCCAAAGCTAGCCCAATCCGGGTCCTTGGGGCATCTTGGTCCCACCCAGCGAATATGAGGTTGTACAGTTAAGTTTGTATCAAATAATTTATATGAAGCTTGGATAGTTTATGATAAAATTTTAAAATTTATAAGGGCAAAATTGTCATTTCACATTGTAGGCCTACAATGACCTTAAAATATAGGATTAGGACCCTCTACTATCCTATGTGTAAGATCCCTATGAAAATGTAGTTGGACAATCCTGATTTGTTTGTAGGATTGAACGGCTGAGATGTTATGATCTAACCAGATTGGACGATCCAAATTTACTTGGTGGGCGTCGGCATTACACCGATGTTACACCGCGAATTTTGATTGGCCGGTGATAAATCTTTATATTTATATATATATATATATATATATATATATATATATATATATATATATATGAGTGTATATATATATATATATATATATATATATATATATATATGCACCTCCCCTCTAATTTTGCTAAATTACTGACAACACCCTAATTATTTTTGAAATTACAAAAACTTCTCTTAAAGTTTTCATTTCATTACAAAAACCTTTCCTGAAGTTTTCATTTCATAACATCCATACACAAAAACACCCACTCGGTGTACAATGTCCAGGGAGATTTTTCTTCATGCATGAAATGTCCAGATAAGGTTTTGTAATGAAATGAAAACTTAAGTGAAGGTTTGCATATATATATATGTATATCTTTAACTACATTAAAGATGTAGTTTGAAGTTTTAAAATTAATCTGAGCCATCGAAAATGAGACAGGCTTTTGATCTCATCCATCCAATGAAAGAGAGAGAAAGAAAAAGAGAAGAGAGAGGGGGGAGATGGGGAGGGAATATTTATAGCCCTCCTATCCCTACATTTAGGGATAGGAGGGAGAGGGAGAGAGAAGAGAGAGGGGGAAAGTGAAATTGAATTTTTAGGGAAAAATTTACATTTTTTCAAAAAAAAATTGGAATATTGATTCATATTTTTTACGGTTATTTTAAGTATTCATATGTATATGTTTTGAATAAAAGTAAGTGCTCATATGCGTGCGCAGCCCGCTCGAATGCGGGCGCAACCTGCTCAATTGCGGGCGAAGCCCGCTAAGAGTCAGTGAACACGGGCAAAGCCCGTGCAGAGCTGCTCGTATATATATATGTATATATGCATATGTGTATGTATATATATACTCTTATGTAAATGTATACGGAGATTTGGGAACATGGCTATGTATAAATATGTTTTTAATGAAATAAATAATAATAATTTTGTATATTTTAATACTCATTGTGGTGATGTTTTACTTGTTGCAAACTTGAAACTCTATTATGTGATGACTACTGTAAATTGTGATGATCGATGACTCGTCACAATTACGTGATATCAGAGCCAGTTTTTTTAGTTGTAATGAGTGCAGAATAAATGTACTCAATAAGAACTTGTGAATATCTTGCTTGGGTGTTCTCACATCAGAAGCTAATCATATCAAATTCCACAAGAAACCTATTCAAGTTATTCCAGTCGGAGAGCGCAGAAAGCATGAGAGGAACCAAAAGTAGCAAAAGGAGGCCATGTCAAAGGAAAATGATAATGGACAGAAGACACAATTGCAAATGACTGACATTGCTCATGAAATTGCAAAGGCTATCTGACTGGTGAGATACTACTCCAACAGTGCCTTCAGTTGGCTCATCAATGCATCCGACTGGTGAGATACTACTCCAACAGTGCCTTCAGTTGGCTCATCAATGCAGTCGCAACAAAGATAGAGGTGGACGTAGATTTGAAGCAATTTTTGGAATTAAAGCCACCTACCTTCCTAGTTGGCCTAACCCCACTTGGGAACAAATATTGGATAAAAATGATTGAAACGATCTTTCGAGTCATGTGTTGCGATGAAGACAGAAAGGTTGATATAACCACCTTTTTGGTAGAAGGAGAAGCCAAGAGATGGCAGGATAATGTGATGAGAAAAAAATTTGTGATGAAAGAAATAACTGGAGTTTCTTGGGAAGAATTTGTACAGGAATTTACAAATTGGTTTGTGCATATGTCAGAAAAGAGATTGTTACAAAAGATTTTTTTTACGGTTAGTGCAATGTAATCGAACAGTTCTCTAGTATGAAGCTGAATTTCCAACTTTAGCATACTACACGAGATCTCTGGTGGCAACTGAAGCGGAGCGATGTTTCCGCTTTCAACAAGGCTTAGGCGATAACATTCGCACATATGTGGTGCTGCATTGCATTATTGATTATGGTATTTTAATGGAGAAAGCTCGCAATTCACTTGAAGAAAACACAGAATAGAACTGAGTAAAGAAACCTCGAGAAGAACAAGTGAAACTGTTGCGGGCTTGCTTCGTTGAGGATTGTTGGAGTCGGAGATACAATGAGCAAGCCCTAAAATGGTGGAGGAGATGAGAGAGGAAGAAACCCTACATGGTGGAGGAAGGAGAGAAGAGCTTAGAGAGAGAAGGAGAGGAATTTTAGAGAGATAAAAAGAATCTCATTTCTTCATTGCTTGTCTTCAACTACAAGACAAGATCCATATATATAGGACCCCGGGGGTAAACCCGTAATTACATATGACACTTAAAATATTAAAAAAACTAGAATATTACGACGAGTCTAACTAAATACATCACGTCTCGATATATATATATGAAGATAACTGACAGAGCACTGTAACACTCCACCCGTCCTAGAGATTGAGCTTGTCCTCAAGCTCGAACTGCAGTAGGATGATCGGCTCATCGGGCTCCTTGATTTCACGCCAAAATAGCGCCGTGTAGCGTGTGGCGGGGGAATTGACCGCAAGGTGTAGCAGCGGCGCCGTCGAAAAAACTATCGGCTGAAGCAATGGGGCCGGCTGGTCCGACGGAGCGGCTGGAGGCAAAAATGGCAAGATGGCCGGGGGAACGACGACCGACTAAAGGAAGGGGTCCAGCGGGACCGACGATGCGACGGCGAACAACGACAGAAAGTTGGCCGACAAGGCCTCTTTATTCTACGACGGGAACGAGAACGGCGTGGATGGCGGTGCGGTGTGAGGCAGCACCGACAATGCGGTCGAAGTCGCCGGCAACAGAGGTTGTGATGTGACTGGAGGCAGAAGAGCAGAAACTAGCGAAGCAGATGCCGACAGAGCAATGACTGGTGGCGGAAGTGGCGGGGATGACGTGTGCGCCAAAGGGGAAAGAATTTCAAAGTATCCCGATCGCTCTAATTGATCAAGCTTGGCGTCGAAGCGAGCCATGAAGTCCTGAAATAATGTCGACCATTTCAACAACATTGAGTGGAGGACGGCCACATCATCTATACTAATCTGATTGTCCATGTGGCAAGAATAGGATTGAAAGACTAATAAATTAATCTTCAAGACACAATCAACACAGGGTTCAAAAAAAAATAAGTCTGGATGGGGCTCGATACAGCAGCGTGGGCCCAAAGGAGCGGGACTGGGCGTCTGGATGCCTCAGAAGAAGGCGCGTGCGAGTTAGGCGTCGTCGACGAGGCCTGCGGCGCAAACCCTTGCTTGGATGGGATCGTCGGGTGGATGTGATGGAGAGTTGTGACGCGGAAAGAGCGACCTTGCAGTGAGGTTTCAGCGGTAGCAGAAATAGGTGAGAGATCTGCTGTTGCGGAGAGGGCCGAGGAAGGAAGGCCTCTGATACCAAGTGCCAACGCACGTCAAAGATGTTTCGTCACTTGGGGCCTGTGAGGGTCTATTCACGTCATAGCATAATGAAGGATCGTTGTATGGACGATCTGAGTCCGCGGTCTAGTTTATAATAACACTTTCATATTTTTATGTATTTCATATTTTTAGTATGATTGGCAGCCCATTTTGTTCATTCAGAACGGATCAATCTAGAATATTCACGATGAGGCATCGGCTATTCTAAGTTTTAGTATTTAAAGTACCTAAATCCCTAAAGATTGGCATCGAATTAAGGCAATGACTCTTTCATTTGGACCGATGGTGAGACGGCGTGCCCTCCGATGCGAAACCGAACAACTCTCCCTTCCGCAAAGGTACTCCTCCCCCTTACTCTGCCACTTCCCTCCATCCATCAGCCCGCTGACCCCCTTGCCTCATCCCTACAGTCGGACACCCTAGCTTCCCTCCCTTTGATGCGGGACAGGAGTCCACCTGCCCGCCACCTTGGCATCACCACCAAGGGGCCCACCTGGAGTCAGCACCAGGCGGCTTTATCAGGCCCGCGGGCCGTACACCCCAACCAGCTCTCCGCCACGGAATCACCACCGTGCGGCAGGTTGTTGAGGCCGGGGCTCGATCCCCAGACCTCCTAGATAAGAGGCCCTCAGCAGCACTCTCATCACCAACTGATCCGCGGATCAGTTGGTGATGAGAGTGCTGCTGAGGGCCTCTTATCTAGGAGGTCTGGGGATCGAGCCCCGGCCTCAACAACCTGCCGCACGGTGGTGATTCCGTGGCGGAGAGCTGGTTGGGGTGTACGGCCCGCGGGCCTGATAAAGCCGCCTGGTGCTGACTCCAGGTGGGCCCCTTGGTGGTGATGCCAAGGTGGCGGGCAGGTGGACTCCTGTCCCGCATCATAAAAGTGCGGATCAGTTGGTGATGAGAGTGCTGCTGAGGGCCTCTTATCTAGGAGGTCTGGGGATCGAGCCCCGGCCTCAACAACCTGCCGCACGGTGGTGATTCCGTGGCGGAGAGCTGGTTGGGGTGTACGGCCCGCGGGCCTGATAAAGCCGCCTGGTGCTGACTCCAGGTGGGCCCCTTGGTGGTGATGCCAAGGTGGCGGGCAGGTGGACTCCTGTCCCGCATCATAAAAGTGCACTTTTATGATGCGGGACAGGAGTCCACCTGCCCGCCACCTTGGCATCACCACCAAGGGGCCCACCTGGAGTCAGCACCAGGCGGCTTTATCAGGCCCGCGGGCCGTACACCCCAACCAGCTCTCCGCCACGGAATCACCACCGTGCGGCAGGTTGTTGAGGCCGGGGCTCGATCCCCAGACCTCCTAGATAAGAGGCCCTCAGCAGCACTCTCATCACCAACTGATCCGCGGATCAGTTGGTGATGAGAGTGCTGCTGAGGGCCTCTTATCTAGGAGGTCTGGGGATCGAGCCCCGGCCTCAACAACCTGCCGCACGGTGGTGATTCCGTGGCGGAGAGCTGGTTGGGGTGTACGGCCCGCGGGCCTGATAAAGCCGCCTGGTGCTGACTCCAGGTGGGCCCCTTGGTGGTGATGACAAGGTGGCGGGCAGGTGGACTCCTGTCCCGCATCACCCTTCACCCCGTCGATGCCTCTCTCACAACATCAGTTGTAGCCTATGACAATCCAAGTCCACCCTTCTAGCATTCCTACCAGCCCAACCTTCCTATCTAGCCCATTCCCCAGCCACCAGGACCTCCAAACAGCACTACTACACTTACCCAACCACCTACCGGCTCCCTTAACAGCTTCCTTGCTCTTCCCCCACTGACTAATCGTTCATATGGCCTTTCCAGCTCCCATGGCTTACATCTTCCCCACCGCCACTAGCACCGGATGTTACCATGTTACTATCATCACCGACCACTCCTTCAGCATTCGATGTCACAACGTCCATTGCCGGTTATGTGGAGCTTTGGTATGTATTTTGAACTTGCATTGCTTATGTCTGAATTACCTTTGTTATTAGAGAATTGTTTGCTTGTTGGTTTCCATTCCAATTGTGAATTGATATTGTGACAGCATATTCACAACTCATTTATGTTATCACACTTTCATTGGTACGCGTCTAAAACCATAATTTCTTACAACAAAATCTCTAAATTTGAGTGTGCAATGAATCATATAATTAGTAATCTAATTGTTTAATCAAATCTAAACCGTAATAGTACTAGTAGCTTGCATTGACCCTCCAAGTAGACATTAGGGTTTGATCCCACTAGCTAGCGTCCCTGTATTTCCTCCTAGAAACCCTACCTTGCATCACCTTAATTGTAATTTTTAGTAAATTCCAGCTTCATCCTTCAAAACTAAATTAGCTATTATGCTCATTACATAAGTGTCGGGTCCTCTTTTTTATACGCATTGCGCCCTTCAGGAAAGACACAGAGGCCAAAATACAAATTTAGGATGCCAATATCATTCCCCTGACAATTAATTTAGGTGTTGATGATCTAAATTATAGTTAACATGATATATGATACCATCCCGAGAGGATTCCGGAAAGTGGAAGAGCCAACGGAGGTGAGGAAGAAGAGGGAGATTAGGGTTGAGAGGAAACTTTTATGGAGCAGCCCTAATTTTCATTCATCCAAGCATAAATCGAAAATGAGTACAACACCACCCCTTATAGCGCGGAGTGCGAATAGCAAATGCGAGTAAGATAAATGTGTACACAACATAGTATTAAATAACAAAATGCGAATGAAATAAAATAATCCTCACGGTGGTGCGTCTTCGGTCTCTGACTCTCTCCTCCAGACGGACCCGTCATCGACTCCCTCTGTGTGCGGACTCATCACGACATCTCATCTCGACGTGTGTGTCCCATCGGCATGCGTAACCGTAATAATGCCGCAGTCTAGAAAAAATATCTTGTCCCCAAGGCAGTGGTCGGAGGGGTGACAGCCAAAGTGATCCTGGGGGAGCCATGTAGCTTCGGACTCCGGACAGTAAGACCCAGTAACAGGGATCTCCTGCGAGCCAGAGTCCCCCTGAAGGTGATAGAGGCGATCAAGTAGCTCGGCTGGGTAGTATGGCGCCAACTGCCGTCTTTCTTCCGGACCAGAAGAACCGAGGTAGAAATTGTGCTTGCACCAAAACGGGTAAGGCCCCCCATCAGCATCCCCTGCACCAGAGGCTCAAGCTCATCCTGCCGCCCATGTTCAGAACGGAACACCTACGCTGAGACAGCTGGAGGGAATTGGCGCGGTCAGGCGGTCGGGTTGGTGGCAGTCCTGTCGGAGGCTGGATGACGACGGTGAGCGCAGCGGAAAGCATTGGGTGGTCCATCGAGGAAGGAAAAGGCACATCAGACGGGCCCAGAGACCGGCGGAGAGACCGACGTCCATGGTCCGCTGTATTGCGCAAAGGGAGACCGGAGAGCGGAGGAGAGCAGGGTCGCCGTCGAGGCGACATGGTTTGCCCCCGTGTAAGAACTGCATAGTCATAGTCGCTCAGTTGACGCGTACATCGTCGAGCGTGCGGAGCCAAACCACCCAAAAATGGCATCGATACTGCCTAGGCCGAATGCGTAGTAGCCCGCGATCACGGAATATGACCGCACGAAGAGAGACACGACAGTGCAACGACCCTGAGTCGGTCGGCGGTGCCCATTGCCCAGGTGGACCGCAACATCCGGAGAGTGAACTGAGGGAAGACAAAGCTGCTGCACCAGACGCTCAGAGATGAGGTTGTCGCTTGTGTCGCTGTCAACCATGATGATAATCAGGCGATCGCGCAACATACCAGAGAGTAGCATGGTCTGCTAGCTGAAGATCCCTCCCGTTGAGAAACAAAATAACTCCAGGCAGTGAAACGTAGCTACGGTTGGGTCGAGAGGTGTATCTTTCACGGAGAGCTCTAGTGCCTCAAAATCGGTCAGGGTAACCTCAAGGTCGACGTCGCTGATGATGATGTGGAACTCTTTCACGAAGCACTCATGGTTGGGGGAGTAGGGTTGGCGGCACCGAAAACAGATATCCTTGCTGCGAAGCTCATTGTACTCACTATTCGAGATGCGTTGAGGAGCGGTTGGGCGGCCCGACCGGTTTCCCCAAGGCGGCGGCCACGGTGGAGGAGTTATGGTTGGTGGTTGCCAAGGAGGTTGAGGCAGGTGGAGGTCAGCCGTAGGAGCAGGTGGCCGTGGAAGGAGGTCGGTTTCCACTAGGTGCGTCAAGTCCATGACATCAGAGACTGTGCGGGGGTGTGTGTGCGAATATGAGAGCGCATATGTGGCAGTAAACCATGCATGAAGAAGCTCAGGCAATGTTCGATAGCGGAGGAGCCGGAGCAGCGGGTGTCATACCGCCGGATCATCTCCTTATTGAGCTCGATCCAGGAGAGGCACGAGTTGGATTGGCGGAGCCACTGAGCCTACTGGAGGGCCGAGCCGTCTAGGCCAACCACAGTCGTAGACACTTTGTCCTGCTCCGTTGTGTAGTTAAGGTCGAAATATTACTCCGCTTTGGCGATCCAACTCATTGGATCAACGCCGACAAAAGCGGGAGTGTCGAGGGAGAGGGCGGACCGGCCCGAAATGGGCGGAGGAGTGGTCCCGGATGGAATGGGCGGCGACCCAGCGCCGAGGAGAGAGCCGCCGGCCACGGGTGAACCGGAGCCGAACGCGGCGAAAACGACGACGACGGGCGCTGGAGAGAGTCAATCTTGGAGTGGAGGGCGAGGAGGGATGTGTGCATGGAGGCGATAAGTTGTTCTTGATCCTCGACGGGGCGGGTAAGAGCGTCAGAGGCGGAATCTGGAGCAGAATCGCCGAAGGAGCGAGTTGTGGGCACCATGGGGTTGGAGACGTCGGATAGCGGCTGTTAGTAGGCGGATCCGGTGAAGATCTGTTGTAACAGGGGTCCATACGTTTCGGCGGCAGAGCGGGATCGGAAACCCCGATCGGCGGAGGGCTTGCAGCAGGGGCAGGGCACGCACGGACGCCGGTGGAGGCGGCGGATCGGGGGGTGCTCGATGTCTCAAGGAAGGGTGTGGGCCGCGGCAGGAGGTGAGCGCGGAAACCGCGCAGGAGCACACTGCGTGGAAGCAGAACACGCAGACAAAAGTCACGATTCACGATTTGGGAGCGCATGTTGTGAGGAAGCGAAAGCAGAACACACGATTCATGATTTGAGAGTGGAAGTCGCGATTCGGCGGGCGAAAGTTGCGATTCGGCGGGCGGAAGTCGCGATTCGGCGGGCGGAAGTCACGATTCGGCGGGTTGTTGCAGTAACTCAATCAGAACACCGACGACAAGATGGCGGGTAGTGAGGCAGGTCGAACCAAATTGATACGATCCGGAGAGGAATGCAGCAAGGGGAAGGACCGACGGAGGTGAAGACGAAGAGGGGGATTAGGGTTGAGAGGAAAACCTTAGGGAGCAGCCATAATTTTCATTCATCCAATCATAAATCGAAAATGAGTACAACACCACCCCTTGTAGGCGCGGGGTGCGAATAGTAAATGCGAGTAAAATAAAAGCGCACACAACACAATAAGAAATAACAAAATGCGAATGAAATAATTATTATTTTCATACGTAGTGTCATTAATCTAAACTGGCTTAATCGGACTATAAATGTATGTGCAAAAGCTTCCAAAACACTTGTGTAAAGAAAATCCAACATAAATTGGCTATGAGAAGTCATATAGCCTGAAAATGACCACCACTTTGTCATTGATTATGCATGAAGCTGGAAGGGTGTCATAAAGTAAAATAAAGAAAAAAAATAAAAGAACTCAAACTGTTTCAACAAGTAAAATAAAATAATACCCTTCATAAAAGTGATTAAAAATTACCTGGTGAGTCCCATCACTTCTCACAACATTTTTCTCTTCGGAGCACGACTTGGTTGTAGAAATATGAAGCCTCAAATTAGGAGTATCAGTAATAGCTCTTAATGGCTCAGATTTTCCCAAAGATGAGCTCCCGATGGGAAATGAGGGGTGTTCTTGAGGTATTTTAGTACCAGCAAGCACTTGATTCAACAAATTCTGAGTTGAAGATGCAACTGGTGTCCTGCTTGTCGTATCCTCGATCACCGCAGAAACAGTGGGCAAATCCACACCATTAATAGACTCCCTCTGCATTCCTTGGGATGCCGTTGAATCAGATAATTTCTTCTGTTTTAAACTAATTTCTAAGTTATGTGCATTAGAAACATCTGAAATGGATGGTGCAGAAAAATCTTCATTGGAAAACGAAGACTTCTGTTCCCCCATCACCGGTAAGCAAATCCTACTCTTGCCTCTAAACATGCCCCAGAGATAATGCATCTTGTTCCAACCTGAAAAGAACTAGTTATTTAAAACTTCCCCATTGTTTAACAATTATGCAAATAATGCATGTACCCATAATTATTACTTACGTTGGGCATTCACTGGCAACTTATTTGAAGTGAATACAAGAAGTTCAGCTCCATCAACGTTTCCTCTGAGAGCTAAATCATTTTTGTGCATCTTATCCGTTAGTTTCCTATAGCTTATTTCATAGCTAAACCCAATAAAAAATGAGATATCAGGTATCAGTAATAAAATAGCTGACCAAAAAAAATCCTCACAAACAAACCTCTCAATATCTTTAGCAAAGAAAAATAAAGCAATATTCTCTTCTTGAGCGCCAGCTCGTAGAAGCTGCAACGGGCATGAGCTAATGTGAGAGACCTCCTCTAACTGAATATTTGCAGGGGCCTTGGTTGCTACTTGAAATACTCTATGAGATGCACATTTTGATAGGTGAGCTTGAATTCCAAAGAATGTTTTGCAAGGGCTTCCGTCTCCAGTAACATTAAAACTACCTCTGCAAGTTACAAGGAAGTAAAATTACAAATGGAGCCAAAAAGAGAATATTTTGACTAAATACAATATACTTCTAGCAGAATTAGCATATCATACTGCCAGATGCAGTCAAGTTTTGGAACTGCCATGCCGCTTAATGGTTTTGCAAAAATAGGATGTTTTTGAACTATTGTCACACTTGATGGGCATTCCAAAAGAGGAGGCTTTGCAGCTGCTGTGCCACTTGATGTGTTTTCTAAAAGAGGAGGCTTTTCTCCTGTTGTTTCGGCAAGAGATTTTGCACTCAACTCAGTAGTAGTACGAGTGTCCCTTATGCTATTAGCTTTT
Organism: Platanthera guangdongensis; assembly: GCA_039583875.1. Classification (NCBI taxonomy): domain Eukaryota; kingdom Viridiplantae; phylum Streptophyta; class Magnoliopsida; order Asparagales; family Orchidaceae; genus Platanthera; species Platanthera guangdongensis. Next base: position 30,271,007 of record CM077152.1, on the reverse strand, counting down.
TGAGAAGACCCTACTGAAAGAACATGGGATCGCACTGAGCCTATGGCAGCTAATATATTGACCGAAGCCTGAGATGAATCCTTTGAGCAGATTTTATCATTGTTTCTTTCTACAAAAAAGGACTTCTGACTTGAAGCACTTGTGATGTGCTTTGAATCTGCTTCAAAAATCATATCTGCACTGTCTGATGGAAGCTTTACAGGTGTATCAAGTTTGTTACACTTCAATTCACTCTTTGACATAGCTGCATCTACCACTTCTCTCCATTTATTACCCCTTTTGTCCACCTCACTCAATTTCTGCTCAGTTGAAGTCCTATGAGCAGAAACACCGAGTTTGTCTATGGAAGGGCGATGAGACACTCTTCCCTTTTCATTGCCTCTTTGAGAACGAAATGCTCTGGTACCACCCAAAGCTGAAGGTCTTAAGGCAGCAGTAGCAGAATCCCTCAATACGGTACCTTTATTCGCAGACTCTAAAGGTTGTGCAATACCATGCAATGATGCGATTTCAAACTTTTTAAATGATCCATATACAGAGCTGACAGTTCTCTGAATACCTTCTTTGTCTATTTTCAATCTCTTAGGATTGTCAGTATTGTAATTACCATTCAAAGATTCGGCACTCTTAGATGAATATGATACTTGTTTCTTCCCTTCATTGGAACCTAGTAGACACAGGACAAATATTAGCTACCTACAATACAACAGTAATAGAAAAGCAGAGGCAAAATGAGCAAACTTTTTACCTAATTCATCAACATCAACTCCTTCAATTCTGTTACGGATGCCTGTTTCAGAGGAACTACTCATTTTCCCATCACTGAACAGTTGAACAAACTTCGAATCAACCTTAAGAGGATAATTGCTGGCAGTAGCAGCAGATGACCTGATAGAAGAGCTCCCTATGGCAGAGAAATTTTTCTTTTCAACAGTATTTCTTTCTTTTACCTCTGTCAGTGTTCTTAAGCCTTCAATAGGAGATTGCAGAAGTGCGGAATTTTTAATTCCTGACTCAGTATTAGATAATCCCGAGGTTGTGTGTTTAGATGTAGTGTTGGGTGAAGGCTTAAACAAACTGTCCTCTCTTAGGTCATTATCTCTTGTACTTTTTTGCTTAGGAGGTCCATTTTCAATTAAGGTTTTGAGGTTCTGATTAACATTTGAGTTGTTAAAGGAGACTGACCTTGAAAATTTTCCTGATAACAAAATTGGAATAAGATTCATAAACACTACCTTAGGAATTAAACGATTTTTTAGATACATACATATAAATTAATTAAATGGGAATAGAATTTGACGCAGACCTACCACGAGGTGAATAAAGAGGTGGCAGGCCTTTGAAAGAGCTAGAATTTAGATAATTTTTTGCACGGGAAAAAGCATCAGAACCTTTTGCAGGCTGAGCTTCGGATGATGTTTCCATGATAGCCGATTTCACCTTTCCTTCCACCGTGTTTTTTGCTGAAAGCTGACGAGATAAGACGGGTTTTTTATTTGGGCTGGCTCTCTCTATGGAAGAACCACTTAGTTCAGAAGCTTTTCCTTCCTCCAAATGGTCAACTTGCCTCTTACTTGAAAAAAGAGGGATTTGTAGTCCATTCACTGACCGTCCAGTATCCAAATCAGTTAGCCTAGTATCCAATTTGTGTGCCTGCTTGGGGATCGAAATGCTCATAGAATTTTGTTTGGTATCAATTAGGCATGCTGATTTTAATCTTCCAGAAACTGCCTCAGATTCATCAACATTCTGATTCTCCATTCCCTTGATTTTGCATTCCTCACATAGCCACTCGCCCTCTGGCACTTTATCCAACATTTCTTGCATACAGTATCTATTCACAAATGATACATATACTTAGGGAAGAACATGGAGAAAAGAGACACGATTAACAAGCACTTGAAAATTTCACACTTACGTATGCTCTGCACCATCGCTACACCTGCTGCATATAGCCAGAAGATCCTCTCTTCCAGCATCTCCACAAATATCACACACTTTTACCTAAAATTTACACATAAAATCAATCACAACATTGGAATAGAGTTTGCTGAAACACACATGTACATAGAGAATACTTCCAAGATTATATATATCTATACTATATATACACAAATTTATCATCGGCCGTTGCGATTGCGCGGTGTAACACGGTGGGCCTCCAAATCAATCTCGACCGTCTGTTCTCTACTGGGCAGGTAAAAAAGGCCAATTTAGCACAATCGAAAGCCATGCAGTAAAACTCGCCAGCCCGTTAACACAGCAAGCTTGAGAGAGATTGAGTTCAAGCTAGCCCGACATCGGCAACACAGCTGAAGCGCTACTTTATACCTCTTATTATTAAGACAGGCCGTAGGCTGGCCAACCTGTGAACACAGCAAACCCGAGAAAGATTGGGCTCAAGATAGCCCAACATGGGCAATACAGCAAAAACGCGGCTGTATATACCCCTTATATACAAGGATAACTTCCTGCTATTAGGCGATGTGAGATTATTAAATAAAAACGTGTTTCAAGTTTTAAGCCTGATTTTTTATTTCATAAAAACACGCTTCTGTTCTGTTTTTTAAAAAAAATTTACAATTGTTTGTATGTTTTTTATTTTGTTAATTTTTTGTATTCTAATTTCATAAATAGAAGATAAACTATATTAGAAAAATATATATAAATAAGCAAAAAACTTATTTAATAAAAAAATATTTAATAATAAAAATATATAAATATAATATCTTTAATTTCAAATAATAATTAAAAATGCATCATTAAAAAATATACAAATATTAAGAGCCACCGGGGGCGGGAGGGGGAAGCACGCCGCCGCAGACCAGGTACTGTCGTGCGGGGCATAGGGGGCCCCCCGTGCATTGTCACTCGTGTGTGTGTGTGTGCATACACACGAGTGACAGGCATGGGGCTTCGTCCCTACGACCAATCGCAACAGTACCTCAACTACATAGGTTCGGGGTTCCGCCTCTATCAATTATTTAATGCAACTTAAATTAAATACAATATTAATTAATCAACTTTAATAAAGTTGATTAATATAATGATTGCTCTTCGAAAATACCGTTGATATGCCTAATGACAACCTTCTTGAATTGTCCGCTTACAAGCCTAATGACAGCATATTAAAGTTGGTGTACGAGCTCTACTAAAAAAACTTTTTGAATTTTAATAGATTTTAATCATTACTTTTAATTCTAGGATAGCGTAATTACTTGAATGGACATTGTATTTTAATTTTTTTCAAATAGATCATAATATATGTCAAGTCATTAAAATATAAAAATGAGGGCATATTTGACATTTTTGAATGTTTAACCAAAGATAACTTTTTCTTTTAATTTTGTAAAGATATATATAGGGTTAATTACTGGGACCTCCCCTGCGAGTTTGCATAATTACATGAACCTCCCCTCTATATTTTGAAAGTACAAAGAAATCCCCTATAAGTTTATTCTGTTTACAAACTCCCCCTTCAGTCGTCGAAGACGCTGGAGTCATCTTGAGCCGAAGCCCCGTCGATCAGAACAGTCGAAGATGCCCTATTAACATGTCCCTATCGACGTCGCTAATGCCCTACTCCGTCGCCCACCGATTCTCGAGTAGAAGTACTACTAGCCGCGCGCGTGGTGGAAATGTTTAGGGATGTTCAAGAACTGAAATGAATAGCTGTTCAATCGAATACAAATCTCTCAAAGAATGTGGTGAGTACCCATTAAAGTAACAGAGAGTACTAGATTGTTGAAGAGGGATTTCCTCCTTCGAACTTCCGACAGCGAATGTGGCAAAATTTGGGTGACAGAATCCCCGCATTTTTTCAAATCTTGGGCTTGAAATTTAAGAAAAATAATGTCTGTGATTACAATTCCGCCATAGGGGTTCTTCCAGCCTATAAATAATCCAGTCATTGTCCCGCTCATTATCTTTGGACAATGGCTTAGTTTTGCCCACTGGATGTGCGGGTTCTTTCTCCGGCCATGATGAGAAGTCTATGGCCATTGTTGTTATTCACAAACATGTGCTGGCTAAAAAAGAATAGAAGAGGCTGAAGAATTCTCCCCTGATTGTAGACTCTAGAGATGCGAGTACTTTTGCCCCTGCGACGACTTCTCTCGTGATGATCTGTTTCAACCACTTTCGAAGATTATGATGTGGGCACCCCTTCATGCGGAAACATAGAACTTTTCTCAGCACCTTTTACAAACTCGGCCTTGGTGAGCTCGCGGATATTGGAGGGAAAGTTGCCGACTCAAGCGAGGATCAAGTTCCACTTTCACAAATCTTCCCTCTTGTCGAAGGAGGGAATGTCAAGGGAGATGGGAAAGAGGATGCAGATAGCTGCGAGAACACGAGTTCAACTCGATAAACTGCAACACTGGTGATAGAGGAGAAGAAAGGGAAATTTTTTCTGAACAAGAAAAAGGCTGATGTTGAGGTTGCGGAGCTCACGAAGGTGGAGGCAAAACTTCCCGTGCTTCAACGAAAAGAAGCTGATGATGCGGAAAAGGCTAAAGCATCAAGAATTAAGCAAGACTGGGACGTTCGCGATCGCACCAAGGATGCAGAGGAGCATGCTACAAAAGATAAGGATGCGGAGAAGAAAAAGGAGTCGAAAGAGACCAATCCAAAGAACAAAGATGTTGCCAATTTGGGCGAGAGTAACAAAGATGACTAAGATTCTGTCAAGGAGGTGATGGAGGACGAGAAGAAGAGAAATGAATTCTCCTAAGAGGAGGGCCTTTGTATCACAACAGTGTGGTCCCGGAGCTTCTAGCAGATCTGTTAGGAACCAACAAATACTCCTACAGACAAATTCTCACTCCCTTTGGTTAGATCTTTTGGCATCTAAACCAAAGCCAGGTCAACAACGGACGCTGGTGTTACCAATGCTCTAGCTTTGGTGAAAGCTACTCTTAATTTTGGGGAGGTATTTCCCCCTCTTACCAGTACAGAAAACATGTCGTCGAGAGAACGGGCTCTCGTGCTTCAGCAAGAGCTTGCTGATAAGTAGGTGGCCGCGGAGGATACCAGGTTGATCGAGTTTGATTTAAACAGTGTGTAATCTCGCAAGTAAAAACGATGAATATAAAGGCTCCGTTTGGGGGGACTTATTTTCACCGGTCAAGCGGTCACGACCGCATGAACCGAACCTTAATTAAGTCCTGGTTCATGCGGTCGCGACCGCTTGACCGGTGAAAATAAGTCCTCCCAAACGGAGCCAAAGTTGTCGCAAACACCAAAACCAATACCGAAGAGTAGTATTATATATGATGAGGATGGAAAGATCTTGGATGATAAAACTAGGAAGCGTCGTCGCTTGCAAAAAGAGAGTCGAAAAATAGAAGCTCGTTGATTTTGATCCCGGAAAGCCTATCTCTTGTTGGAATTCGTATATGAAAAAGAGAAAAATCTCATTGATCCTGCCGCAATTCAGCTCGCTGCTCCGGGATCTGAATCCCTAGCAGGATTCGCTTAGGAATGGGAAGAACGTCACTGGATCCAGAGGGACAGAATTCACTGCTAATAGTGTTGTTGGCTCTGCTCTTCTTAAATTAAAGACCTCTCTGGAGCCTTATAAAAACGTTTTGTCCATCTAGGTGTTGGAACGCAGTGGAGACACTATGACTGATTCTCGCCATCCTGCGAGTGCTTCTGATGGATCTCGCTCACTTTGGTGTCGCTGTGCGTAGTGAGTGACATGTTGAATCTAATTCTACCTTCTTCTGTTTAAAGGTGCGAGGTCGGTTCCCGAGAACGTTCCTTCGCAGTTCGCAGAATCGTAATGACCATTCAGATGAAAAATTCAGCAAGTTCTTATTGAGAACAAGAACCTCTGGAGAAGGATCCGCTCATTGGAGGAGAGGAAGGAGGAATACGAGAAGAAAATAAATGTCCGTGATAGAGAGATTTCACGTCTTAAATATAAGAGACGTTTTCTTAGAGAAGCTAACTCAGACACCTTCCACAACGAATACGGCTGTCCCAAGTGTACCAGCGGGTACTTGCTCAAAGAGGGAAGTTGGAAAATACGCTTTCTGGTAAACCAACTTCGATTCTACAGGGCGCAGGTGGATGTTGCGTCTTGTCAGTTGTCTTGTCAGTTGCCAAACGCCGGACCTCCTCTCGCTGGCACTTACCGCGCCGCTCTCACCACCCCGCGCCGCCCACCCGCGGTTCCGCTGCCGCCGAACCCTGCAGCGGGCCTTCTTCCTCCGCCGGTAGTCTCTTTTTTGACACCATCGGCCATGGCCGACGGACCCCCCCCCCTCAACCAAGTCATGGAACTATTCCAATCCATGCTCGCAGCACAAAACAACAAGATGGATGCTCAAAACCGCAAAATGGACGCTCTCAACACGTGGTTGGACTCCATTCAAGGAGCCCGCCACCGCCGTTGCCCGCTCTTGCAACCTCGCCGACAACTAGCCGGGTCGACTCGGCTCCTCCTCGCTGGGACTTTGTTTCGTTTTCGCGCTCTATCCGTATGGATTTTCCAATCTATGAGGGCCGCGATGATCCCCTCCCGTGGATTACGCTCTGAGTTCTTCTTCGATAATCGACATGTTCCGAATGACGAACGTGTTGGACTAGCCTCCTGCCACCTCCTCGGTCCGGCGCAACTGTGGGTGACCAAATTCCTTCAAGAACACCCGGACGCCTATTGGCATGACTTTCGGGCATCATGCACTCTTCGTTTTGGACCGGCAATGTCGGGAAACCCGCTCAGCGATCTCATTACGCTCAAGCATACCAGATCCATCAACTCATACTTGGAGCAATTTCAGATGCTATTATCTCGTGCCTTGGACGTCTTACCTTCGCAGCAGGTTCCTCTCTTCATGGCCGGGCTGCCCGTCTGCCTACGTTGGGATGTTGAGTTTCAGAAGCCGCCTGATCTTTTGACAGCCATGAGCCTGGCCCGCGCGTTTGAACGTCGATTTGCACTTGAGCGGCCGCCTCCGGGCCGCCGCGAGTTTTTCAGCCCATGACCCCATCCAGTTCCTTTCCTCCCAAGCCATTGGGCGGGGATGATCCTCAGCGGTCTACGTTCCGCCGTCGTCTGTCCCGACCAGAGGTGGACTCCCGAGGCAAGAAGGGGCTATGTTTCAATTGTGATGAGCTCTATACACCTAGTCACCGGTGTAAGCGCTTATTTTGGTTGGAGGTCGACGACCCACCACACCAGAATGATGAGGAGATTGAAGATTCTGACACGCCGCAACTCTCTTTACATGCTCTGGCCGGGCCGCAGGAAGGGTACACTATTCACCTCTACGTTATGGCGGCGGGCACGCCTCTCTTAGCCCTTATGGATACGGGTAGTACCCACAGTTTCAATGGACAGGATAAGGCATTCCGGCTTCACCTTACGTATGTTGCTCGTAGTTACGTCAAGGTGGCGGGCGCCAACGGCCAACAAATGACATGTCCGGGAGTCTGTCGGCGTGTAGACTTCATGGTCCCAAACCGATTTCTTCATGGTGGATCTTCGGGGCTTTGACATCGTGTTGGGTGTTCGATGGCTGCGAACGTTGGGGCCCCTCACGTGGGATTTTGACTGTTTAACTATTTCATGGCAGGAGGGCTCTCGTTTAATACAGTGGCAGGGACAGGCACCACGACAGGCCCCCGTCTCCTTCTTGGTTCACACAGAGCCGCTGGCCGTTCTTCCTCACCAGTTGGGGGACCACCCTCCAGATCTTACACATCTACTACAGTCCTTTCCAGAGATTTTTATCCCACATCTGGACCTTCCTCCACGGCGCCAACAAGACCAACGCATTTGCCTCCTTCCCGGGGTGGCTCCGGACGTAGTGAGGCCATACCGTTACCCCTTCCTCCAAAAGGATGAAATCGAGAGGCAATGTGATCTCCTCCTTCAACAAGGGCTCATTAGGACAATTCATGGCGCATGTGTGTGGACTGTCGGGCATTAAACGCCATCACGATCAAAGACAAGTTCCCCATCCCGATGGTCGAGGAACTTCTGGATGAGCTACATCGAGCATGTTTCTTCAGCAAGCTAGATCTATCTTCGGGTCATCATCAAATTCGGATGGCAGAGGCTGATGTGGAGAAGATTGCTTTCCGCACCCACCACGGCCATTTTGAATTTTTGGTTGTCTTTCGGCCTAACTAACGCACCCTCGACCTTCCAAGCATTGATGAATGAGGTATTCAAACCACTTCTCTGAAAATATGTTCTTGTGTTCTTTGACGATATTCTTGTGTGTAGCCAAACTTGGGAGGAGCACCTACTACATCTCCAGGTCATCCTTAGCTTGGTGCTGACACACCACTTGATTCTTAAAGCTTCCAAGTGCTCTTTCGGTCAGCGCTCTGTCGCCTACTTGGGACATGTCATTGATAGTTCGGGCGTCTCGGCCGACCAGACAAAACTCCAAGGCGTGGCGTCATGCCCCCGACCGCAATCCATTACAGATTTACGAGGTTTTCTTGGACTCATAGGATACTACCGTCGCTTCATTAGAGACTACGGCACCATCGCCGCTCCTTTGATTGTGTTGCTTCGGAAGAACGCTTTTGCGTGGACTGATACCGCTACTCAGGCGTTCCACTCCCTCCAAGCTGCTTTATTGTCCGCCCTGGTCCTTCGCCTACCGGATTTCACTATACCCTTCCTTGTGGAGTGACGCCTCGGGCGTCGGCTATGGGGTTGTTTTGCAACAGGAGGGGCACCCTATAGCCTATTTCAACTGGTTGACCGCTATACATCATCGCAAATTGTCTGCTTATGAACAAGAGCTCATTGGCCTCGCCAAGGCCGTTCAACATTGGCGCCCTTATATATGGGGGTGGCCTTTCATCATCCAGACGGACCACTACAGTCTCAAATATTTGCTAGAACAAAAACTCACTACCGGTCCGCAACAAAGGTGGGTGAGTAAACTGCTCGGGTTTGATTTTCAAGTGGAGCACAAGGCCGGTGTGCTAAACCGTGTCGCCGACGTGCTATCTCCCCGCGACACACCATCAGATGCCTCCTTTCATGCCATCCAGCGCTCCTCCAGTTTGGGCGAACTTCTCCACCGGGCAGAACAGGAGCTCGCGGGCCCTCAATGGACAACACGACATGGTTTGATTTTTTACCGCACTCAGATGTATGTGGACCCGGCGTCTTCTTTCATTCAAACGATTATCGAGGATGTTCACGCTCGCAGCCACGAGGGCGTTCTCCGCACTCTTCAACGCTTCCACATGGAATTCTTTTGGAAGGGTATGCGCAAGCATGTCCATGACTTCATCGCCAACTGCGTAATGTGCCAATAAAACAAATCCGACCATCTCCTTCCGACCAGTATACTTCATCCCCTACCGGTGTCCATGGACTTCGTGGAAGGGCTGCCCCAGGTTCGCGGAAAATCCATTTTGATGGTGGTAGTCGACAGGTTCTCGAAAGGGCCCCACTTTATTGCCATGGCTCGGCCACTCATCGCCGAGAACGTGGCGTGGGATTTCTTCCAGGAGATCTTCTAGTTACATGTCATGCCAGAAACTCGTCTCTGACCGTGACCGGGTGTTCACCAATGCTTCTTGGCGGGAGCTGTTCGCGCTCAGCGGTACCAAGCTTGCTTTTTCTTCAGCCTACCATCCTCAGTCCGACGGGCACACCGAGGTGGTTAATCGGACCTTGGGAATGTACTTGCAGTGTGTCACCGGCGACCGACCCCGCGACTGGTCCTGCTGGCTTCCTTGGATCGAATATTATTACAACACCGCCTATCACACCGCGCTGCAAACCACACCGTTTCGCCTCATCTATGGTCGGGAACCCATGCCCCCTCCTTTTATCATACACGGGGGGCTCGGCCCGCTTGGCGGCAGTCGATCGAGAACTAGAAGGCCGCGACAAATTTCTACATGAAGCCCGGAACAGTCTCCTCCAGGCTCAACAACGCATGGAAGTTGTTTATAATCGAGGACATCGCGAGTACACCCTTGTTGTAGGTGATTGGGTGTGGGTCCGATGCCACCCTTTCCGCTAAGTGACCGTCGTCCGGCCGCCTTCCAACAAGTTGGGGCCCAAGTTCTTCGGCCCTTTCCAGATTACGGAGCGCATCGGGGATGTAGCCTACCGTCTCGCCCTACCCCCTGGAGCCCGGATTCATGATATTTTTCACATTTCCCAGCTCAAGTTGTTTGTGGGACCGTCGCAGTCTGCTCCTCTAGTTGACATTCCACCTCAGCTTGCGAACAAGCTGTATTCTGACGAGGGTGGTGATGTAACAATGCTGGACACGATGCGGGATGAGCCTGATCCGCGTTGGGGTCACACTTACCAGCGCCGACCACCGACCATATCCGCATGAGGGGTGTTTCTCTACGTTTGTACTGCGTTTTTATTTCGTACTATGTTTTATTTTATCTCACGTGTTCAAGTCTAAGTGGGGGCGCGTTTGTGGAACTGGGGTTTATTAACCGGCTTGGACTCGAAATTAGTAAGCAAGAAGTAATTCCCTTTTTCCTATCTCTCTCTAACTGTTCCCTCTCTCTCTCTGCCCCCTCTCGTTCCCGCGGAAACCTAGCCGACGCCGGTATCGCGATCCAGCGTTGGCGGTGCCGCCCTCGCCCTCTTCCTCCGTCCATCTCTACCTCCTTCCCCTCTCTTCTTCTCCTCTCTTCTTTTACTCTCCTCTTCCCTCTTCTCTTCCACCATCCTCAACCATTGCACCGACCGGATTCAAGACGGGTTCCACCGAACCTTGGAGATCGTCATCCTCCTCAGGGCCGATCACCAGATCGAAGTCCGGGGACCGCATCAACTTGGTATCAGAGTCAAACGCCGGACCTACTCTCGTCGGCAATTTGCGCTATGCCAAATGGAAAACTTATCAACATGCTTAAGTCTTCTGAAAAAATCTTGTTATAGCACAATATTCTTAAACTTTCATTCAACATCTATATTATTTATACTATATTAAAGGAAAAACATTCTTTGATGAAACATTCACCTTTCCGATTTTACCCCTCTTAATTACAAAATTCCCAACTTTTAAAAGTTACGTGTTTTTCTTTGATTTTAAAAAAATGTACTCTCATGTAGGTAAAGTTTTCTACCTACAATAAAAAAATGTGCTCTCTTCGCCACTTGCAAACTCACGTTACATAGGAGTGTGCAAAAATAACCAAAGAACTGAGAACCGAAACCAAACTGAACCGAACCGAGCGGTTCGGGTCGGTTCTTATGTGTCTCGGTTCGGTTCTGGGTCCAAAATTTTCAGAACCGAACACTTAGTTCGGTTCTTACACTTGGGCACCCAGAACCGACTCGAGAACTGAGTTATTGAATTTAGGTGTCAAAAATATATTTGTGGTGAACAAGAGGCTTTTGAAAGAGATTGATAAATAATTAGCTTGATGTAGATATTTCATATGTAATTTATAAACTATTTGTTTATGTTTTGACAACGTTGAACTTTTGTTTAATTGTTAGAATATTTTAATATGAAATGTTGTACGAAGAGATTATTAAATATATTTAGTAATCTAAAATTTCTTGATGATTTTAGAGTCATGCAAGCTTAAGTTCTCTTAGTTTTTTCAATTTATAAACATTAGTTTGCATTTATTTTTTTGCTATCCAGCCCCTGCAAACAGCCACCGCCCTTATTTTTCCCACACATCTAGGCAGTGGCGGACGCAGAGAATATTCTTAATATGAGCGGTGTATATTTTTTAAAATAAAATAATAAATATAAATATAAATAAATATGTCTATATTATATTAAATATCAAACAATAGTTGGTAATTGTTAAACACTCGTAAGTTTTTTAAAAAATAGTAAATAAATATGTTATACATAGAAAATAAAATGATAAATAAAGTTTGTAAGACATATAATTGTAAGTAATTAAAATAATAAATTTTAAAATATTACAAATTTGTATTATATTTTAAATTTAAAAATAATAAATAAATGTGTAATACCAAAATAAAATGATGAATAAATGTGTCATACTTAAAAAATAAAATGATAGATACATGTGAAGTAAATAAGAAATAAATGTCGAACGAATATGAAATAAAAAGATAAATAAATGAGTAATGAACAAAAATTAAAAAGATAAATAAATGTGTTTTTCATAGAAATTGAACTCATGACCCCATAATAAGATACTAAAAACTCTACCAACTTACCAAAGAGACAAACTATATACATTGTTTATAATATTATATATATATTTGAAATCAAACAAATAAAAAACATGTTCTCTACTATTCAAAAACAATATTTTTCCAAATCAGTGTGGGCGGCCGCCCACACTGGGCCTTATGTGGGTCCGCCCCTGCATCCAGCCAGTCGCCTCCCTGAAAACCACCCCTTCAACCTGCTGTCCAGCCTCCTACAAGCTGTCAGCCACCATTTGGACCCCATCCAGTCGCCCCAACCTTAACCCAGTACAACCACCACCTCCTACTCCTCCCAGAGCCGTCGGCCTCCTTTTCCCCTCCAACAGGCCGCTGGCCTTGCTGTTTTCCCAGGCACAGCCAGTCGGCTAACTCTAAAACAGGCTTACTTTCATGTTTCCCCCCAGATCCGGTTACCACCACCCTCTTTAGCCGCTGTCACCCTCAACCCTTGCTGCCACCACCCATATTTGGGACATTTCAACACAAATCTACTCCTTCCTACCCTCTATTTGCTGCCATCTAATCTCCAACCCGTGTATCCACTTCCCGACACCCGATCATCTCCAAATCTGTCCAGTTCTGGGTATTTTAGCCCGGTTCCAACCATCCCCCGCCCGGATCCAACCCTTCTAATCCCCAACCAGCTCTTCTCTTACCCGGTCCGGCCCACAAACCACTGGAATCCCTCTTTGAGTCCTCCAACGTTTAGATCTATTTCATTGACAACAACCATACTATTTGTGTTGTGTTTTGTATTAGTTTGTTCGGTTGTAAACATTGTTATGGCTTTGAATTATTACATGTCGGGATTTTTTGTTCATTATAGTATTTTGCTCCCGGATTAATCTCTAACGGCAGTAAGGGTTTATTCGTCGCGCGCTCGTGCTTTGGCCCTCCACGCGGAAGAAAGGCTATCTTTGCTTCACTCTAATCAAAATATTTGCCTTGTTGTGAATGGTTTGCGTGGGATGTTGAAATTTATTTTCTAACATGTGATCTGACTGTCGGATTTGCATAGCATGTAGGGTTAGGTCACCAAGTTTCCCGCCCACCTATAGATTCGTCCTGCGTCGCACTGGTTCGACAAATAGCTGATCATACCCATGTTATTCCATGATTCGGCCAAGGTATGACACAACACATGACTCTCAACAATAGTTGATTGGTCATCTTTGTTTGGATTGCAAGTATGATTGTCACATAACTCTGTAAGGATGCCTATAAGAAATGAGAATCTCATGGATGATTGGCATATGAACGTATAGATCACTCATACAATTGACTGCAAAAAAAAACATGTGATGTAGTTATTTTGAAGCCGATTTTTAGAGGATTTTATTACGATCCTAAATCATAAGGGGATAATAGAGCCTTAGCCATGACTAACAAAGGTAGAAGTTCAAGGGGAAAGTCAAACACTAGCTACACTAAGAAGAAACTAAGGGAGAGAAGAAAAGACTAACTTAATAACACTTCAAAGAGACTTACATGAAAGCAATTTTGCAACTAAATTCGTGTACTCAGGAAATACTCAAAATAACAAAAAATACATAAAACAGTAGATCTAGGCCCAAAACTTGCCCTCTAAGGCTCTAACATAGATCATAGCCTCACCTCACATAGACCATAAAATTTTTTCCGCCTGTAAATTGAGTATGTCCTCAAGCTCGAACGGAGGGTGCGTCCATTGATTTTATCTTGATCCTTTTGTTGGAGTCACATCCCCTTCGTCCTCATAGATATCATTTTCAAGAAAAAAAAAATTCTTGCAACGGTGTAGGGTTCATCACAGGTGTGTTGAAAACGTGTATGGACTCCCTGCGCACACAATATAACTTCACAAACACAATTCTACCCCACTTCTACACCACTAAAACCAATCGGCGAGATCTACACTACTCGCGCGAGTAGAGCACCGGGCGAGTTCCTCCTACACCTAAACCGAGCACAGCACTTCCTGCCGACGAGACCCACTCAGGCGAGACCACCCGCCGGCGAGAACAAATCCGGCGAGTTCGTAAGCTGCGGCGACAACCTCCCAGCAAGTTCTCCCTCTCGCGCGGCGAGATCAAAAGCAGCAGGTGGGAGTAACTTTCGAGACCTTCTACTCGCTCGCGAGAACAACATCACACAGCAGGTAGACCTCTTACTGGCACGGCAAGAGCAGCGAGGTGAGCAGTCCGCTCACTCTCTATCTCACTCGCTCTCCCTTAAGAAAAGTAGGCGCTGCAGCGCTCTTACTCAAAAAAAACGAGAAAACTGGAGTGGGGAATATTTTCACTTTTTTCAACAACATCATAAGTACAAGGGGTGGGCCTATATATAGGCAAAGCAAAAACATACAAAATTCTCACCTAATAAATACAACCCCTCACTCATATTAAATGCACGCAACCATAAAGCATAAAATAATATCAAAAACAAACTCTGACTTGTTGACCAGGTCAACATAGTCAAACCCCAACAAACTCCCCCTCTAACTTGGCAGCACATGTCGAGTTTGCCTTTGAGCTTTAGGAACGTCTCCACCTTCAACGCCTTAGTGAAAATGTCCGCGATCTGCTCTCCGGTTGGGCAATACACAACTTCAACCATCTTCTGCTCCACTTGCTCACGGAGGAAGTGGTATCTCGTCTCGATGTATTTGCTACGCCCATGTAGCACCGGGTTCTTTGCGAGCTGGATGGCCGACATGTTGTCAACAAACATGATCATAGGTCCATCCTGCGGATGATGTAGCTCCTCCAAAAGATTCCTTAGCCAAACCTCCTGGCAGGTACAGGCTGCCGCTGTTATGTACTCCGCTTCACACGATGATAAGGCGATCGTCGTCTGCTTGTTCGAACTCCATGAGAACACTCTTGTTCTTACATGGAAGGCATATCCGGAAGTGCTCTTCCGGTCATTCACGTCACATCCATAGTCACTATCCGAGTACCCGACTAACTTCAGCTCCTCTCCAGTAGAATACATCAGACCATGTCCTCTAGTCCCGTTCACATATCTTAGGATCCTCTTCGCTGTCGTGAAGTGGTCCTGCTTTGGTTCTTCCATGTGCCCGCTAACTACTCCAACCGCGTACATGATGTCAGGTCTGGTGAAAGTCAAGTAGCGTAAACTCCCTACCAAGCTTTTGAATAAAGTGGAATCTACCGCTCCTTCCTTCGACTCCTTGCTCAACTTTAGTCCTGGGTCGGCAGGAGTAGAGATAGGCTTGCTGTTCTCCATCCTGAACTTCTTCAGGATCTCCTCCGCATACTTCTTCTGTGAGATGAAGATCCCGTCTTCACTCTGCTTCACCCCCACGCCCAAGAAGTAGTTGAGCTCTCCCAGGTCCGTCATCTCGAACTCCTTCTTCATCATTCTCTTGAACTCCTCGTACATCGAAGGGTTGTTGCCTGTGAAGATCATATCGTCCACGTATAGGCATACGATCATCATGTCTCCATTCTTCTCAATCTTCGTGTAGAGGGCATATTCATGAGGGTTCTTCCTGTAGTCATGCTTCTGCAGATAAGCATCTATTCTCTCATTCCAGGCTCGAGCTCCTTGCTTCAGCCCGTACAAAGCCTTGTCCAGCTTGCATACTTTCCTCTCATGCCCTTTCACCATATAACCTGGAGGTTGCTCGATGTACACATCCTCCTCCAGATAGCCATTCAGGTAGGCTGATACCACATCCATCTGCACGATCTTCCATCCATGATGGGCAGCCAGAGCAATGATCAATCGGATGGTGTCTATCTGTGCCACTGGGGCGAAGACTTCATCATAGTCCACTCCTTGGACTTGTCGATAGCCTTTCACGACTAGCTGCGCCTTATGCTTTTCCACGGATCCATCTTTATTCTTCTTCACCTTGTAGACCCATTTCACCCCGAGGGGTTTATGGCCTGCAGGTGGATCCACTAACTTCCAGGTTTCATTCTTCTTTATGGATGCTATCTCCACATCCATAGCATTCCTCCAAGTTTTTTCTTTGGCAGCTTCCCCGTACGAGTACGGCTCAACATCTGCTCAGAGACAATATAAAGAAAAATTGTTAGCAGTTGGTGTCGTCTCCTCGTAGATCTCCTCTAATCTCCTCATCCGAGGTTGAGGACGATCATCTTTGCTTCCGCTGGTGCTAGCTCCACCAGATCTACTTCCACTGGTACTTGCTCCACTTGAGTAAGGGGTGAGAGCTCCCCCTGACTCTCCGCTAGGTGGTGATGGTGGCTCAGCTCCACCCATCTCAGCTTCGGCTTCCTAACCACCCTCCTCTTCATCATCATCAAAGAACATCCCCTTGATGCTCCTCACCGCTTCATCCCAGCTCCAGCTGCTACCTTCCTCAAACACCACGTCCCTTGAGATGATAGCTCTCTCGGTCACCGGGTTGTACAACTTGTAAGTTTTGCTCATCGGAGCGTAGCATACGAAGATGCACTTCTTGCTTCTGTCATCCAACTTCTTCCTTCTTTGGTCCGGGATGTGGGCATAAGCCATACACCCAAAGACCCTTAGGTGCTTCACACTTGGTTTCCACCCACTCCAGGCTTCAAACGGAGTCATAAACTTCACGCTCTTTGTTGGGCATCGATTCAGTAAGTACACAGCCACCTGTACTGCCTCCGCCCAAAACTTCTTCGGCAACCCCTTGGCCTTCACCATGCTCCTTGTCATGTTCATGATGGTCAAGTTCTTTCTTTTCGCAACTTCGTTCTGCTGAGGTGAGTACGTCGCCGTCAGCTGGTGAGAGATCCCACACTCTCTGCAAAAATCATCAAACAGCCTAGAGGTGTACTCCCCACCCCTATATGTCCTCGGCACCTTCAGAGGTTGACCGCTTTCCTTCTCCTTCATTGCCTTGAACTCCTTGAACTTGTCAAGAGCCTCAGCCTTCTCTTTCAGGAAATACACCCAACACTTCCGACTGAAGTCATCGGTGAAGGTAATGTAGTACTTGCTCCCACCTACTGAGGTAGTCTCAAACGGACCAGCTATGTCTGAGTGAACTAGTTCAAGCTGTCTTCTCGCCCTTTTGGACTTGCCTCCTTCAAACGTCAACCTCTTTTGCTTTCCCTTTGTGCATGCCTCACAGACCTCCTGTGGAGGCGAGATCATAGGCAGTCCTTCCACCATCTTGGAGTGAGATAGGAGCTTCAACCCAGTGAATCCCAGATGACCCATTCTGTGGTGCCACAATCATGCTTCCTCTTCTTCTTCTGTCCTCGCGAGACACACCGTCTCCTTGGCATCCATCTGTTGGGTACATTGGTCAAATGTACCTGATTTGAAGAAGCCTCACCCAACTCAATGATATACATCATAATGTATTTGATGTCTCTCTGAGTTACTTGTGCAGGTTAAGTAATCACTGGACTGAAGCAAAAAGTTTCTAAGTCCATGTGTCGACACCCAGAGGGAAAGTGTCGACACTCAAGAAAGCTTGTGTCGACACCCAGACAAGCAGTGTCGACACTTGGAGTCATTGTGTCGACACCTGGGATGCAGAGTCGACACCAGACAGAAAGTGTCGACACTTGGAGCTGTGTCGACACTCAGTGAAGTAAAGTGCAGACAGAAAGTGTCGACACAAGGAGCTGTGTCGACACCCAGTGAAGCTGTGTCTACACCAGAAAGTGTCGACACTTGAAGCTGTGTCGACACTCAGCAAAAGTCTGCAGAGACTAAGTTAAAGTGTCGACACTCAGAACAATGTGTCGACACTCAACAGAAGAGTCAGAATTTGAAGTATGTGTCGACACCCAGCACAAAGTGTCGACACACAACCAGAAGAGTCAACACATGAAGTAAGTGTCGACACCCAGCACAATGTGTCGACACTTAGCTAATGACTCTACACTTGAAGAAAGTGTCGACACAAGGAGCTGTGTCGACACTTAGCAAAGATCAGAAAGATCAACAAAGTTATTCTAAGTACAAGTGTCGACACTAAGGGGATGTGTCGACACTCAGCTGAAGTCTCAACAAGAAGAAGGTGTGTCGACACAAGGAGCTGTGTCGACACTCAGCAAGTATCAACATAGAAGACTATGTGTCGACACCAAGAAGCAGTGTCGACACTTGACAGTTACAACACATGAAGATGTGTCGACACAAAGGAGATGTGTCGACACTTAGAAGAATTCAGCAAAAGCTAGAAGAACAAGTACTTGTGTCGACACTCAATTTCAGTGTCGACACATGCAGAAGAAATCTGTGTCGAGACATACAAGGAATTGTGTCGACACCTTGTAGACTTGTGTCGACACTTACACAACATGTGTCGACACTTGGACTATAAGTGTCGACACTTAAAGACAGAAAGTCTCGACACTATCAGACAGATAGAGATTTTCAAGAAATGACTGGATGACTTGACAGCTGCCGTTCCAGCCGGTCTACAGCAACTGTCAGAGATGTCAGAAGTCAGTTATGAACCAGACCAGCCGGTTACCATGAAGAAGGCCTATAAAGGCACCTACAGTTCACAGAAACTGTGCATCAGATTATTGTTAAGGTTGATCACCTTGTTGAAGTAATTATTAAAGTGGTACAAAGAGTATCAACACAAGAAGATCTAGCAGTTCAAGTGCAGATCTAAGAAGTTGGAGAGAGAGGGCTCCATCCAAGAAATCAGCCTCTGGAACTAGGCTGAGAAGAAGGATTCAGATACATTCTGGATCTTAAGTGGCAGAGTTCAAGGAACAACTGCAGGAGAATTCAGTCTTATTCAGTTCTACTCAAGAAGCTTTGAAGAAAGCTAAGTCAGATTGGATCCAGCTGAGTTCTTCCAAGAACTCATAAAGAAACTCTCAACTCCCCTCTTTTATTTCTGAGTTGTAGAGTCAATATTTGTAAAACATTTTTATCTTGTAGGATCCATTGGATCTGAGTGATTTGTAAGCCTATAATTATAAAGGCTGAGGGTAGGGCTTGAGAGCCTGAGTGTAGGAGATTGAGATCTCTGAGTGTAGGCCTTGTTGGCTGAGAGTAGGCCTTGGTTGGCTGAGAGTAGGCCTTGGTTGGCTGAGTGTAGGCCTTGGTTGGCTGAGTGTAGGCCTTGATTGGCTGAGTGTAGGCTTTGGGATAAAGCTGAGTTGTAAGGCTTTGGGCCTGAGGTGTAGGAACCAATTTGGGTTCTGAGACAGTGGAGGAGTTTGGCCGAATCTAGTACACTGCTAGATAGGCGAAGGGGGAAAGTGGATGTACCCATATCTTGGGGAACCACTATAAACCACTGTGTTGTGCTGTGATTGTGCTGTGTATGCTGTGAATACTTTGTGATTGTTGTGCAAAAGTTAAAAATCTGTGATAATAAACTGTTTGCTGCCAGTAAAGTTAAAAAAGGATTAGGTCACCTATTCACCCCCCCCCCCCTCTAGGTGTTTAGGTACCATATCTTTCACCATCCTCAGTGTGAAGAGACGATTTGTCATCATCTTTACTTTTACTACCTCTCTTCCTTGATGGTCCTTCATGACCAAGGATCCATCCTTCAACAGCACACAGTACCCTTTCTCCACCAGCTGCCCAAGGCTTAAGATGTTACTCTTTAAACCTGGCACATAGAACACGTTATTTAGGTGCACCTCTTTCCCATTCAGGGTGACCACTATGACTTCTCTTCCTTCCACTGATATCTTCGAGGCGTCTCCAAAGCTGACCTCACCGCCATTTGGCTCTAGGCTGGTGAACAGTTCCTTCTCTCTACACATGTGGTTACTAGCTCTTGTATGCAGGTACCATACATCGTTCCTTCCACCTTCAGCACCCCTGTAGGTTAGGAACATCATCGGATCACCACCCGTGTTGCTTGCTTCGGCATAATGGTTGGTTTCTCCTCCCTTCATTGGAGCCCAACAATCATAGCTCATATGCCCAAACTTGTTACAGTTGTAACATTGTATTTGGGACATATCGCCTCCACCTCTTCCTTGACCTCTTCCTTGGCCTCTACCTTGGACTCTTCCTCTTCCTCCTGCATCTTGCCTCCAACCTTGAGGTTGTTCCGCCTCTCTCTGGTTGTACTGGTTCCTGCCTTGGTCTCTTCCTCTTCTTCTTCCTCTACCTCTTCCTTGGTAGCCTCGATCACGCTGGCCTCCTCCTCTTCCTGAGTTCTCTCCAAAATTTAATTGAGTCCGGAGTGCTTTACCCAAGCCACTCGACTCCTCCTCGTCTTGCAACATGCGGTACTCGTGAGCTTGTAGCGAGCCAACAAGTTCATCTACTTCCATCATGGTGAGATCTTTTGATTCCTCAATCGCCACTACCACATGCCGGAACTTTTTAGACATAGATCGCAGGAACTTCTCCATGAAGCTTACGTCCTCTATCACCTCTCCATTCCTCTTCATCTCATTAGTGAGCGTCCGCAGACGGGTCACGTAGTCACCAACCTTCTCTGAGCTCTGCATCTTTGTCACTTCATACTGGGCCCGAAGGGATTGCAACTTCACTTTCTTAGCCTCATCAACTCCTTGCATGGAGCGTTGCAAAATCTCTCATGCCTCTTTTGATGTCTCCGCATCTGAGATCTTCTCGAAGGTCGCCTCATCCACGCCTTGATATAGTAAGAAAAGAGCCTTCTTGTCCCTCTTCTTGGACTCCCTCAACGTCGTCCTCCGCGCGTTAGTCAATGCCGCCTCTGCTTCTGCAGTAAGCTCCTCAACGCTGTCCTCTACTACTTCTCATAGCTCCTTCGAGGCGAGCAACACCTTCATCTGGATACTCCAATTTCCATAATTGGTCTTTGTCAACTTGGGGACTTGCCCCGGCATGACACCTCCCATCTCCATCTCCTTTCGTCACTTAACCTTCCGAACAACTTCCAGGGGGTCTAACCTCGCTCTGATACCACTTGTTGAAAACGTGTATGGACTCCCTGAGCACACAATATAACTTCACAAACACAATTCTACCCCACTTCCACACCACTAAAACCAGTCGGCGAGATCTACACTACTCGCGCGAGTAGAGCACCGGGCGAGTTCCTCCTACACCTAAACCGAGCACAGCACTTCCTGCCGGCGAGACCCACTCATGCGAGACCACCCGCCCGCGAGAACAAATCTGGCGAGTTCGTAAGCTGCGGCGACAACCTCCCAGCAAGTTCTCCCTCTCGCGCGGCGAGATCAAAAGCAGCAGGTGGGAGTAACTTTCGAGACCTTCTACTCGCTCGCAAGAACAACACCACACAGTAGGTAGACCTCTTACTCGCACGACAAGAGCAGCGAGGTGAGCAGTCTGCTCACTCTCTATCTCACTCGCTCTCCCTTAAGAAAAGTAGGCGCTGCAACGCTCTTACTCAAAAAAATCAGAAAACTGGAGTGGGGAATATTTTCATTTTTTTCAACAACATCATAAGTACAAGCCTACAAGGGGTGGGCCTATATACAGGCAAAGCAAAAAACATACAAAATTCTCTCTCCTAATAAATACAACCTCTCACTCATATTAAATGCACGCAACCATAAAGCATAAAATAATATCAAAAACAAACTCTGACTTGTTGACCAGGTCAACATAGTCAAACCCCAACAAGGTGAAGCAAGTCCATGTATTCATCTATCTGTCATCTCATCCCTTGAAAGTCATCTAATGGCAGTGGATAAGGATGAATCCTTGATTGTATTGCATCCCCCATCATGGATATTGTTACCTTGTGATTATGTTAATTAACAGTTAGTTATGATCTTCTTCTTCTGATTGTCTGATCCATCTGTAATCGCTAGCTACATCCATGTGGAACTCATTATTACGATTAAGTCTATTGGGTTCTGGAACATGATGTCTAGTCATAGTCACTCTTGGAGACCAACTGTAAAAATATGGAACTTATTGAGCTGAGCAAAGGGAGGTAGAGGAGCAAATAAACTCTATAGAAAAATATTATAAATATTGGATGTCAGCGACATATCGGATTGAGTTTTGAAATGCTGGATGTCGGAAGTCGGAGATATTTTAAAATATAGGATTTGCATGTTTTATAAATAAATGTTTATTTTTATGTATACTAATTATAATTATGATATACAACAACAACTCTCAAGCCTTTATCCCACTATAGTGGGGTCGGCTATATGGATCCCTTGTCGCCATTGTGTCCTATCTTGTGTCATAATCTCATTAATGCCTAAGTACATCATGTCTTTCCTTATAGTTTCATTCCAAGTCTTTATTGGTCTACCCCTCCCTCGTTTAACATGTCTAGTGACTAAACTCTCACAACGCCTAACAGGCGCCTCTAATGGTCTCTTTTTCACGTGTCCAAACCATCTTAGTTCGCATGTTCTCTGCAATTGGTGCTACTCCTATCTTATCTCGGATACATTCATTCCTCATTCCTAATTCTATCCAGTCTCAAGCATTCTCATCTCCTCAACTCTCATTTTTTGCTCATGTACACAATTCACTGCCCAACACTCAGAACCATAGAGCACTGTTGGTCTAATCACAGTACGACAGAACTTGTCCTTAAGTTTTAATGGTACTTTACGATCACACAAGATCCCCGACGCGTCTCTCCACTTCAACCAACCCGCTTGGATTCTATGTGTCACATCTTTATCAATACATCAGTCCTTTTGAACTATCGATCTAAAATATTTAAAACATTCACTACGGGAAATATCTTGATCACGCATCTTAATAACGAAGCCATCCGTCCTTCTTGCAATGTTAAATTTAAGCTCCATATACTGCATCTTTTCCCAGCTCAGCCTAAAACTCTTCTTTTTTATAGTGTCTCGCCAAGATTCAAGTTTTGCGTTTACACCCTTGCGCGTCTCATCGACCAAAACGATATAATCTGCAAACAATAAACTTCAAGGTATTGCTTGTTGGATATGTCTCGTGAGCTCATCTAATATAAGGGTAAATAGACAAGGGCTTAAAGCTAAACCTTGATGTAACTTGTAAGCCAACAATGATAGGGAATTCCTATGTTAATCCTCTAGATGTCCTCACCGTTGTCACTGAATTATGTAAGCATATCTTTGATTATGTCAATGTATGATAGCTTTCATGGTCGACCGCCCTGACATGAATCTAAATTAATTCTCCGAGATGTTAGTCTCTCGTCTTACTTTTCTTTTTATTACACATTCTCATAGTTTCATGGTACGACTCGTTAATTTAATTCATAGGTAATTAACACAATTTTGTATACTCATTTTGTTCTTATACAAAGTACCAAGATATTTCTCTTTTTTGGTCTGACATTCTCTTTAACTTCAATATCTTATTGAAAAACATAAAAACCACAAAATTCTTTCATTCCCTAGACATTTTCATACTTCGATGGGTATATCGTCTGACTCAACCGCTTTTTCATTTTTCATCTTCTTTAGAGCATCATTTACCTCTGAAACTTGAATTTTATGATACAACGTTATGTTCTTATACTGCTCTGATTTACTTAACTCTTCCAAGTTTAATTCATTGTCTTTTGTTTTATTATAGAGTTGATAAAAGTATCTTTTTCACCGCTTTTAATATACACATCATCCGTCAAAATTGTATCTGATTCATCCTTTATGCATTTTACTTGACTTAAATCTCTTGACTTTCTTTCTCTAGCTCAAACAATTTTATATATATCACGTTCTCCATCTTAGATATCTAGTCGCTTAAAAAAATTCTTCATAAGCTTAACTTCTTGTTTTACGTACTGCATGTTTAGCTTCTTTTTGGGCAACTTTAAACTGACAAAGTTTTTATCATTCCTACAAGCGTAGAGTGATTTATAGCTGACCCTCTTTGCTCTCACTTTGTTTTTGCACTTCATCTTTCAGCCACCAAGATTCTTTATTTGGGGCCGCACGACCTTTTGATGCTCCAAGTACGTTCTTTTCATTTATCCTTAAATGTGAAGACATAACTTCTCATGAGACACTAGGATCAATATAAGGGTCATCAACTAGTTATTTCAAAATTGTTATCAAACTTTCTCCTGATATGATTTTAATTTGTACGTCCAAAACCACTAACATGTGTTGTGTTGTCAAACTTTCTCCTGATATGACTTTTCAATCCTTATAAATTATTTTATCTATTTTATGAGTCATAAAATAATCAATCAGTGACTTATTTGTTCCGCTTTTAAATGTATAAAATAGAAAAATAATATAATAAATAGGTAAAAAATGAGTCATTTATATTACGAAATAAAATCGAATATTATCTAAGATAAATTACTAAAAAATACAAAATGATACATTATAAAATATATTTAATAGTATACAATAATTTTATTTTGATAACAACAAGTTTATTGCAAATAAAAAAATTAAAAATCTTTGATTGATTATAAGTTTTTTCAAATTTATAAATTTATATTAAAAATATGCAAACAATCAACTAATAAATGTATTAAATGTTTTCATATTTTTGTAATATGAAATTAAAAAAATTGTGAAATAATTATAAAAAATTGGTTATAAGAATAAAACATTAAAAAAAATCAAAACAATAAATCTAATCGATTTAAACATACATAATATATATATGAAGCTAGTCTGATAATGTAGCATAAAATAAAATAAAATAGTGGAGGATCGATATATTTAAAAGTTGTGTCGACTGATATATCGAAAAAAATCAGACATGTTATCTTGTATTCTTACAAAATGACAATCTATTTTTTAGAAAAACATATCGTTTTACTCTTAAAAATGACACGTCGGAGGACATTTAAAACAACGATAAAAATTCAATGAAGTCCAAGGCTGATTTGATTTACTTTAAGGAGATCAACTCCCCCAATGGGTTGCTCTATAGTATAGGACCAAAGCTCATGCCACTTTTGCTTTAAGGAGATTAAGGTTTCGTTTGGCGCAGCGTTTGAAGCTCTTCATTTGGGGCAAACGCCGCCGCACGGCGGGTAACCAAATGGCTGGCGACGGCGGGTAACCAAATGGCTGGCGACGGCGTTTGCTCCGTTTGCACCCACCGTGCCATGAGAAATGGAGGAAAACGGAGGGATTCCAACCACGGCCTTCCCCCTCTGGTTCCAAAAGCGCTCATTCTCCTCCCGCCGCCTGAGCAAAACGTCAAACCAAACGAAGCCTAAACAATGACAATCTATTGGAACCAAGATGTTAATTGATTTATGAAATTTTGTTACGCCCCCGAACATGACTCAGTTCTTTGGGCGTACATACGCTCGCAGGCGGAAGACGACGACAGGTTGCAACGGGCCTAACCATCCGGTTCAGCCCCCACTCTCTAAAGTCGGACGGATTGGGGCTGAATCCACACAGTTCAGCCCCGTGGGAGGGGCTGGCCGGCACGTCTTGGGCCCGGGTATATTTATACCCAGGGGCTCTCTCTTTTGGGGGCATTGAAGAATATCCAAGATATTTCTCTCCTCTTTATTTAACCATAATTCCTCTCTAGTTCTCTTTTTAGTCCCATTCTCTCTAGTTCTCTCCTAACATTTGGTATCAGAGGATTCGTTCCTCCACCATGGTTACCACACGCACGCAAGAAGAAATCACTCGACTGGAAACCCTAGAAGAAAACTTCATCGGCTTGACGGACTCGGTGGCCGCCATCGAGGAGGAAATGAGGGCATCTACACAGCGATTGAAAGAACGGATCGACACCCGGATGGAGGAGATCAAAGCATTATTAGCGCAAAATCTGAAGGGGAAGGAGACGACACACGAAGAGGCCGGCGGAATGCAAAATCAGGCTGCGGAAACCCACGCGTCCCAACTTCACGGTCCGCAAGCGGGCGAAATCGCGGGATCGGACGATCCCGCGCGTACAGGTGCGGGATCGAGCGGATCCGGAGTTGGCGGGGTCGGCAGCTACGCAGCAGGATGGGGGAGTCTGGGGGTTGTCGGCGGCGACCAGATCGACGCCCATACGGGCAGGGGACGGCGACACAGGGCTTCCTAGGGTGAGCGCGGCACCACGACGAGCAAGGAGAGGTCGGCGGGGGTTGTCCGCCATGGATTCGGGTTGACAGCGAGCAGGGAGCGGACGAAAGGGCTTTCGGAGGACCAATGGGAGGAGCGGGGGGCATCTTGCCTCCACCGCGGGAGAGCCGGTCCTCCGGGAGGCTACGGCGTCGGCGCTCCTTGGGGCGGTCAGCCTTTTCAAGGCTACCCGGTCGCCAACACCAGTCTGATGGAGCCGAGACGACCGGTATGGAACGGGCAAGAACAAGGGTGGCAAGGTCAAGCCGTCCCGCGGCATACATGCCTCCGAAATTGACGCGCATGAATTTTTCTAAATTCAAAGGAGGGGACACTTTAGAGTGGGTGCAGAAGGCCGAGCTTTTTTTCAAATCAAGAGGTTCCAGAGGGCTAATGGGTGCGGCTAGCGTCCTTCCATTTGGAGGATGACGTCTTTCAGTGGACGCAGTGGTTCTTGAGGAGCAGGACTACGTGCCCTGGACGGATTTTGTGGAGGGGTTCACCACCAAATTCGGGCCGTTGGACTATGAGGACTTTGAGGCTCTCCTGCAGAAGCTGCGTCAGTAGGGAACCGTGTTGGAGTACCGTACGAAGTTCGAAAAATTGGCAAATCGAGTACACTGGGAGGAGAGGACATTACTCAGCTGTTTTGTATCAAGATTAAAGGACCACTTACGTGATGAGGTGCATGCTTATATGCCTCGCAGTCTGAACCATGTCATCAGCTTGACCCGCATTCAGGAGGAGCGCTTCAACAGACAGCGAGCCCGCACCACGGGGAGGCCCATGACTACACCTGTGTCTATCGGGCGAGAGCTACTGGCGGCCGGCAAGCCAATTGTGACACGATTATCATGGGCCGAACTACAGGCGAGGAAGGAGAAAGGATTTTTCTTCAACTGCGACGAAAAGTTTGTACCAGGTCATAAATGCCAGAAGATACAGGTTTACATGCTACATGAAGATGTGGAGGACGAGCTTTCCCCCGAGTCAGAGTTGGAGGGGGACTTGGACTTGGCAGAGTTTGGGGTATCCATACAGGCGATGGAAGGATGCAGCGCTCCCCTCACTATGCGAGTCGCGGGAAAGATTAATCGGGAGAAGGTGACGATTTTGGTGGATAGTGGGAGTACCCACAACTTCATTCATCCCGAGGTAGCACAACGAGTGGGGCACGTGATTGATAAGGGAGCCGCTTTTCATGTCATGGTGACCGATGGAAGCAGACTTCAATGCGAGAGTGTTCTGAAGGGGGTGGAGTTACGGATACAGGGTACTCAGGGCGCACCGACGTCTATCTTCTTCCTATCAGGGACTCCGACATGGTGCTTGGGGTTCAGTGGTTACGTCAACTGAGGCGAGTTACATTTGACTAGGATCAGATGACGATGGAGTTCTTGCAGCAGGGGAAACAGTACTATCTGGGAGGCCTAAAATCTTCCCCGATGAAAGAAATTTTCCTTCGGAGTTTGGAGCGACTAGAAAGTCAGGGCAGCAAGATGGCAGTGGTTATGGAGGTCACACCGGCTCCCACCGCTCTTCCAGTTGTACCAGTTCAGTTGCAGGCGTTGCTGGCCCAGTATGCCGATATATTTCAGACACCATGCACTCTTCCACAGCTGTGATTCAGAGATCATCAGATCCAGCTCAAGACGGGCGCCGAACCCACCAACATTCGACCGTACCGCTACCCGTACGTCTAGAAGACTGAGATAGAGCGCAACATTCGGGAAATGCTTACCGCCGGTATCATCCGCCTCAGTACCGCTACCAGTACTAGCTCCCCATTGTCTCTCATCATCCTGGTCAAAAAAAAGGACGGGTCGTGGTGATTTTGTGTGGACTACCGAGGTCTGAACAGCTCTACTATCAAGGATAAGTTTCTCATTCCTCTGATCGAGGAATTGTTAGACGAATTGCATGGCGCTCGTCTCTTTACCAAGCTCGACCATCGATCGGGCTACCATCAGATTCGGATGCGGGAGGCGGACGTACACAAGACAACTTTCTGTACGCATGATGGACACTACGAGTTCCTGGTGATGCCTTTTGGGCTCACCAACGCTCCGTCCACGTTCCAAGCCGTCATGAACGAGATCTTTCGTCCTCTACTCCGTCGATCAGTGCTGATTTTTTTGATGATATCCTCATTTACAGTACCAGTTGGGAGGAGCACGTGGTCCATGTCGAGCACGTTTTCACCATCCTCCGCCAACACCAGCTATACGTCAAGCATTCTAAGTGTTCGTTCGGGCAAGCAGAGGTGGAATACCTGGGACATTTGGTCTCTGCTAGCAGTGTCAAGGCTGATCCCAAGAAGATAGAGAGCATGCATTTGTGGCCTCGCCCTCACACGGTTCGAGCATTACGCGGCTTCCTGGGCCTCACCGGTTATTACAGGCGATTTTCAAGGATTATGGAAAGATCGCTCGTCCACTAACTCAATTATTACAGAAGGAAGCCTTCCATTGGTCGGAGGAGGCGGACGCAGCATTCCAGGCCCTTAAGGGGGCCATGACGACCACTCCGGTTCTCGCCCTTCCCGATTTCAATAAGGAGTTTGTGCTCGAAACCGATGCCTCCGGCGTGGGCATCGGCGCGGTGTTGATGCAGAAGGGCCGGACTCTGGCCTTCTACAGCAAGGCGTTAGCACCTCGTACCCTGGGGTTTTCCACTTATGAGAAGGAGATGCTGGCGATCATTCATGCGGTGGCCATGTGCCGGCCATACTTGTTGGGGAGACATTTCACAATCCGTACTGACCATCAGAGCTTGAAGCACTTCTTGGACCAGCGCGTCTCCTCTTCGCTTCAACAGAAGTGGGTGAGTAAACTGTTGGGCTATGATTATGAGATTCTTTACCGGCAGGGCAAGGAGAACGTGGTTGCCGACGTTTTATTCCGCTTACCGGAGAGCTCCATCGGCCAACTTTTGGGCCCCCCTACTCGACTCTCTAGATGATATCCAGGAGGAGATCATGCGAGACCCCGCACTGCGAGTCATTATGGAGTCCCTTCGACATGGACAGCCCACTACACCGGGCTACCAACTGCTGAATGGCAGACTTTATTATCAGGACCGCGTGGGTATTCCACCACACTCCGCCTGGAAATTGGTTATGATGCACGAGTTTCACTCTTCCCCGACAGGTGGTCATGCGGGAATGTTCTGGACTCTTCAGCGGGCGCGGGCGAATGTGTTTTGGACGGGGTTACGGCACGACATCTAGCAGTTTGTGCGACAGTGCGAGATATGCCAGCGGCAAAAATATGAGACGACTTCTCCGGCTGGCTTGCTTACCCCTCTAGAGATACCGCACCTCATCTGGGAGACAGTGTCCTTGGATTTCATCGACGGGTTGCCCAAGTCTCAGGGCAAGACAGATATATTGGTCGTGGTCGACAAGCTCTCGAAATATGGTCATTTTCTAGCGTTGAGCCACCCGTACACCGGCGAGTCCGTCACTGAGCTCTTTGTTCGAGAAATTGTCCGTCTCCACGGCATACCGCGTACTATCATTTCCGACCGGGATCCGACTTTCGTAGGCAATTTCTGGCAGGAGCTCTTTTGATTACCCCCAGACAGATGGACAGACCGAGGTTCTCAATCGGGGGGTGGAAACATACCTTCGTTGCTTCGTGATGGACGAGCCGCAGACATAGACCAGTTGGCTGCACTGAGCCGAATATTGCTACAACACTTCCTACCATTCCACCAGCAAGATGACCACATTCGAGGTCGTTTATGGTCATCCTCCTCCCTCCTTGAGCAGCTATGAACCGGGCAGCACAGCAGTTCCAGCCGTGGATTGGGCACTCAGAGACCGGGACCGTACTATCGCCACTCTGCGTGAGAACCTCCGTACCGCACAAGATCGCATGAAGGCCCAGGCCGACAAGCATCGCAAGGAACGGGAGTTCGTCGTTGGCGATGAAGTCTTCCTCAAGCTCCGCCCTTACCGGCAGGTGTCCGTGGCTCACCAGAGAAACAGAAATTGGCTCCTCGTTACTATGGGCCCTTTCGTATCATCCGCCGTGTGGGTCCGATTGCTTACACCTTGGCCCTCTCCGAGGGCTCGCGCATTCATCCGACGTTTCATGTATCCCTACTTAAACAGAAGCTCGGCGACACAATTTAGGCCAGCACATTCCTTCCAGAAGCCACAATCGCAGGCGAACTACGTCCGCTACGACGCTACCCGAGGAGATCTTGATGCTCAAATGGAAACGTCGGGGTACCGAGTACGGTCCCGAGCTCCTTGTCAAATGGAAACACTTGTCAGCAGCGCACAATACTTGGGTGGATCTGTTGGAATTCAGGGAGCTCTACCCAGACTACCATCTTGAGGACAAGCTGGTTCTTGATGGGGAGGGGAATGTTATGCCCCCGAACATGACTCAGTTCTTTGGGCGTACATGCGCGGGCGGAAGACGACGACAGGTTGCAACGGGGCTGAACCATCTGTTTCAGCCCCCACTCTCTAAAGCCGGCGGATTGGGGCTGAACCAACCTGGTTCAGCGCCGTGGGAGGGGCCGGCCGACCCCTCTTGGTCCCGGGTATATTTATATCTGAGGGCTCTCTCTTTTGGGGGCATTGAAGAATATCCAAGGTATTTCTCTCCTCCTCCTTCTCTAACCCTAATTCCTCTCTAGTTCTCTCCTAACATATTTCATAACAGTTGATCCAGCCCAAAGGATCTTCCTTACTGTCAAACAAAAGTAAATTCAATTTGACATGGAGAGAAACACAGCTCCCTCATTGAGTTTACTCATGTAGTCCTTTTTAATAGTGTTGTGGTGTTCATCATGGCTCGAACTAGCCCTTCTACAACCTACTCTCAGGCCTTATTGATCATACGACATAATGACTTTAGGAATCAGGACATGACATAGCCGAATTTCTATCCAATTCACCAAACCCTGAAGAGGAATTAGGAGACGGTCCCATACACAATATAGATTTGTTGGGAACTACCATAGGTGGGACCTAATATGAAAAAAAATTGGTGGCAAGCATGGTGGTCCAAAACTCTGGGTTGACACTCTTGTTGCTCAAAATGAATGGTGGTTGGCTAATTGGATTCAACTAATCCATCAATTCGAGCATGGACGGCCTGAAAGGTCGTTGAATTGCGGGCGTTACACGTAGTTAGTTTAGTCATTATTTTTTGGAGCATCTCCCTAATTTCATCGTTGTTTATTAATGAATCACCCATGAAGAAGTTATATTGTGCCCAAGAGAATGACCTTGTCACAAGTTGAAGAAGGGGCTTGATGGAAACAATAATATGTTCCTCTTTCTTCCCTCTATATCATTGGTGATTTTTTGTAATGCTTGGAGCATGTGAGAGGAGAGCTAAATGTGAGAAGCAGGGCACTGAGAGTGAGCGAATGAGTGCCTGGGTAATCGATCTGGCTTTTTGCTTGTCTCCGCAAATTCTTAGGCGATGCGAATAATGCAAGAAGTCAAGTCAATGTTGTATAAAACGGAAAAGATCGTCACACTCCTAGACTATTTTCTAAGCGAAAAAGCTCAATTGAAATTAGTGGAATTGGCAAGCTGAAGTCGCATCGACAATATAAAAATTGGAAAAGATCTTCACACTCTTAGGTCATTCACTATGCGAGCGAGCTCAACTAGGAGAGGTATAATTAGCAAATTAAGCTCGCTCGCGTAACAAATAGCTTGGGAGTGTGCCGATCTTTTCCGGTTTAGACAACATTAACCTGACCCAGCTCACATTATTCGCATCACCCAGGAACTCGCCGACACAAGCAAAAATCCCAAGAGGGCTCCCTACGTCAGGTCAATTCAATAATTAAAAAGTTCAAATTACTAGTATACTTTCTCCCGTGTTCCTCATCTTGTCAGAGGCCTTGTCAACGCAAGATGGAACCAATAGAAAGTCAAGATTATTCTCGCATAGCGACCCAGCTCACAACTTCTATGGAGCTTCGTGTTAACTCATTATCTCGCTCTCAACCTTGTGACATACCAGCAAGGAGAGTGCACATCGTGGCACATCATCGTCA
Source organism: Platanthera guangdongensis (assembly GCA_039583875.1). Lineage (NCBI taxonomy): Eukaryota > Viridiplantae > Streptophyta > Magnoliopsida > Asparagales > Orchidaceae > Platanthera > Platanthera guangdongensis. The sequence continues at coordinate 30,238,907 of CM077152.1, read as the reverse complement.
AGGCCATGTCGTCGAAGTATGGGACTTACATTGTTTTTCCGACCACATAACCGAACTCGAAAAAATGGGGATTGTGTGTGACTCGTATCTGTCGAGATCAAAAATAAATATTGAGAACATGAACAATAGATCAGCTCCACAACTACATCACAACTTCATCAGATCACATCGCCAATGTCATCAGGCCACCTCGTTGATCTTAGCAGATCAGCTCGGTGACCTCAGCAAATCAGCTCGGTGACCTAAGTAGATCGGCTCGGTGACCTCAGCAGATCAACTCAGTGATGTCAAGTCCTCAACCAATCAGCTCTCCGACCTAACCATGTCAACTCACCGAGCTCTCATTGACCTCGTATAAAGTTAGGTCCACCTTCTGACAGCAATGTACCATCCCCCCTTGTCTTTGCCTATAAATATAATGACATTATAACAAATGGGAGGTAGTGCATCACCCCGCGAAGTCGCTCATTGAAGATTTGGCGATCTCGCATGCCTTCATCGATTCCCCTGAACTCGCACAACACTTGGTTTAGGAGGGGGGTCATATACACTCTTGGGTAGTGTTATGTGTCGTGTCGGTGATGTTATGTGTTGTGCCGGTTATGTGTCGAGTAAGATATTAGGTGTCAGTTATGTTGTTGTATCTTTATCATTATATCATGTTAGGTGAGAGTTAGAAGATTATTAGAGTAGTCATTATTATGTGTAGCTTATATAAAGGCATGTGGGGGTATGTATGAAGTAAGCAAGAAAGTATTTTAATTCTCATCTTCCATTGTGAGATCTTGGTGGCTCTCTCCTCCGACGAGCAACCCCGCTTAGGCAGCCGCGGTCACGGCTCCGTAGTATCCCCGCCATCATCTCCAACACCATCATCTCTACATCCGGCCACCTCCGATCATCTCCGTCGACCTCTCCTCTGGCCACCATTCCGACGAGTTACCACGGTTACGGAAGTAGGCCCGTAACAGGTATGCAGCGAAACCTCCACAATGTAATATGATCATCTCGTCAAGTAATAAAATAGTATTTTATCCTCTTCTTTGCCTCTAGCTTTTGTGGTCAATGGCGAATTAGTAGACATCCTATCATACTACAATCCGAACTTTTTGAACTAAGATCTTGGTTTCTTCCGGGTCAAAATCTTGGCTCCAACACATCACTCGTTTTTCAACATTTTATGTTGTTTTTAATACTGAATATTTTTTTATGAGAAATGAAAATTTGATATTTTAAAATATCTATGACATATTTCCGACAACCAACATTTTAAAACTCAATATAACATGTCGTTGACATCTGTAGAAAGAGAGGAATAGGAGAGAGAAAATCACCCTCAATTATATTATTGCTCAAAGAATAGGAATACATACACTTATATAGAGGTAGATAGAGGGAGATAAATCTACATTTACAATGTGGGACTAAAGAAGCTATACATGGGGCAATACACATGGGCCTCCCAAATGGGCTAATTATATTTTGTCTTTAACACTCCCCCACAAGCTGGAGCGTACAAGTCATAAGAGCCAAGCTTGGATAAAAACTGATAGTACAGAGTCCGAGAGAGAGCCTTGGTGAAGATATCAACAATTTGATTGGAGGCCGAGACATGTTCCAATACTATCTTCTTTGATTGAACCTTCTCCCGAATGAAGTGACAGTCAACTTCAATATGCTTCGTGCGCTCATGAAACACCGGATTCTTGGCAATATGTATGACCGCTTGACTGTCACAGAGCAGGGTAGCAGGAGAGGAGAGTGTGAGACCCATATTGCTGAGCAAGGCCCTCTAGCCAGGTGACCTCAGATACGACCGCTGCCATAGCACGATATTCAGCCTCAGCAGATGAGCGAGCTATAACAGTTTGTTTCTTGCTGCGCCAGGTAATAAGGTATCCACCGAGGTAGGTGCAAAAACCGGTTGTGGAATGTCTATCATCAAGTGACCCTGCGTACTCCACATGAGAGTAGGCAACAACAGATAAGGAAGTCGATGACTTATAAACAAGTCCTTGTCCAGGAGCCTTCTTTAAGTATCTGAGAATCCGCTCGACGGCTCAAAGATGAGAAGTTCGAGGGGTATGCATGAATCGGCTTACAACTCCAACAACGAATGAGATATCAGGCCGCGTAACTGTGAGGTAGATAAGTTTCCCCACCAAGAGTCGATAGTACTCTGGATTGGTCAGAACAGGATCATTCCCAGAGTCATGATTCGACAGCTGATGATTCATATCCATCGGAGTATCTGTAGGCTTGCATCCCGAGTAGCCCGCACTTTATAGAAGATCTATGCAATACTTCCGTGGAGATAAGACTAGTTCATCAGGTCTCCTTGCAATCTCAAGTCCAAGGAAGTATCACAGATTACCCAGATCTTTTGTCTGAAAGACGGAGTTCAGGTGTTGTTTGATTTTCTGGATCTCGATGGTGTCGTTTCCCGTAATCAGAATGTCATCAACATAGACAAGAAGAAGAACAGTGTTTGTTGCTTGATGACGAGTAAAAAGAGAGAAATCAGCAGAACTCCGAGTGAATCCCATCTCGTGAACCACCTTACTGAACTTATCAAACCAAGCGCGAGGGGATTGTTTGAGACCATATATAGACTTCCGGAGATGACATACACGAGACTCCCTCGTGGTCTCAAACCCAGGTGGCTGGTGCATATACACAGTCTCTTGGAGATCGCCTTTGAGAAAGACATTTTTAATATCAATTGATGAAGAGGCCAGTGGCGGTGCACAGCAAGAGAGATCATAACCCGTACAGTGCTTAGTTTTGCCACCGGAGAGAACGTTTCGTCATAGTCGATGTCATGTTGCTGAGTGAAGCCTCGGGCCACCAGATGGGCTTTGAGACGATCCACCGTTCCATCAGGAGCATGTTTGATTGTAAAGACTCATTTGCAGCTAACACAAGACTGATCAGGAGGGAGAGGAACACGGTCCCAAGTCCGGTTAGCCCAGAGAGCTGTCATCTCGTCGTCCATGGCCGCACGCCAGCCCGGATGTTGTAGAGCATCCTGCAAAGAGTTAGGAATGGAGATAGTGGAGAGGGAGGGCAAAAGTGCGAAGAGGGGGAGAGAGGCGATGGAGGGAGACATAGTTTCCTATGGGATGAGTCGTAGAGGGTGGTGCTGGATCGTCAACGCGCAGAAGAGCATCAGTAGTAGGGGCTGTTGTCGGGCTGCAATCCCGGACGAGCGTCGAGTATAGACACGGAGAGGTGAAGGAGGAGGGAGAGGTGGTGAAGTTGATACTGGAGGAGCGGAAGTTATAGGAGGCAGAGATATAACGGGAACAACTGGACGAGGAATAGTGGACTGAGGTGGTAGAGGGGAGGTGGGAGAGAAGAAGCTTTCATCTTCAGCAAAGGTAACATCCGCGAAGACGAGCACCTTGTTGAGTGTGGGAGAGTAGCAAACATACCCCTTTTGGGTACGAGAGTAGCCAACAAAGATACATTAGGTGGCGCGGGCGGCAAGTTTGTCACTTGGTGGTCCGAGAGAGTGAACATAACAGGCACAACCAAAAGTTCGAGGCATGAGAGAAAAATGGGACTTGGAAGGAAATAGGAGACTGAATGGAGAACCGAAGTTAAGTACGGAGGAGGGCATACGATTAATGAGATAACAAACAGTAGAGACAGCAAAGTTCTAATATTCAACGGGGACTTCATTTGAAGCATGACTGACCGAGTGACATCAAGGAGATGACGATTCTTCCGCTCGGCCACACCGTTTTGCTGAAGTGTGTGCGTACATGAAGTTTGATGAATTATCCCAAAGTCGGTGCATAAAGTGGAGAAACTACGACTAGTGTATTCACGAGCGTTGTCAGTGCGATGCGTCTGTACAGTAGTAGAAAATTGTGTACGTACTTCAACAATAAACGCACGGAAAATAGAAGTTAGCTCAGCACGATCATATAGTATATAAAGTCATGTTAGGCGTGAATAGTCATCAATAAAGGTTACAAAATACTGATAGCCAAAAAGACTGGGAAGTTTATAAGGACCCCAGATATCAGAATGAACTAAAGAGAACGGAGTACTACTCCGGTTACATGCAGGACGGAAAGAGATATGATGCTGCTAGACAAAGATACATGACTCGCAAGAAAATCCCTGTAAAGAGATATCAGAAGAGGAGCATGGCCAAGTTGAGAATCTGAAGAGAAGCATGGCCAAGACGACGATCTCAGTTGACGGAGGGAACATCAGATAGTAAAGTGGGAAGAACGTCCAGGAGATAAAGCCCGTTTGACAGCCGTCCTCTACCAATGATAGTCTGTGTTCGACGATCCTGCATGACAAAAGAAGAAGGAGAAAAGGTTAGACAGCAATCAAGATCTTGAGCAAGCCTACTAACAGACAGTAAGTTGAAGGGAAATCCCGGCACATGAAGAACCGAGATTAAGGACAGAGTAGGAGTAAGTTGCAGATCAGCAGCTCCAGATACAGGAGTAGTATCGCCATTTGCCACAGTGATAAACTTGGGATACTCAGTGTGCATGTACTAGGAGGTTTTGAGAAGTAATGTGACGGTGATGAATCCAGAGTCCAGGATCCATGAGAGCTGTAGGAGGACAGGAATACCTTCAGTAGAGAAGGAAGCAACCGAGCCAGAGGAACGGTGACCATGCCTTGAAGCTGCAGTATTGGAGGCGGAGGTCATTGATATCCTTCTGAGCAATCGATGAGGGATCGGTGGGAGAGGGGCCTGCAGGAGCAGGAGCAGCAGCAACAGGAGGAGCAGTAAGATGAGGAGGCAAACCATGTTTGTGATAGCAGGTAGCTTCAAGGTGACCATCACGACCGTAGTAAGTACACTTAAGAGTAGAGCGCCCAGCACGTCCCCGACACGAGACGTGGAAGCGGCCGCCCCGAGCAGAGAACCTCGGCCAGAGGAGCAGGAGTAGGGAGTAGGGGCTGCTGGAGCAAAGCGGAGAAAAGCTGGCGGGAGCCTCGGAGTGGAGGTGGGGTAACTTTGAGCACATGGAGCAAACATCAGACGGAGAGGGTGTAGTAGAAGAAGAGAGAATCTGGGCCCGGATGTTGTGAAGATGGCTAGGAACACGGGTCATCATCATAGCGATCCCAACAGCCTCCTTCTGTGCCCGTTGAGTAGCAAGGACTGCAGAGGGAGGTTGGTGTTATATTCAGGCCTCTACCAGGGTTTTGGTCTGGTAACAAAGGAAGTTAAATCGCCTGTGGTGTCAGGGTCCAGGGATGAAGAGCGGAGATAATGTCAAAAAGGTGTTGTAAGCTATCCTGGCTAGAGTAGAGAGAGTGCAGCTCATCCCAACATTTCCTTAACCATTTCGTAACACATTATCACGCGGTAAGACTCTGGGTCCATAGAGTTAAGCAACCAAGATTAGACTCGGCCGTCATTGCGGAGCCAGTCATCAGAGGGATCAGCAGGTTTGACCCGAGTGAGGTGAGGGAGTAGACTTTTAGTCTGCAGAACACGACGAACGGAATGAGCCCATTCGACATAGTTGGTCTTTCCGCTGAGGGAGATAGTGGTGATGCGAAGTTCATTACGAACCTCGGGAGGTGGTGCAGCAGCCCGGGCGGGCAGAGAGGAGGTAGCCGTGGTTGAATCAGTGGAGGCCATGGCGGATAGAAGAAGCAGGGCAGGCAGCTAGCAGTAGAGGACTGAGGAGCAAGTCGCGGCGACCAGAGCAGTCCGCGGCGACAACAAGCAGGTCGCAGGTCGCGGTGAAGAGAAGCAGGGCGCGGCGACAAAGAGGAGGCCGCGGCGACAACAGGCAGGTCGCAGGTCGCGGTGGGGAGAAGCAATCCGCGGCGACAACAGACAGGTCGCAGGTCGCGGGGAGGAGAAGCAGGGCGCGGCGAATTGAGGCAGGTCGCGGCGACAAGAAGGAGGTCGCAGCTAGAGACGGCACGACGCAAAGGGAGGTAGACCGCGGCGACTTGAGACAGATCGCGACGATTGGAGATAGATCGTAATGTTGGAATTAAGTATGAGGGTGTTTCCGTGCTTCCTTTTCTGCACTCCTAAATTTTTTCAAAAAAAATACAAAAAATATATGAAAACAAAACAAAACTAAACAAAAAATTTATAAAATGAAAACTCCAAAAATAAATTTTGTTTTATCAACAAAAAATTCAAAAAATTTTAAAACAAAAATTCCAAAAATATTTAGTTTTACTATGTAAATATTCTTTGTAAAAATTTTCTGTATATATTTTTTGAAAATATTTTTGTCCTTTTCTCTTCCCCCTCTTCCTTTTGTTCTCCTCTTTGTAAATAACTTTTTTCTTTTTCCTTATTTGTAAATATTTGCTTATAAATCTTAAAAATACAAAAAAATTAGAAAACAAAAATAGTTCAAAAAATATATCTTTTTCTTTTTTTAGTATGTATATATTAAGAAATAACTTCCTAATCCAAAAAAAAGATAATACCTCAAAAATTTTCAAAAAAGAGTAAAATAAACAAAAATTCCAAAAAAAAAAGATAATAAATCAAAAATACAAAAAAATATAATAACTCTAAAAAACCCCCAAAAATTTATGAAATAAATAAATCAAATATTTCATTCTTTACCATTTTTGCTCTCCAAAAATATAGTTGTAAGTTTATTTATAAGTGAATTTTATTAATTTTTTATTTACTATTCGTTTATTAATTAGAGATTGATAGATTTAAATATCTGGGGTTAAGTTTTTTTAAAAAATTATGTTTTATTCTTAAGATAGGGGACTTGTTTTAGGCACTACTTCTAATTTATCTAAAATAGAGGCATGTGTATTATGTTAGAAAAAACCACTATATACTTCAATCATTTTTACTTCAAGCTTTTGTGACAAGGAGAAGAAACCCTCTGGAGCAGCAACGGGCAGCGGACTGGAGCAGGAGCTCGCAGCGGACTGGGGCAGGAGCTCGCAGCGAACTCGAGAAGGAGCGAGAAGCGAGAAGACATACGCTTCTTGGAGCAGTCCGCGGCGAGAAGGGCGAGAATACTAAGTCCACGGAGGGTTGTAATAGTAGGTTGCAAGCGAGAAGAGTGAGGCGAAGGCTGTCCGCGGCGGGAAGACAATCCGCGGCGGACTGAAGCAGAGTACAGCGAACAGGCAGGAACAAGTGGACCCCACGGGACAGAGAGACGAGGCTATAAGTAGCCATGAGAGGAGGAAGGTGGAACCACATACTAGAGAGGAGGCGGTTTGACAAATGGAGTCCGCCGAAGGCCGTGCGAGTACAGCGGACAGGAGAGGCGGGTAGAAGCAGAGTCCGCAGGAAGTCCACGTGGAAGAAGTTTGAGGCCGCTGGAAGCACAGGGAAGGAACCTCCCTCTAATACCTTGTAAAAAGAGAGGAATAGGAGAGAGAAAATCACCCTCAATTATATTATTGCCCAAAGAATAAGAATACATATACTTATATAGAAGTAGATAGAGGGAGAGAAATCTACATTTACAATGTGGGACTAAAGAAGCTATACATGGGCCAATACACATGGACTTCCCAAATGGGATAATTATATTTTGTCTTTAACAACATCTAATATTTACAACCTTGCATTAAAATGAAACATGTGGGGTTTATTTCTCTCTTCCCTTCTCCTTACTTTTTTCCTTGTCTTCTACATTTACTTCCTTCCATTGTTTCTTTCCTTGTCACATGTATCCTTCTTCTTTACATTCTTGTGATTTTTATGGTACTGCATGACTATTTCGGGGTATTTGATTGAAGAGTTAACTCGAAATTACTAGAGTCTACAAGTTTGTTTACAATTTTCATCTTTAGAGCTTGAGGAGACCTTTTCTGACCTGAATAATACTTGTCTCTATTTAGTACTTAGAGAAACTTTACAATCCTTTGTAGCTATATCTCAAGGGATTGTCATTTTCAATACAATTCATGTTTTCCTTTGCACATCTAAGATTGTTTTTGCAGGACTACTATTTGTTTTTCTTCATTAACTTTGATTGATAAATGTATAAATTAGTTTTTCCCCTGAATTCTTGTTTTCAATGTCCTCCAATTGATTTAGACACCTGGGGTTGCATTGATTTAGTCTTATACCGCATGTTTGCAATTAGGATCATATTTGATATTTGAGCATTCGAGTGCAACTAGGATTGCACCCATTTCTATGTTAGTTTGTGGATTAGTTGTGGCTGAAGGGAAAGTAGTTGTGGTGGACAAAGGCAATTTGACTAAACTTAGCTTCGAGGGACATTATTATAGTGACGTCTAATGAGAGGGTGGATGTGATTTTGTGCAAATTGAGGTTTCGGGTGTGTTGGCATCTATGAAGTATGGGAATGCAGCTCAAGCTTCTTGAAGTGGGATCCACCTTCCACTTGCAGTGAGAGATGGAAGATAAATCTGATCAGTGACAAAATATCTTTGTGAGTAGGAGAGTAGCTCCTAGAATTAGGGATGAGAGAAATGAGAATAAGAAAGTTAAAATGTTTGAAGACTTCTACACCTTCAAGCCTATATTAGTAGTATCTATAATCCATTTTATAAAGATGTGCTTAAGTAAATGACACTTGTCATAAACAACAAAGTTGAAGTAATATCTAGCAAAAAGAGGTATATGTTCAGGAACTCTACTCAGCATGCATGTTCTTGGTGTCGTGATATAGACAAACTAGTGCTTGGTAGTGCAATCTCGGCAGATTGTTTAATGAACGTGTTGAAGGTGCGGGGGATGGAAAGAGTCGTCATATCGAATTCTACTTATGTTTTTGAGCATCAAATCATGATTTTTAAGCCTTAATACTCATGGTGTGGTGGGGGAAGGGTGGATAACACCTACAAAAGCTAGTGAAGAAGATAATAACAATAAAGGACACCTTATACATACTAGACTGATCTATCCTTAATCTCTATAATATGGAAATAAAACAACAATTATGCTGCAATCTGCCAAAAGGAAGATATGGACAAAAGAGTTCGATCATCAGTACAACACACATTTAAAACCATCATAATATAGACATGCAAATATGAGGCTCTGAATAATAGGAAAATATGATAAATAAATAACAGTTGAAGACTTGAAGTGAAATGATATCTCCGAAGCAGAATTCACTCCAATGTTATCTAAGCATATTATAATAAAGTGCAGAATAGTGAGCTTCATTGAACCATACATGCTGCGAAAAAATTAAAACCAATTACTTCATACTAGCTATTTATATGCATGATTAACAACTACCAATTGCGGTCCTAGTTTTATAATGTCCAATTTGTACCTCAATTCAATTTTGAAGTTAAAAAAGAGAATGTGAGGGCAAAATTACTTACATCATCCAATGCAATGTCTGATTCATAGTTTTCACCCACAATAACAGCTTGAGATTGCACATTTTGATTGTCTTTGGCTGCAGCCAAGATAGCATCATCCCTTTCAAGAATATCATTTACATGATGGTCTTCAGAACAATTATCAGATGGTTTAACCGTACCTGATATAGTATCTTGACACAAACCATCAATCTGTAAGGTACCAGAAGAAAAAACACCTTTTATGCTATGTTCTGCAAAAACTTCATCTTTTGGACAAATGCTAGAGTCATTTTCAGGAGATTTTCCAACAGTCCATGACACGAATGAGGACTCAACTTTTTCTGTTTCAACAGATATGTTGATTACTGATTGGGGTTGCAATTTCAAGTTCCCTTCTATAACCATGGATCCACCCTTGAGTAATGATGATTTTGCATCTTCAGGATGAGAAGACAAAGGAAATGTTACTGGAGAAACATCATTTATACATGATGGAAGTTGTGACTTTACATGAGAAACATTATTTACAGAAGCTAAATTACAACTATTAAGCAGTAATGATGAATCCACAGTTGCATTTGATGTCTTTGGAATATAGTGGCTCCCTCCAGTTACATGATCTTGGTTATCATCGCCAGCTTCATCTGTAATGATGTCGTTATTCACAACAAAACTACTGCCTTTCTCCACAATATCTACAATACTATCACAAACTACAACATTTGAATCTGTAGTCCCAGATATACACAAAATGTTATCTCCATGACATTCTAATTCACTCTGCCCATCACCTTTACCAGAAGAAAATCTGTGGCTCAACTCAGGAATGTCGCTATTTAAGTTAAATTGATCTGGAGCATGGCCTCTCTTAAAGGGTTGACTTTCTTTAACCTCATCAGAAAACAACACTTGAGGCATGTCAACAACATCAGATGCATCATTTGCTTCAGATGCCCTTAAATTAGTTTTGCCTTTGGCATTCTCAGAGTGAGAATCATGACTAGAAGATGTGCTTAATAAGTTACTTGTCTCACTAGCTGCATGTTGTAACTTACCGCGCAGTCTGCTCTTGAAAATTGGTACCTCATCCGCATTAATAACAGAAGAACTATCAGCTTCAGTCCTAACAGAGCGGTTATAAGAAAAGCCACTCTGACTTTTATAGTGCATGCACAATGAACAAGGAGCAGAACATACAGTACATGTCCCAGTTTCACTCATTGTAGTATGGTCTTTTGGCAACAATGTTTTCTTCTCATCCTGGAAAAACACAAGAATAAGTAAATAACAGCAACAAAATGTGATTACAAATAATTCTTGCAACAAGCCATGTCAAAGCACGGTATTACACTTCAATTAAAGGAAGGAGAGAGCAAGAAAGAGCTTCAAATTCGCATTTGTTGAAACAAATAGATGTGTTAGAAAACTGTCTGTAAAGGCCCATTTAGAGGCCCATTATAGGTCATTTTCTTTCTCATGTATTAATCTCACATCTTTTATAAGAGATGATTCTCTCTCTCTTTTCCCTATATATCTGTACTCATACTTGTAATTTTGAATTCAAGAAGTATATGCAAGTTTCACTCAATTCTTCTACATGGTATCAGAGTCAGGTCTGATCCTCCAGGTGGTTAACCTCTTTCTGACCGCCAGCCTGGTCTCCAATCCGCTTTCGGCTTTCCGTTTTTTCCCTAACCACCATCCTTTGGGCGGTCTCTTCTTTCTCTTAACTGCAATCCTTTGTGCAGTTTCGTTTTTCTTAACCGCAATCCTTTGTGTGGTCTCGTTTTTCTCCTCCCTCCCGTCTCTTCCCCACTTCTCCCTTTTATAGGGATTTGTCTGGGCCCCACTCCAACTCTGACCGCTCCGGTCTAGTTTCTCTTCTCGCGAGTCTCTGACCCGCGGTCTTCTTCAGCTCCTCTTGCAGACTGCTCTTGCTAGCCTTATCGTGCATTCTACTCGTTGCTTGCCTTATCTTTGATGTTCGCCGCGAACTGACGGGTTCTCTCCTACCCGTTGCGGCCTTCTGCGGACTCATGCGGTCTTCTTCAGCCTTTCTCTAGCACGGACTTGTTGTCTTCTAACCGCCGTCGACCTATCTCTTCTAATCGTGCAGACTGGTCTTCTGTTCCCTACCCGTTGTGCCTCTCCTCTGGCTTATGCGGGCTTGTTGTTGTTCTACCCGCTGCGGACTTGGCTTTCTACCCGCTGCAGGCTTGGCCTTGTTCTAGTTGTTGTGTACTTGGCCTTGTTCTCTACCCGCTGTGGACGTGGTTCTTCTGGCTTCTGCGGGCTTGCTGCTTGTCTACCCGCTCCGGACTTAGTTGTCTACCCGCTGCGGGCTTGGCCCTGTTCTCTACCCATTGCGAGCGTGGTCCTTCTGGCTTCTGCGGGCTTGTTGCTTATCTACCCGCTGCGGACTTGGTTCTCTAACTGTTGTTGCGGGCTTGCTCTATTAATTGTGCTTCTCTTTTAAGCTACAGCTGGCCTCCTCTCTAGCCATCGACAGCCTCTCCTGCTTCAGGGGGAGCCTCTATTTCTACCAGTGGAAGTGAGTCCTCCTCCCGTGCCTCCTCTACCAGTGGAAGTGATCTCTCCTCCCGTGCCTCCTCTACCAGTGGACATACGTCCTCCTTCTGGGCCTCCTCCTCCGAGCCTGCAGGTTTATACCCGGCGTCCAAAGCGGACGAGCACGCAAGATCCGGCTATGCTACCAGGACAGTCAGTGGAACCTGACTCAGGGCCTTCCGATCAACCGATCTCCCTCAAAAAAGGTATCCGGTCTTGCACTCGCCACCCTTTATCACATTATGTATCGTATGATTCTCTTTCTACTACCTACAAGGCTTTTGTTTCTTCCCTTGCTGTTTCTTCCATACCTGAATCTTGGCAGCAGACTCTGGAGGTCCCTATGTGGCGTGAGGCGATGGTTGAGGAAATGAATGCTCTTGAGAAAAACCATACATGGGATTTGGTTCCCCTTCCCTATGGAAAGAAGACAGTTGGTTGTAAGTGGGTGTTCACTGTGAAACAGAACTCACAAGAGATTGTTGAAGGATGTAAGGATAGGTTGGTGGCAAGGGGTTATACGCAAACCCTTGGTATTGACTATTTGGAGACGTTTGCCCCGGTGGCAAAGATGAATACTATCAGGGTCTTGTTATCCTATGCTGCGTGCAAAGACTGAGAGCTCTTGCAACTTGATATGAAAAATGTCTTCCTCCACGATGATCTAGATGAGGAGGTTTATGTGTATATTCCTCCGGGCCTCGTTCCTACAGGTGCTGCAGGGAAAGTCTGCAGATTGAGAAAGGCTTTATATAGGCTGAAGCAGTCTCCAAGAGCGTGGTTTGGGCAGTTTCTCAAGGTCATGCTATCTTTTGGTTTCCATCAAAGCAATGCTGATCATACTCTGTTTATTAAACGAAGGATTGGAAAGCTCACTGCACTTATTGTGTATGTTGATGATATAGTCATAACAGGGGATGATATCGAAGAAATCCAGAGGTTGAAACAGAAACTGGCTAGAAAATTTGAGGTCAAAGATTTGGGTAAACTCAGGTATTTCTTGGGTATTGAAGTTGCTCGATCCAAGCAGGGGATTTTCATCTCACAGCATAAGTACACTTTAGATCTCCTTGAAAAGGTGGGGATGAGTGGATATAGACCAACTGACACCTCGATTGAAGCAAACCACTGATTGGGGCGCGATGATGGAGAGAAAATTGTTGATATCCCTGAATACCAAAAATTAGTGGGGAGATTGATATACATGTCTCACACTCGTCCAGATATTTCCTATGCGGTGAGCGTCGTTAGCCAGTTCATGCATGCTCCTAAAACTCGTCATGTGGATGCTGCTCACAGAATCCTCTGGTACCTCAAGTCTACACCAGGAAGGGGTATCCTGTTTGCTCTCAATACCGATCTAAATATTGAAGTCTATACTGACGCTGATTGGGTCAGATCTGTTGATGATAGGCGATCAACCCCAGGATATTGTATCCTAGTTGGGGGTAATCTTGTTACTTGAGGAGTAAGAAGTAACAAGTTGTGGCTAGATCTAGTGCTGAGGCAGAGTTTAGAGCTATGGCTCACAGGGTCTGTGAAGGGTTATGGCTTCGCTCTGTGATGAGTGACCTTGGTCTTATTGAAGCAGGACTCATCCGGCTGTATTGTGATAATAAGTCAGCCATCAATATTGCGCACAACCCTGTACAACATGACCGGACTAAACACATCGAGGTGGATCGACACTTTATTAAGGAGAACATTGAGAGAGGAAAAATGTGCACACCTTTTGTGCCCTCCGACCGACAGCTAGCTGACATTCTCACCAAAGGATTGAGTGGGAACATATTTAACAATATTGTGGACAAGTTGGGCATGGTTAACATCACACGCCCAACTTGAGGGGGAGTGTTAGATTATCATTTATGTTTTTAATTTTGTTGTCTATGATTGTATTCACCTTTATATATAGAGGTGAGCTTCTTGTAATAGACTTATCCCAATATTTTCACCCGGTTCAACACTTACTGTGGTTGAGAGGGTCATCTTGAAGCTACATGCTACCGCAAGCATGGTCTGCCCCCACACATTGTTGCTTCTACTACAACTGCTCCTACTCCCGCGGGTGCTCCATAGGATTTTGATTCTTCTACCCGGCAAGATATCAATGCTCTCCGCACCCAGCTTCAACAGCTCCAAGGCGTCATCAGTCGTTCGTCTGGCTCTGTAGCATCTTTTTCTACTGAAGGTATATCTTGTCTCTCCCATAGCCCCCACTGGATCGTGGATTCGGGTGTGACTCACCATATTACATCCCAGAGACCACAGCAGTATATACAGTCTACTTATCCCCAGTTCATCACTGTTGCCAATGGCGATATCACTCTGGTTGCTGGCGCGGCTAATCTTCGGCTTACTCCCACTCTCCCTCTCTCCTCAGTTCTTCATGTTTCGGGATCCCCCTTCAATTTGTTATCAGTTAGTCGTCTTACTCAGGAATTTGACTGTTGTATAACATTTTTCCCTTGCTCTTTTGTTGTACATGATCGTCGCACGCGGAGTATCATTGGTAAAGGACGGTTGTCGAATGGACCGTATCTCTTGGATGTTCCACCCACCATTCTCTTCGTTGTCTCCTCTGTTGACTGACATCGCCGCCTTGGGCATGCTCCCCTCCCGATTCTCAAGAAGACTCTTCATGATGTCTCCCTGCAAGAACTTACTTGTGAATCGTGTATCTACGGCAAACAGCATCGTATTTTTTTCCCTCCTACATGTACCCGGAGTGATGCTTCATTCTCTTTAGTTCATTCTGATATCTGGTGCCACTATAAAGTCCTCAGTGTTTTTGGCTATCGATATTTTGTCACATTTATAGATGATTACTCGTGTCTCACTTGGTTATATTTACTTCATGATCGTACTGAACAAACATCTTTTTTTCGTACTTTTCTAACTGAGACCCGTACGCAATTCTCCACTATGCTAAAAATCATTCGCACTGATAATAATCGCGAATATACTGGTCGTACCTTCTCTAATTTATGCATCGAGTTTAGCATCATACATCAAAACTCGTGTGTTTATACCACTCAGCAAAACGGTGTGGTCGAGCGCAAAAATCGTCATCTCCTTGATGTCGCCCGATCCATCATGTTTTAAATGCAGGAGCCCATAGAATATTTGAACTTTGTGGTCTCTACTTCTATCATCTCATTAACTGCATGCCTTTTGTCCGTCCTCGACTTCGTCTCTCCATTTATTCTCATATTTCCTTCAAGAATCCCTTCTCTCTCACACCTCGTGTCTTTGGTTGTGCATGTTATGTTCAACTTCTTGGTCCGTCTACTGACAAGCTCGTTGCTCGCGCCACAAAATGTATGTTCGTTGACTACTCCCGCACTCAAAAAGGTTATGTCTGTTATTCACCTACCGACAGCAAGCTGATTGTCTCGGCCGATGTAACCTTCCTTGAGGATCAACCATTCCACTACTCTCCCTCTACCTCGTCACCACTGTCCACTGTTGCTCGTCCTGTCGTTCCTGTCACGACTCCCTCTCTACCCCCTCCTCCTTCACCTCTCCTGGTCCTTTCTCTACCTACACCACATCTCCATGTTTATATTCGTCGTAAGTTCAAGACTACTTCCCTACAACAGCTCCCCTCTACAGATGACATCCCGCAGCTTGCTGATCCAGCATCAACCTCTACGACTCACTCATTGATGAATTATGTGTCTCTACATCACCTCTCTCCACCACTCCACTATTTTGTCGTTTCTCTTTCCTCCATTTCTATTCTAAATTCTGTGCAGGAAGAGCTTCAGCACTCGGGGTGGCGGGCGGCCATGGATGATGAAATGACTGCCATTTGGGCTAACCAGACCTGAGATTTGGTTCCTCTACCTCCCGGTCAGTCCTGTGTCAGTTTCAAGTGGGTTTTTGTTATCAAACATACTGCGGATGGGACTGTTGATTGCCTAAAAGCTCGCCTTGTGGCCCGAGGGCTCACTCAGCAGCAACGTCTTGATTATGATGAAACCTTCTCCCCGGTTGCCAAGTTGAATATTGTTCGGGTCCTGATCTCCTTGGTTGTCCATCATTTTTTATAGGAGTTGTAAGTCGTTTTTTGCATGCTCCTCGGACATCTCATCTCCAAGCCGTTGAGCGCATTCTCAGATATCTAAAAACTGCTCCAGGACAAGTACTTATTTACAAACCATCTACCTCTCTATCTCTAGTTGTGTATTCTGACACCGACTACGCAGGTTTTCTAGATGATAGGCGTTCCACAACTAGTTTTTGTGCATACTTTGGTGGACACCTTGTAACCTGGCGTAGCAAGAAGCAGACTGTTGTTGCTCGGTCCTCTGTTGAGGCCGAGTACCGGGCTATGGCTGCTGTTGTATCTGAGTTAACCTGCCTTGAAAGTCTTCTTGATGATTTGAGACTCAAACTCTCATCTCTGACAACCTTATTTTGTGACAGTCAAGCAGCGATACATATTGCCAATAATCCAATCCTCCACGAACGAACAAAGCATATTGAAGTTGACTGTCATTTCATTCGAGAAGAAGTTCAATCAAAGAAGATAGAATTGGAACATGTTTCCGCTACAAGACAAGTTGTTGACCTTCTAACTAAAACCCTCTCTCGGCCGTTATACTATCAGTTCTTATCCAAGCTTGACGTCTACGACTTGTATGCTCCAACTTGCGTGGGAGTGTTAGAAAACTGTTTGTAAAGGCCCATTATAAGTCTTTTTCTTTCTCATGTATTAGTCTCACATCTTCATAAGGGATGATTATCTCTCTCTCTTCTCCCTATATATTTGTACTCATACTTGTAATTTGGAATTCAAGAAGTATATACAAGGTTCACTCAATTTTTCTACAAGATGAAATATGGACTTATTTTGAACTTCTTGGAACTACTACTGCTCTAAAAACAAAAGTATGTACTAATTTGACATCAATAAGAGCAACAATAAAAGTAACTTCAAAACTCCCCGCGAACTAAAGCAAATCAGGATCTACAAAAAACAGAAAAAGGAAGAGTTGTTACCACAATGACTTACTTCTGATATAGAAATCATAATCAATCCATTTGAATGCATCTGTACAAAAAAATCGCTTGAATTTTGTATATATAAAAAAACTTGAATTTCACATATTTCTATAGGAAAAGATAAAAAGAAAAGAAGAATGAGTGTTTTGGATCATCACTAGCTATCTATACCCCAGCAAATTTCGTTTGGCTCTATGAATTCTATTCCTTTCCAGTGAACGGAACACGCCACTGCAAAAGAAAATTCTTCTTTTTCTCAAGTTGAAAGTGGTATTTGGCAAACAGAACCTTCAAAAATTGACCAGAGAGCCCAGCTCTGAAACAGTCAAGCAGCCCACGACAGTTCCATTTTCAGCACATAAGCACAGATGCAGGAGTTCCAAGCACATAACTTAAGAAACTAGCAAGAAAATACCTTAAAGCACTAGCATCGCATATAAAAATGCATGCCCGATTCAACCTTAAACACCATGTTCCTAACAAATTGATAAACTATCCTAACATTCATATCGAACAACATCCTTAAAGCTCTTGCAACAATAGCCAACCTAAATTACAAGAATTTTTCTTGTGAATTACACCATAAGCAAGTATGACTACAAGAATATGTAGTTGACATCAGAGGCATATTTTCTACATTTTGTAATGAGCAAAATCAAATAACCAAGCCGAGTTAATCTTTTTTGAAATGGACAAATAAAATGTTGTTAAAAGATAAAACTCAAAATAGAAGCATCTACGAGAACATATTTGTGGTTAAAGGAAGGCTCTTACTGAATAATGAGCCCCCTGAAAATGAATTTCCCAATCATCTACAGGTCCTTGGATGCGACAGATACCCTTCAGAACAGGCGTAATCTGAAAAAATTCAATTGAAAGCAATTTTTATTAGTTATGAGATTCAGAAATTAATTTGGCAGATCAATCAGCCACAGAGCCAAAACAATAACCAAGAAACCAAAAAAAAACATGAAAAAAAGCCACTAGTGGCTGTTGCAGAAGCCCCGGGAATCCAATAAACCAATAGCGCTATGGGCCCTAGATGAACATGACTAGCTAGCAAAATAACATTTGATAACAATGAAAAGATCGAAAAAAGTATGCAAGCGACTGGACTTCTACCGGAGGTCAATTAGAAATTAAAAACATTTACTCCCTCGCTTCTTTCGCGCATCTTCTGCTAGCAGACACGAGAAGAAAAGAAAATTGAAGAAGAATGAAGAAGACGACCTCGATCCTTGGCTAAATCACAGGAGAACGCGTCACGTCCAGCGGTAACAGCAAATTAAGACTGGAAGAGGGGGGAAGAAAATCAAAGCGAAACAAAACGATGGTCTAAATTCAACAATCGGGCACGGAGAAGAGGCATAACCCTAAACGGACGAACCAAGGGGCACAATTTTACATGCCTTCGGTTCCTTAATCCTCTTTGTGAGATCGTAGAGCTCCTTCAATGTCCGTTCTGCGCGCTTCCTCATCACTCAACTAGCGTTGCCTTCGATCGGACTAATGCCAACCACCTCAGGCACATCGCTTGGCCCAAACTATACTTGTGCAGAGTCAAAAGACGAACCAAAATTCAGCCGGAGGAGGAGAACGGCGGGGAAGAGGAAAGAGTGGGGAGGAAGCGAGAGCGGACAATAATGGCGGAGAACTGTGCAGCGATTTTAGCGTGCGTCGGATTCAAACGGATCTACGGATCTGGAGTTGTGGGGGATGGTTCGCTGCGGGGAATAGAGGGGCCTTCTTCACGAATCAATCCATGGCGGGGAGAGAATGGGCAGTGAGGGCGAGATATGCATAGAGGAGGGGCCCTCTTCTATCTCTACGTCTAATTGCCGAATTTTCTCCATTAATTACAAATGACAGAAATACGATGAATATAGTTAAGAAATACCTCTTCAATCAAATAAATCAATTTTTCACTTTTTTTCGGCAAAATATATATATATATATATATAAATTAATTAAAATAACTTTAAAAACACAAGTGACAGTGGCGATATTCATTTTCAATTGTTGATAGGGGATTATATATATATATATATATATGAGACAATGAGAGTACATTTTTAAAAAGGGAATTGTTATGAGTATTGTAATTTTGACTAGCCGTATCGCATTTTTTTTCTAATTTTTCATGTTTTTTGTAAATACGTCTTGTACATATATTTTTTAGGAAAATTGTTCAACACGAAAGTTGTAGATTTCGACGAGATCTACAACTTTTGTGTTGAACATTTTTCATAAAAATGCATGTACAAGCCGTACTTTGAAAATACACTCAGATTTCGCGTCTTTTAGAAATACGTCATGTACATGCATTTTTAGGAAAAATGTTCAACACGAAAGTTGTAGATCCTACAATTTTCGTGTGGAACATTTTTTCTAAAAATACATGTACAAAATGTATTTCTAAAAAAACAAAAAAATTAGGAGAAAGTGTGCTGTGCCTAGCCAAAACTGCGGTGTTTTTAACAACTCCATTTAAAAATTAAGACTAAGACTGTATTTGCTCCGGTGAGGCTTCACAAAAATGTCATTGTCATACCAAATTTTTATGGCCCGAATTAATTTTTTTATAATGGTAGTAACATTTGTCATATCAAAAATATCATTCTATGGCAATGACGTTTTTGTCCAACCTCTTCGGAGCAAATAAGCTGCGATAAGTCACGTGAAACGCAGCATCAATTTGAGCGAGAAACTATTTGGTAAAATTGTAGTTTTGTTAAATAATTTTTTTTCTAATTATTGTAACTTTATTTTCAGTACGAGAAACAGTTTGAGAGGTTTTCAACCAATGTTGCATCACATACATAATAAAAGTTTAATATTTTTTAAATATTGATGATACAAAACTTTTTGTAGTTTCTACGAATGAATCCATCAGTTGCGTGCAACTCGTTCGGTGCATCACGTACATATAAAATGTTTTCATTAGATTCATAGATAAAAGTAATTAAAATATAAATTATAAGTAATTAATATTAATTATTATCTCATAAAGCTGTTGAACTAGTACTATAAACTCACACAGTATTATCTCATCAACACCACTTTTTGTATCAATGCATGTACCCCGTCATGATTTTTTTTAACAAAAAGATAAACATACAAAAACAATAACATCGAAAAATAACACAATAGATTGGAAAGACCTACACAAATAACTACAAACACCAACGCGCACACAAGTATATACAAAAGCAAATAAAACTATACACATTGCTACATACATGTATACGAAACTATTATTTAAAGGAGATTGTTGAAACTTGAGGAGATCAGGCGGTCTGTCGTCTAGTCGCAGCGGTTTACTGGTTTCTGTAGGCTGGCGGTTTGGCTTAGTGAATAGAGGTTGCAGTCTATTTGGTAGCAGTCATGGCGGTTTGACGGTCCAGATAACAACCCGCAGCTGCGACCTGTTGG
The DNA here is from genome assembly GCA_039583875.1 of Platanthera guangdongensis. Taxonomy (NCBI): domain Eukaryota; kingdom Viridiplantae; phylum Streptophyta; class Magnoliopsida; order Asparagales; family Orchidaceae; genus Platanthera; species Platanthera guangdongensis. The sequence goes on along the minus strand of CM077152.1, from coordinate 30,218,618 downwards.
CATATTGCAGCTACGGACTGGTGGCTACCTGCAACTGTGGCCAGGTGTCAACCCGCAGTTGCGGTCTTATGGCTTCCACTAGCTGAGCCCTGGTTACAGCCCGCAGTGGCAATCTGGCGATTTCCCTCTCTAGCGGTCTGGAGGCAACCCGCGATTGCAGTTTGGTGGTCTAATGGCTTCCCCTAACTGAGCCCTGGTTACAACCCGCAATGGCGATCTGGTGATTTCCCGCTCTAGCGGTCTGGAGGCAACCCGTGATTGCGGTCTGGTGGCTATCCGCAGCAGCGATCTGGTGGTTGTATGCAGCAGTGATCTGGTGGTTGTTCGCAGTAGCCGTATGGTGGTTATCCACAACAGCGGTCTGGTGCCAACCCGCAGTAGCGGTCTCGGATCATTCCTCAGTTGAAGCTCAGCGACTTCCTAGGGTTGTATTCTCTGTTGTATAGTCTTGCGGTTTGATAAAGTCAAATCGCATAGATCGTGCGGCTTTTGTTTAGTCTCACATCGTTTGTTGTATTCTCTTATCTCCCCCATTTTCTATAAATAAGGGGGCATACATTTATATTATTTATATTTTTGAAGCAAAAAAAATTGTATTTTTTAGCTCTTTTTACATGGTCAATTTGGCGAACACCACCGTTCTACTTTTCCAGCAAATTACAAACGTAGTTCTTCTCTTCTTTTTAACTTGTTCATTCGAATGTTTAGGGTCCTGCTCCTATCCAGACTGTTGGTATGGGTAGTTTCTATTTTGTTACTTCTATTGATAACTTTTCTAAATGTACATGGTTGTATTTGTTACGAGAAAGTTCTTATCTTTTTTCCGATTTTACTGCATTCTACAATGAGATCTGTAATCAGTTTGATGTCTCTATTAAGATACATTACAATGATAATGCTAAGGAGTATCTAAGTCATCAGTTTACATTATTTTGTATGCATCATGACATTGTACATCAGATTAGATATCCTTACACTTCTCAACAAAATGGCGTTGCTGAACGCAAGAACCGACATCTCTTAAATGTGGCTCGTAGCCTTTTCACTCATATGCATGTTCTTCGGTCCTATTGAGGTCATGTTGTTTTTCTTTCTTGTTTCCTCATCAACCGAGTTTCGTCTTCGATTCACAATGGCAAAATCCCATTATCTATTCTGTATCCTGATGCGAATCCATTTCCTTTACCTCTCTGTGTCTTTGGATGCACCACATTTATCCACACTCCTTTTTTTGGTCGTGATAAACTCTCTCCTCGTTTTATAAAGTGCATCTTTTTTGACTATTGTCCGACACAAAAAGGTTATATGTGTTATGATCATGTTCTCCACAAACAGTATATTTTCGCAAACATCATTTTCTTTGAGCATGCTCTGTTCTTTTCTCCTACATCTATTTGTTCATCATCTGATGATTCTTCTTCTTTTCCTATTGTTTCGACACCTCTTCTGACCCCACCCTTCCTTCTTTTCCACATGTCTTTGATTCTTCGGATGAGCCGTTGCCAATAGCTTTTGGGTCTGCAATCTTTCCTTTGGATGGGTTTGATACAATAGATGTACAACCCCGTATCCGCGAAAAGTGGACCCCAAACAAGGCGACGCGTTTTTAAGCTTTTTGGAGATTTTGCACTCTCGGTGGCCAATTTTGGCTCTGGCTTGGAAATATACTAGTAGGGGGGAAAAACTTTACCTCCCCCCCAGGTGGCCCCTTCTGTGAGGCAGGTGCAACGGCTTAGCAGGGGCGAGACTGGCCCGGGGCCGGGTCTCGCCCGCCCCGCGGGCAGGTGGGGGCGAGACCGGCCCGAGGCCGGGTCTCGCACGCCCCGCGGGCAGGTGGGGGCGAGACCGGCCCGGGGCCGGGTCTCGCCCGCCCCGCGGGCAGGTGGGGGCGAGACCGGCCCGGGGCCGGGTCTCGCCCGCCCCGCGGGCAGGTGGGGGCGAGACCGGCCCGGGGCCGGGTCTCGCCCGCCCCGCGGGCAGGTGGGGGCGAGACCGGCCCGGGGCCGGGTCTCGCCCGCCCCGCGGGCAGGTGGGGGCGAGACCGGCCCGAGGCCGGGTCTCGCCAGCCCCGCAGGCAGGTGGGGGCGAGACCGGCCCGGGGCCGGGTCTCGCCCGCCCCGCGGGCAGGTGGGGGAGAGACCGGCCCGGGGTCGGGTCTCGCCCGCCCCGCGGGCAGGTGGGGGCGAGACCGGCCCGGGGACGGGTCTCGCCCGCCCCGCGGGCAGGTGGGGGCGAGACCGGCCCGGGGCCGGGTCTCGCCCGCCCCGCGGGCTGGTGGGGGCGAGACCGGCCCGGGGCCGGGTCTCGCCCGCCCTGCGGTTTGGCATGTGGGCTCTCCCCATCCTTGGCCCCCTTTGGGCCTTGTCGTTACCGTTTTGCCTCAGGGATGTTTTTACCTCTTTGCCCCCCGGCGTGGCGGTTTCCTATTGGCCCAAGGCTTATTTGCCTTGGGGGCGTTTCAGACATTATGGGTCATGTGCTTGGGAAAAACTATAAATAGACCCCCTTGGGTGCCTTTGAGGAAGATCTTTTTGGCTTCCTCCTCCCTTAGTTCCTCCTTGGTAGAGTAGAGAGGGCTCCTCCAAGGCACCCTAGCTCGAGCATTGGCTAGGGAGGGGAAGAGCTCGGGTAGCCTTCCGGGTGTGAGGTGGGACCTCCACGCTATAGCCGAGGGTCTGTTCTTAGTTTCCCAAGTCTTCGGTCCGTGACGTTCCTCCGAGTGTAGTAGGTGTGAGGTCACCCCTCTTTTGGGACCCCAAACTCCACGAGAGACCAAGTTTTTGGTTTCAACATTTTGGTGCGGTGAGCGTGGAAAGTGACCAACACAGAAGATCTCGGGAGAGAGTCATGACTGGAGGTGAGGGAGGTAGTGATGATCTCGGCGAGCTCCCTAGCTCGGGACCCTTTGTGGGGAGGCAAGAGTTCATGGCCTCCATCCAGGGTATCATGGAGATGCTACGAAGCATTGCTCCTCAGGGTAGCAGCTCCACCCCGACCCCCCAGGAGCCAGCTCCCCCCCTCGACGAGTCGACTCCCAGGGGTCTAGGCGAGATGACCCCAGCGGGGGGAGAAGGAAGTGCACCAGGAAGAAGGCCCGGGAAGGAGAGGATGGGAGATGGGGTCGAGCGAGACATCACCGGCCGGGAGCTGTTCTCCAGCCCGGCAAGTGCCAACCTCCTAGGCGAGCAGGTCGCGCGAGTGGAGGTGGCGAGACCACCCCTTAGGGGGTCACCCTTCAGCGAGCTTATCATCTCAGCTCCCGTTCCCGAGGGGTTCAGAGAGCCAGACATGGCTTACTACACCGGGAAGGATGACCCCGTTCAGCATCTGCAGTGGTTCGAAGATGTCGTCTCCATCAGGCCGATGACGATTCCGCCGCCAGGCTCCCACTAGCTGGCTGGGTAGGTTGATCTCTCGTGGTAGCCTTAGTCCTTTGCTCCGATGACGATTCCGCCGCCAGGCTCCCACTAGCTGGCTGGGTAGGTTGATCTCTCGTGGTAGCCTTAGTCCTTTGCTCCGATGACGATTCCGCCGCCAGGCTCCCACTAGCTGGCTGGGTAGGTTGATCTCTCGTGGTAGCCTTAGTCCTTTGCTCCGACGACGATTCCGCCGCCAGGCTCCCACTAGCTGGCTGGGTAGGTTGATCTCTCGTGCTAGTCTTAGTCCTTTGCTCCGACGACGATTCCGCCGCCAGGCTCCCACTAGCTGGCTGGGTAGGTTGATCTCTCGTGGTAGCCTTAGTCCTTTGCTCCGATGACGATTCCGCCGTCAGGCTCCCACTAGCTGGCTGGGTATGTTGATCTCTCGTGGTAGCCTAAGACCTTTGCTCCGATGACGATTCCGCCGCCAGGCTCCCACTAGCTGGCTGGGTAGGTTGATCTCTCATGGTAGCCTTAGTCCTTTGCTCCGATGACGATTCCGCCACCAGGCTCCCACTAGCTGGCTGGGTAGGTTGATCTCTCGTGGTAGCCTAAGTCCTTTGCTCCGATGACGATTCCGCCGCCAGGCTCCCACTAGCTGGCTGGGTAGGTTGATCTCTCGTGGTAGCCTTAGACCTTTGCTCTGATGACGATTCCGCCGCCAGGCTCCCACTAGCTGGCTGGGTAGGTTGATCTCTCGTGGTAGCCTTAGTCCTTTGCTCCGATGACGATTCCGCCGCCAGGCACCCACTAGCTGGCTGGGTAGGTTGATCTCTCGTGGTAGCCTTAGACCTTTGCTCCGATGACGATTCCGCTGCCAGGCTCCCACTAGCTGGCTGGGTAGGTTGATCTCTCGTGGTAGCCTTAGTCCTTTGCTCCGATGATGATTCCGCCGCCAGGCTCCCACTAGCTGGCTGGGTAGGTTGATCTCTCGTGGTAGCCTTAGTCCTTTGCTCCGATGACGATTCCGCCGCCAGGCTCCCACTAGCTGGCTGGGTAGGTTGATCTCTCGTGGTAGCCTTAGACCTTTGCTCCGATGACGATTCCGCCGCCAGGCTCCCACTAGCTGGCTGGGTAGGTTGATCTCTCGTGGTAGCCTTAGTCCTTTGCTCCGATGACGATTCCGTCGCCAGGCTCCCACTAGCTGGCTGGGTACGTTGATCTCTCGTGGTAGCCAAACAAGGCGGAGATTGTGTACAACCCCGTATCCGCGAAGAGTGGGCCCCAAACAAGGCGGACGCGTTTTTAAGCTTTTTGGAGATTTTGCACTCTCGGTGGCCAATTTTGGCTCTGGCTTGGAAATATACTAGTAGGGGGAAAAACTTTACCTCCCCCCCCCAGGTGGCCCCTTCTGTGAGGCAGGTGCAACGGCTTGGCAGGGGCGAGACTGGCCCGGGGCCGGGTCTCGCCCGCCCCGCGGGCAGGTGGGGGAGAGACCGGCCCGGGGCCGGGTCTCGCCCGCCCCGCGGGCAGGTGGGGGCGAGACCGGCCCGGGGCCGGGTCTCGCCCGCCCCGCGGGCAGGTGGGGGCGAGACCGGCCCGGGGCCGGGTCTCGCCCGCCCCGCGGGCTGGTGGGGGCGAGACCGGCCCGGGGCCGGGTCTCGCCCGCCCTGCGGTTTGGCATGTGGGCTCTCCCCATCCTTGGCCCCCTTTGGGCCTTGTCGTTACCGTTTTGCCCCCGGGATGTTTTTACCTCTTTGCCCCCCGGCGTGGCGGTTTCCTATTGGCCCAAGGCTTATTTGCCTTGGGGGCGTTTCAGACATTATGGGTCATGTGCTTGGGAAAAACTATAAATAGACCCCCTTGGGTGCCTTTGAGGAAGATCTTTTTGGCTTCCTCCTCCCTTAGTTCCTCCTTGGTAGAGTAGAGAGGGCTCCTCCAAGGCACCCTAGCTCGAGCATTGGCTAGGGAGGGGAAGAGCTCGGGTGGCCTTCCGGGTGTGAGGTGAGACCTCCACGCTAGAGCCGAGGGTCTGTTCCTAGTTTCCCAAGTCTTTGGTCCGTGACGTTCCTCCGAGTGTAGTAGGTGTGAGGTCACCCCTCTTTTGGGACCCCGAACTCCACGAGAGACCAAGTTTTTGGTTTCAACAATAGACAGGTCCGATCTTGATCTTTTGATTGCCCTTCGGAAAGGTGTTTGAACTTGCACTCAACATCCCATTCGGGATATGGTTTCTTATGCGCGACTGTCTCCTTCTTGCAAAAGCTTTGCTCTCGCTCTATCGATCAATCCATTTTGGACGCCTATCAAGAAGCTCTCGTTATTCCACATTAGAAAGCCAATATGGATGAGGAGATGAAAATTATCACTGAACGAGGCACTTGGACTCTTGTTCCTACCCCTCCAGGGGCTGATATGGTTGGTTGTTGATGGGTCTTTGTGATCAAACTTCTTCTTGATGGTACTATTGACCGTTACATGTGTAACACCTCCCCTGTAGTGGACGTATAATATGGGTCCGGCCGGAGCCCCACAACATACGAACGCCACAGCTTTAGTATTATAAGTTGATATAGCTACCCAAACTCAAAACACTTGCACAACACAGCGGAAAACTAAGCACAACCAGAAGTTATCCACTAACCAAAAGAGTACAACTAAGGCCTTAAGGCCTACCACAAATGTCCAAAAGTAAAAAGTACAATCAAACATGAATGTGCTCAGCACTCCTAGTCTACCTCGGCATGCAAGCCGGACAAAATAGTATCAACCAGCATCATCATAACTGTAGTGCTACAAAAGAGGGAATAATACTTCATGGGGCTTAGGCCTTTTTGGTCGGCGTGCTAGCTCCTGCGTGCGATCATTGCCCTGTAAAAATTATTAGTAACGTGGGTCAGCAAAGGCTGACCTCAAACTGTGTAACAACACATCTCCTCCCGGCCGCCCCTAACGGACCCCGGGGAACCCTCCAACCTGCAAGTCAGCACTTCATATGCAAGTAAACATCTATAAATAGTAAAGCATTAAAACAGGCTTGGATGTCTCAATCATCAAACATGTTCTCTATTGGTTGAGCATATAAAGAAAAGGGCCTACTATGCAACATGAATGCAACACCCGGGCTTCACCCAAGGTACCCTACAACGTATGCATCTAGCACAACATCACATCATTTGGGTACTCACATTTCCCCAATTGGCATAAAGCCGCAAACATTGAGGGAGACACAACTCCCTCACACGGCGCACAGGCCGCCACATGGAATTCTTGCCAAGGCCCCACCCGCTCGTGGGCTTAGCCCCGGGCTTGCCTGCAAGCTCTGACATCTCATGTCAGGATTCCAACAACCACAGACTGACCGATTCTAAGAAGCCTTGCTGGACCCCACCCGCTCATGGCCTCTTTGCCCGGGCTTGCCCCAAGCTTGACATTCTCGTCAGTCTCACAGAAGGGGACTAGTCTCGCCGGGACACTCTCCACACATGACGCACATGTCACGGGATAGCCAGCCGACCACGGAGACATAGCTACGCCTTGGCACAACACAACCAAGACTAAACACATCGCAATCCCTCTTTGTACCGCAGCGTTCCCGCGCACCAAGGAAAACATCTCCAACTCGTGCGGAGCTATCCTTGTCCACCAAGGAAACCATCTTCATTCTCATACGGAGCTAACCTTGTCCCTCAAGGAAACCATCTACCGCCACGAGGAGCTAACCTTGTCCGGGTTCGACTACATGTACCCTTTTCAAGCAAACGGGACAATCACCACCACAACACAAACGGCATCTTGCCGCAACGGAAATCTCTACGAATCCCTAAGTTCGTATGCAACATCACCGAGTCGGACTAACGGTCGCGACTACGGCTTCACCCACCATGCCTAATCCACTAGCGAAGCGGATCTCTAATGCAAAGTATGCCGGGGACGGACTCAATCAACCCGGAGGTTCCTCTTGAACCTTGGCAAACCAAAGCCCCTCTCATTTGAGAGTTTGGTGCCCAAAAATCTAGAAGAAGACGATGCTAAAAAAAAACGTGCATCCTAAGACCGAGAGGAGAGATGTCGTTACCTTCCGACTCCTCTTTCTTGCCATGGCAAAATAGCCGGATGGAAACCCTCGCAGCGGTCTAAGCTTCACGGATCCGGACTCGGCTCGCGATTTGGAGCACCGAAACCCTTCCTACAGCCCAAGATCTTCTTCTTCTTCCTCCTTGCTCTAGGTTTTCTCAAGATCTTAGAAAGAGAGAACTTGGAAAACGATGAGGGTTTCCAACCCTGAATTCGGTCTTAACTCCCCAGGAGATGGCCTGAACCGTTAGATCCTAAGACCAGAAAAGAATGGCCGCGATTCGCCTGGAAAATAGAAGACCTGGGCCGAACACGGCCTGGCACACGCCCGTGTCCAGGGCCGTGTGCCTCATTCGCCGTCTCAAATCGACGCGCCTGGAATCAGACACGGGCATTCGACACGCCCGTGTTCAATCCGACACGCCCGTGTCCCCAGTGACACGGCCGTGTGGCCTGCCGTGTGTCTCCAACGACACGGCCCCAACACCAACCCGAGAGGTGACACGGCCTGGGACACGCCCGTGTCCCAAGCCGTGTGCCAAGTCTCGACACCCGTCGACAGGCTTTGTGTCGACACCACGAAAAAAAACGTCGAGCGAAGATCGTCGACCAAGCGGGACACGCCCTGTGACACGCCCGTGTCACAGGCCGTGTGCCCCAGTCTCGACACCTTGTCGAGCAAAAGTGTCGACACTTGGGCAGAGTATCGACACGGCCTCGACACGCCCTGCGACACGCCCGTGTCGCAGGCCGTGTGCCCCACTCTCGACACTTTGTCGAGCGAAAGTGTCGACACTTGGGCCGAGTGTCGACACGGCCTCGACACGCCCTGCGACACGCCCGTATCGCAGGCCGTGTGCCTCCTGCCAGAAACCCAAAAAAAATTTTCCAGAACTGCAGACTGAACCTCTTGCAAAAATCTGGGGTGTTACAACTCTCTCCCTCTTAACAGAATTTCGTCCCGAAATTTCAAAACAAAAGAGGTACAAAAACTTAAATTGTACCTGACGAAAAAAGTTCTGGATAGTCTTCTAGCATGGCATGTTCTCGCTCCCAAGAGAACTCCTCACGACCGCAGTTGTCCCAACGAACTTTCACAAGTTTAACTTCTTTATTCCGCAACTGCCGAATCTCCGAATCTTCTATAGCGATTGGAAGGACTCGCGTCCTCAAGTCTTCCTCAATCGGCACTGATGCCGGCTCAATCACCACGCTAGCCTCCACCAAGGCTTTCCTCAACACGGAGACGTGGAAGACGTCATGTAATCCACTCAAATCTGCGGACAACGCCAACCGATAGGCTGCTTCTCCTACCCGCTCAACAATTTCAAAAGGCCCCAAAAACCTTGGACTCAACTTCTTGAGTCGGCGAACCCGTGAGACGCCTTTGAACGGCTTGACCTTCAGATAAACCCAATCACCAACTGCAAATTCCAACTTCCGGTGACGAGCATTAAAATATTTCGCTTGCCTGTCTTGTGCCACCTTCATACGCTCTTGGATGGTCCGTACCATCTCACAAGCGTCAACCACCGCACCCTTTCCCAAAAGTTTGGTGTCTCCCGCCTCTGCCCAAGACATTGGCGTTCGACACCGCCTCCCATACAAAGCTTCGTATGGCGCCATTTTTATACTAGCTTGAAAACTGTTGTTGTACGCAAATTCTACCATGAAGAGGTGATCCTCCCACCTCTTGCCAAAATCAAGAACGCACATCCTCAACATGTCCTCCATAGTACGGTTCGTTCTCTCCGTTTGCCCATCAGTTTGAGGATGGAACGCCGTACTAAACTTTAGCTTCGTGCCCAAGCTCTTCTGAACCAATCTCCAGTCCTTGGACGTAAACCGTCCATCTCGATCACTGACTATGCTCTTAGGAATTCCGTGCAGTCGCACAGTGTTGCGAACATACAACTCCACCAGCTTCTCCACGCTGTCCTCTTTCCGATTTGGGATGAAGTGAGCCACCTTGGTTAGGCGATCCACAATCACCCAAATAGCATCATTCCCATGCTGCGATCTAGGCAACCCATGCACAAAGTCCATGGAGATGTCCTCAAATTTCCATTCAGGAATTGGAAGGGGCTTCAGGAACCCGCCCGGTTTCTGACATTCGGCCTTCACCAAGGCACATGTTTGGCAACGACTCACATACAAAGCCACATCTCGCTTCAACCCCGGCCACCAAAAGGATTTCTTCATATCCAAGTACATCTTTGTACTGCCCGGGTGAATGGAGTACTTTGAGAAGTGAGCCTCAAACATCAACTCCTCACGGAGATTGCCAAACTGCGGTACACAAACCCTTCAATCCTTTCTCAAGATTCCCCCGATCATCTCCCAGGTGCTGCTCTCGCCCGTTTGAGCCTCCAACACAAAAGGTTGAAACTCCACATCTAATCGAGTCGCTTACCGAATACGATCGGACAAGTCGTTTTGCACTTCAATCCAGTTCAACCGAGCCACGCTAGACTCGCCTCTCGCAACACATTCCAATCCAAGGGACTCCCATTCCCGTACCAACCGCTCATCATGAGCTTCGATCCAATTTTCTTGCCCCGAGTACTTTCTACTCAACGCATCCGCCACCACATTGGCTTTACCCGGCGTGTACTGAATCGCCACTTCGTAGTCTCCAAGAAACTCAACCCATTTGCGTTGCCGCATGTTCAAGTCCTTTTGATCCAAGAGATACTTCAGGCTTTTATGGTCCGTGAAGATCTCCACCCTTGCGCCATAAACATAATGCCGCCAAATTTTCAGTGCGAAGATTACCGCCGCCAGCTCCAAATCATGGACGGGGTAATTCCTCTCATGAGGTTTCAGCTGTCTAGACCCAAAAGCTATCACCTTCCCATGTTGCACCAAAACGCAACCCAAACCGCATCCCGATGCGTCACTGAAAATTTGAAATCCATCGGTCCCTTGCGGTAAACTCAGGATCGGAGCCATCATAAGCCTCTCCTTCAGGGCCTCAAATGCTTGACCGCACTCTTGGGTCCACACAAATTTATGGTCTTTGCGAGTGAGAGAGGTGAGGGGTAGAGCTATCTTCGAGAAATTCTCCATGAATCTCCTATAATACCCGGCTAGTCCAAGAAAACTTCGAACTTCCGCCACGGTCCTCAGCACCGGCCAATCTCTGATGGCCTCCACTTTCGCTGGATCCACTGCCACCCCATCACCACTAATCACGTGGCCCAAAAATGCCACCTTCTCCAACTAGAACTCGCATTTGGAGAATTTTGCATACAACTCATTCTCCCTCAACACTTGCAAAACCATTCTTAAGTGGGTCTCATGCTCCACTTGCGATTTGGAATACAAAAAAATATCATCAATGAAAACAACCACAAAAGAATCCAAGTATTCCCGGAATACCCGATTCATCAGATCCATGAACACCGATGGTGCGTTCGTCAACCCGAACGGCATCACCGTAAACTCAAAGTGTCCATACCTTGTACCAAAGGCAGTTTTGGGTATGTCCTCATCTCGAATTCGTAGTTGATAGTATCCCGACTTCAAGTCCAACTTCGAATATACCACTGACCCCACCAATTGGTCAAACAAATCGTCTATCCGAGGGATCGGATACTTATTCTTGACGGTCAACTTATTGAGCTCTCGGTAGTCTATGCACAGGCGCATGCTACCGTCCTTCTTCTTTACAAACAACACCGGTGCGCTCCACGGTGAAGAACTGGGTCTAATATACCCTTGCTCCAACAGTTCCTGTAACTGTACCTTAAGTTCCGCCAACTCCTTTGGTGCCATCCTAAAGGGAGGACGCGACACCGGTCTAGCCTCCAGCACTAACTCGATCGAGAAGTCGATCTCCTGCCGAGGAGGCGCTCCAGGAAGTTCATCCGGAAACACATCCTTGAACTCTGCCACCACAGGCACTTCCTCAATAGACAGTTGGGAGAGTTGAACCTCCAATAACGCTACAAGCGCTACACCACCCTGGTTAACCGCCCGCACCAGCTGCATGGCCGATATCAGGGAACAGGACACTCCACCAAGGCCCTCAAACTTGACTTCTGTTTGCCCTTTACTCCTTAGGGTCACCACCTTAGAAAGGCAATCAATACTGGCGCGCTGCTCTGCAAGCCAGTCCATGCCCAAAATGACATCGAACTCTACTAATGGTAACACTGCCGCTTCCAGAGCGAAGACAACTCCGTCTAGCTCCCAACAAATGCGCCCTTTAGCCCCGGTGGTCATAGATGACTCATTGGGCATGCGCACTTTCAGCTCTGCTCCCGACGAGAAAGACTCAACTCCTATTCTCCGGATGAAGCTCTCCGCAAGAAAGGAGTGCGATGCTCCCGTATCAAACAATACCCTAGCGGGGTATCCAGAAACTAACACGAAGCCTACAACATAGACATTACACAAAAGTCTAAAAGGATGAAGCACAAAATTTAAACTTAAATTCTCTTCATACCTGTCACCACATCAGTTTGGCAGATCGCTTCTTGCTGTCCAAGGTTGTAAGCCCTTGGTTACACCGGTTGGAACCGAGAAGCGCTCGACTCCGCCATCTTTCCTTTCTCTGCAGCACTGGGGCCCGAGCGCACAGACTGCTCCTGCTTTGACTCTTGCCCCGCTCCCCCTTGCTGACAAGCACGGGCTATGTGCCCAACCTTCCCGCAGTTGTAGCACGTCGGCGGTCCCCTAGAGTGGGAACCCCCAGGCGTCCAGTTGCTCCTCTCACCAGATCTGGAAGTGTAAGGCTTCTTCCTCCACCTACTCCCATCAGACTTTCCATGAGATTGGGAAGGCTTCCCTTCCCCTTGCTTGGGAGTAAAACCCTTACGGCGTTGGGTTCGCTCCAAATCATTCTCCAAACTCCTGGCGGCTTCAACTAGCTCATTAAATCCCGCCCTCTTCATGGAGATGAGGGGTTGTCTCAGATTTTCCCTCAACCCTTGGTAGAAGAGGTTATCCCTCTCTACATCATCCGTCATTGTCGTTCCCGCATAACGACCCAAACTGGTGAACTCTTGCACGTACTCATCCACTGTCTTGTCTCGCTGCACCAGATGCAGAAACTGCCTCTGCAGGGCCAACCGAGTTGAAACTGGGATATACCTCTTAAGAAAAGCGTCCCCGAACTCTTCCACTGACGGGGTGCGTCCCGGAAACTGGCGGCCGCTATGGCTCACCCACCACAACTTGGCGTCTCCTTCCAACATGAACGCCGCATACTCAGCTTTCTTTTCCTCTGGCGTCTCTGCCGCCCTTAACAGTTCTTGAATGCGAACCCACCAGTCCTCCGCATCCGTTGGCGTTCCAACACCCTTGAAAGACGGGGGATGGAAACTCAGGAAATACTTCATGTGTCGGTCTCCATGTCCGACAACTACCCTCTCCGCCAAAGGCTCCACTCGCCTGGCTTCTGCTCCTGGCACGGCCGTTGCCGTATCTGGTGTGGCAGGGGCTGCCACCTGAGCCGCTGCTGCAGCTTGAGCTGCCACCATCGCTTCTGCAAGCATGCGGCAGAAGTCGGCCGGGTCTACACCCGTGCCCAAAAGACCTGGAGCAGTAGCACTGCTCGCCGAGAGATCATCCCTTGCTCTTGAAGTGCCCGCCTCGTTGCTTGCACTCTTCAGGAAGACAAGAAATAAGGAATTAGTCTCCAATCTCAAGACCAAAACATAAGGACACTCATGGTCCCGCGTTACTCTTATGTGGATAACTTCTCTACGAACCGACCTCGAAGCAAACCTGGCTCTGATACCAAATTGTAACACCTCCCCTGTAGTGGACGTATAATATGGGTCCGGCCGGGGCCCCACAACATACGAACGCCACAGCTTTAGTATTATAAGTTGATATAGCTACCCAAACTCAAAACACTTGCACAACACAGCGGAAAACCAAGCACAACCAGAAGTTATCCACTAACCAAAAGAGTACAACTAAGGCCTTAAGGCCTACCACAAATGTCCAAAAGTAAAAAGTACAATCAAACATGAATGTGCTCAGCACTCCTAGTCTACCTCGGCATGCAAGCCGGACAAAATAGTATCAACCAGCATCATCATAACTGTAGTGCTACAAAAGAGGGAATAACACTTCATAGGGCTTAGGCCTTTTTGGCCGACGTGCTAGCTCCTGCGTGCGATCCTTGCCCTGTAAAAATTATTAGTAACGTGGGCCAGCAAAGGCTGACCTCAAACTGTGTAACAACACATCTCCTCCCGGCCGCCCCTAACGGACCCCGGGGAACCCTCCAACCTGCAAGTCAGCACTTCATATGCAAGTAAACATCTATAAATAGTAAAGCATTAAAACAGGCTTGGATGTCTCAATCATCAAACATGTTCTCTATTGGTTGAGCATATAAAGAAAAGAGCCTACTATGCAACATGAATGCAACACCCGGGCTTCACCCAAGGTACCCTACAACGTATGCATCTAGCACAACATCACATCATTTGGGTACTCACATTTCCCCAATTGGCATAAAGCCGCAAACATTGAGGGAGACACAACTCCCTCACACGGCGCACAGGCCGCCACATGGAATTCTTGCCAAGGCCCCACCCGCTCGTGGGCTTAGCCCCGGGCTTGCCTGCAAGCTCTGACGTCTCATGTCAGGATTCCAACAACCACAGACTGACCGATTCTAAGAAGCCTTGCTGGACCCCACCCGCTCATGGCCTCTTTGTCCGGGCTTGCCCCAAGCTTGGCATTCTCGTCAGTCTCACAGAAGGGGACTAGTCTCACCGGGACACTCTCCACACATGACGCACATGTCACGGGATAGCCAGCCGACCACGGAGACATAGCCACGCCTTGGCACAACACAACCAAGACTAAACACATCGCAATCCCTCTTTGTACCGCAGCGTTCCCGCGCACCAAGGAAAACATCTCCAACTCGTGCGGAGCTATCCTTGTCCACCAAGGAAACCATCTCCATTCTCATACGGAGCTAACCTTGTCCCTCAAGGAAACCATCTACCGCCACGAGGAGCTAACCTTGTCCGGGTTCGACTACATGTACCCTTTTCAAGCAAACGGGACAATCACCACCACAACACAAACGGCATCTTGCCGCAACGGAAATCTCTACGAATCCCTAAGTTCGTATGCAACATCACCGAGTCGGACTAACGGTCGCGACTACGGCTTCACCCACCATGCCTAATCCACTAGCGAAGCGGATCTCTAATGCAAAGTATGCCGGGGACGGACTCAATCAACCCGGAGGTTCCTCTTGAACCTTGGCAAACCAAAGCCCCTCTCATTTGAGAGTTTGGTGCCCAAAAATCTAGAAGAAGACGATGCTAAAAAAAACGTGCATCCTAAGACCGAGAGGAGAGATGTCGTTACCTTCCGACTCCTCTTTCTTGCCATGGCAAAATAGCCGGATGGAAACCCTCGCAGCGGTCTAAGCTTCACGGATCCGGACTCGGCTCGCGATTTGGAGCACCGAAACCCTTCCTACAGCCCAAGATCTTCTTCTTCTTCCTCCTTGCTCTAGGTTTTCTCAAGATCTTAGAAAGAGAGAACTTGGAAAACGATGAGGGTTTCCAACCCTGAATTCGGTCTTAACTCCCCAGGAGATGGCCTGAACCGTTAGATCCTAAGACCAGAAAAGAATGGCCGCGATTCGCCTGGAAAATAGAAGACCTGGGCCGAACACGGCCTGGCACACGCCCGTGTCCAGGGCCGTGTGCCTCATTCGCCGTCTCAAATCGACGCGCCTGGAATCAGACACGGGCATTCGACACGCCCGTATTCAATCCGACACGCCCGTGTCCCCAGTGACACGGCCGTGTGGCCTGCCGTGTGTCTCCAACGACACGGCCCCAACACCAACCCGAGAGGTGACACGGCCTGGGACACGCCCGTGTCCCAAGCCGTGTGCCAAGTCTCGACACCCGTCGGCAGGCTTTGTGTCGACACCACGAAAAAAAACGTCGAGCGAAGATCGTCGACCAAGCGGGACACGCCCTGTGACACGCCCGTGTCACAGGCCGTGTGCCCCAGTCTCGACACCTTGTCGAGCAAAAGTGTCGACACTTGGGCAGAGTGTCGACACGGCCTCGACACGCCCTGCGACACGCCCGTGTCGCAGGCCGTGTGCCCCACTCTCGACACTTTGTCGAGCGAAAGTGTCGACACTTGGGCCGAGTGTCGACACGGCCTCGACACGCCCTGCGACACGCCCGTGTCGCAGGCCGTGTGCCTCCTGCCAGAAACCCAAAAAAAAATTTCCAGAACTGCAGACTGAACCTCTTGCAAAAATCTGGGGTGTTACAACATGACCTGGCTTGTTGCCAAAGGTTTTACACAGACATATGATGTGGATTTCTTTAATACATTCTCTCATGTTGCTCGGATTACTATAATATGCGTTCTTTTTTTGGTGGACATCAATAGGGACTGGGAGATGTCTCAGTTGGATGTAAAAAATGTCTTTCTTTATGGTGATTTGCAGGAGACAGTATGCATGAAGCAATCTCTTGGGTATGTTGCTCAAGAGGAGTTTCAGGTGTGTAAATTGTTGAAGGATATCTTTGATCTTAAGCGAAGTCTGAGGGCCTTATTTGAAAAGTTCAATGAAGTTATTTTTGTTATTGGGTTTGCTCTGAGTGTTGCATATTACTTTTTGTTCATTTGCAAAATCTCGGTTGGCATTGTTGTTCTTGCGGTTTTTGTGGATGACGTCCTTCTTATAGGGGATGATAAAAAGGGTGTTGGCATGACAAAGAAAGCATCTTCTTAAGTATTTTGTTACCAAAGATATGGGGTCTCCCAAATATTTTTTGTTGATTGAGATATCTTAAAAGTCTGGTTCTATAGTTCTTTCATAGCGGAAGTATGTCTTGGATCACTTGAAAGAGACGAGTCTTCTTAGGACTAAACCTGCACGGTTTGCAATGGCTGTTGGAGATGACAAGTGCTGGAGTGAGAATTCCCTTCTTCTTAAAAATGTCACCAGATACAGCCAGCTTGTGGGGAAACTTATTTATCTGACAGTCACATGACCGAATATTTGTTATGTAGTAGGAAGAGTGAGTCAGTTTATGCAAGTTCGTAGGCGATGTCATTTACAATCAACTCTAAAAATCCTCGAATATGTGAAAGACGCTTCGGAAAAAGAGATTTTATTTCACAAAATGGGACATTTGAAAATTGAGGTCTATTCTGATGCTAACTATGCAGATGATAATGAAGATAGAAAGTCTACGTTTGGTTTATGTATCTTTGTTGGTGGGATTCTGGTCAGCTGGAAGAGCAAGAATAGGTTGTAGTTTCCAGGTCAAGTGCGGAAGCCGAATATAAAAGCATGGCTCTAAATACTTGTGAGCTGAAGTGGTTATGGACATTTATGCTTGATTTGATAGAAATTTATAATCATCCCTTACTAATATTTTGTGACAATAATATGACTAAATATACATCGAGGAATCCAGTCTTTTATGAGAGGACGAATCATATTGAAGTGGATTGTCACTTTATCAGAGAGGAGATATTGAAAAGTCAAATATGCTCATCTCTCCCTCCTCTGCAGCTTCCTCCTCCTCCACCATCTCCTTCTCCAGTTCCTCTGCCTCCGCCATCTAGGAAATGGTATTGACGACAGTCACGTAACACTGCCTCGCCACCTTTGGATCCCCTCTGATCCTGACCTGCACTCCTCCACTGCTGAACTTCAGGCACTGATGAAATGAGGAGGGGACGCAACGAAAGACGTTGATGAGAGGCCGCCCAAATATTGTGTTATAACTGCTCGGAGCGTCAACGATGATGAACCGACAGTTCCTCGATACCCCCCCCAACGTCATATGCAGCCGCACCCCTCCTTGAACTTCCTTTCGCTCCCCCGAGAACCCAAATAATTGTCCATCCGAGGCTAGAACCCTCTGAGCCTCCACCTTCATCTCATCAAAGGCTTTCTTAAAGATTACATTCACGGGGCTCCCGTTGTCTACCAGAACCCTGAAGACTGTGAAATCCTCTACTGCCGTCTGGATCACCAAGACGTCACAGAACTGGTCCCCGTAGTCTGGCGTGTCCTTCACTGAGAAAGTGATTTTTTCCTCCTGTGGGGAGTGGGAGGGGGGTCTGGGAGGTTGAGGCGACGCTCCTTCAATACATGGTTTGGAAGCTCCCCTTATGGGTGGCTTTGATCCCCACACCCCCATGGATCACCCCGATCGCTCCTCGGGCTCCCAGGTCCACTCGATTCTCACATCTATCCTCTTCTCCTCCTTGCAGAACTACTTCGATCCTCATGCGCGGCTGCTGCTGGACTTGTCCCCTGCCCGCTCTCATCCCTAAAAATTTCGGGCAGGTGGCTGTCGCGTGACCCACTTCCTGGTGGAAGTCACAGCAGGGAAACACCACGCTGCCTTCTCTCCTCCTCGCTCCTCCCCAAGCTCCTCTCCTTCCTCCTCTTCCCCTCACTATTTCCATAGCTTCCTGCTGCGACGGGAGGGGGACCCTCTGTCCCTGCCTCCATGTCAGCTGGTTGAACCTCCTTTGCTCGTGGAGGTCATTCCTTCCTTGGAAACCTCCTCCTTGTACCCGAGGATGACCTTCCTGGGGCCTCCAGCCCAACCTGTTGTTCGGCTCTGGCGGCCCCCAACCTTGTTGCTACCACTGCCCCCGGGATTCTTCTCTCCTCTCTCTGCTCCCTCTGCCTTCCTGCTCCTGATTCTTTCACATCTTCCTCTGCCAACTTGGCCAACTTCTTGGCAAACACCGGATTTGTCGCCTCGATCTCGATTTCCTTTATCGTCGTCTCCATCAGCTCCTCGAAGGAGAGGGGGGAACTCTCTTCAGCTCCATGCTAAATAAACTAGACCTCAGCCCAAGGGTGAAGACAAGCATCACCGTGTACCCCATCATCTCCTAAACCTGCAGAATCTCCTCTTGGAAGCTATCAACATAGCATCCCAGCGTCTCCTCCGGCCTCTGCTTGATAGCAAACAAGCACTCTGCTCCCTTTTTCCTCTTCTTGTACGTTGAGAACCTCAGTAAGAACATGCATTACAGATCCTCAAAATAGTAGATCGAACTCGCAGGCAACTGGTAGAACTAGTCTCTGGCCTTCTCCTTCAGAGTGATGGCAAAGAGCATACACTTGAAGGCATCTGACATTTGCCTTATGGAAACAACATCTTCAAACCACTACACATGCTACGTGGGGTCGTCCCTCCCTGTGTAGTAGGTCATGTCTGGCTCCTGGAACCCCTCCGGAACCGGAGCTGAGATGATGAGCTCACTGAAGGGGCTCCCGTCTCCTGCCTGCCGAGAGGGTTCGTCGCGCGACTGCGACTCGCTAGCCCTATCCGCACTGGTCTGTCCGGAGAACAGCTCCCACCAGGGGACATCCCTTTACGCAGCCTCTGCCGGAACCTCCTTCCAGGGGCGCTGTCCGGGAGCGTTCTCGCCCAATGATGGGCGGGAACCACCAGGACCTGAGGCGTTGCCCACTCGCTCCTTGCCGAGAAGGCCAAGTTGATGGTCTGGAGGACTTCCCGCCTGAATTCTTCCAGCATCCCCAAAGTCACCCCACTTCCCCGAGAGGGAGAACCCCCTGAGCCTGCTCCTTCTCCTTCATCCCCATCCATGAGACTTAACTTGGGATTTTCCTGTATCAGCTACGGTCCACGCTCACAACACTAGAAATGTTGAAGCCAAAAACTGGCCTCAACGAGAGTTCGGACCTTGGGGTGTAGTCGACACTTATTTCTCCCAAACCACAACCCCTGACTAGTAATAAAGGACTAAGAATTGACCCAAAGCCTCAGCTGAGAGGTCCCTGCTCTAACCCGAAAGTTTTTTGAGCGCTTCCACTTCAAAGCCAATTGTTAGGCTAGGAGTACCTCAGAAAACTTTAGAAGGAAAAATGAGAGTATGAGAAAAATCGGCCTTCTTAGGTATCATGTGGGTCTATTTATAGATATTCAATGTCTGGTCTGCAAAAAGTGTAATTCTGCTGCCCTAAAATTACTAAAATGCCCCTGCACTGATCTGCCAATAGCCAAACTCCGCGGTTCTGAGGAGATAAATGCAGACCCAAGGGTATTTGGGTAATTTCAGGTCTAGGTTGAGTGGGAGCGTTGAGTGGAGAAGCATTACTCAACGCCAAGGGCTAGCGGGAGCTTTGAGTGGAGAATCATCACTCAACGCCAACGAATGGCGGGAGCGTTGAGTGGAGAAGCATCACTCAACACTAAGAGCTGACGAGAGCGTTGAGTCGAGAAGCATCACTCAACGCTAAGGGCTGGTGGGAGCGTTGAGTGGAGAAACATCACTCAACGCCAAGGACTTCCGTCGGCCCGAGGCGTGAGCCCTCTCACCTGCCCAGGGCAGGAGCCTTCCCGCCTACCCTGGTTCAGCTACGGCCTAAACCTAAGACTGCTCGACGAAAATAACTTAAGTCGAAGGCTCAATTCGACGAATTTGCGTTCGACGAATAACGTTCGACGAATGGCGTTCGACGAATGACGTTCGACGAATTGACGTTCGACAAATTGGCGTCACTCGATCCCTATGCGAGAGCCTTCCTGCCCACTTATGGGGAGAGCCCTCCCGCCCACTTTCTTATCTGATCCAATTTTAGCCCAAAGCTTAGCCCAATCCGGGTCCTTGGGGCATCTTGGTCCCACCGAGCGAATATGGGATTGTACATTGGGCATGGTTGACATTTATGCTCCAGCTTGAGGAGGAGTGTTGAAACTTGAGAAGACCAGGCGATCTGTTATCTAGTCGTAACTATCTACTGATTTTTGTAGTCTAGCGGTTTGGCTTAGCAAACTGAGGTTGCAGTCTGTTTGGTAGCAGTCATGGCGGTTTGACAGTTCGGAGAGCAACCCGCACCTGCGACCTGTTGACAACATGCAGCTGCAGACTGGTGGCTACCCGCAAATGTTGTTAGGTGTCAACCCCCAGTTGCGGTCTGATGACTTCCCCTAGTTGTGGCCTGGTTACAACCCGCAGCGGCGATTTGGCGATTTTCCGCTCTAGCGGACTGGAGGCAACCCGCAGCTGCGGTTTGGTGGCTATCCACAACAGTAGTCTGGTAGTTGTCTGCAACAGCGGTCTGGTGGTTAACCGCAATAATGGTCAGGTGTCAATCCGCAGTAGCGGCACGGGCGGATTTAAATAAAGGCCAGGGGGGCACGTGCCCCCCCCCCTGAAATTTTGTCAAATTTATTTTAATATTCGGCCCTGGCTATCGCGATTTGCGACCCATCAGAGAAAAAAAACCCTAACCTGCCTGCAGCGCCGCAGCGGTCCTCGTCGAACGCCGACCTTGCCGACTTGCCGTTGCTGATCCCGCCGCTTTCCTACTCCAGATCCGCGAAGCTGCGAGCTGCGAGTCTGCGACATCTTCATTTTGCAAGGTAACTACTCCCGAAGTCGATCAATTTGTGCTAGCCTTTGTATACACTTTCCGTTTCCGATCAATTTTTCCTCGTGCATTCGTGCCCTAACGGCCTAACCTGCCTGGCCGAAGTCGATCGTTGTCGTTGGACCGTTGCTGATCTCGCCGCGCTCCTGCATTCCTGCTCCAGAATCCAGATCCGCCAAACTGCGAGTCTGCGACATCCTCATTGCAAGGTAACTACTCCTTCGGTCCTTCCAAAGTCCAAACTGAAAAAGCCCTAACCCGCGCCAGCGCCGGTCCTTGCTTTCTAGTTTCTCTCCATCTCCGATTCTTCATTGTTGTTCCCTTGTTCCTAGATTTCTGGATTTCTGCTAGATTGTTCTGAATACATTTTTTTGGCTTCAGATCGCTTGGTCCGATTCCAAGATTTCTGCAATTCTGCTTGGGCACTTACTCCTTCTCTCGGTCCGACATCTTCAATAGGGACGGAGCCAAAATCTCTCAGATTTCACTGATTTCACTGCGGTTGCAAGGTCTGTTTTTAATTTTTTATCTCTTTCAGTCAAATCTCTCAGATTTTACTGAGGTTGGTTTTCTGCTTGAGTGATTTTTTTATCATATAATCAATTGACATTGATTTGCACAACAATACATGTTACTGATAAAAATATAAAAATATAGAATGCTACTGATGAAATGCAATTGACATAGATTTGCATAGATTTTTTTATCATATAATCAATTGCAAAAATTACATGCTACTGATAAAAATATAAAATGCTTCATGCTGAGTATATACATAAGTATTACCTTTGATGAAATGCAATTTTTTTTAACAGCAATGCTTAAGTATTTTAAGTTTGTGGAAAAATCAGTTTCTTTAAGTAAAGTCTGCATCAATGATGATGAGATACAACAGGGTAATAAACGTAGTCGGACTGAAATTGATATGACAGATCTCCCACCAGATCCTTGTTCTCGGATGCGTATTTCAGATTATCCTGTTGAACAACGTGATGAGATTAGACGTTATTATTTGTTAAAAAGACATCATCAACCTCGAACTCATATATTTCCAAAAACAAAATTTGGTCAAAAAAAAAGAAAGTTTAACGCCGATTGGTTTGATCAATTCCCTTCATGGTTGGAGTATAGCATAGAAAAAGATGCTACTTTCTGTCTATTTTGTTATCTCTTTAAGCCAGCTATGAGACAACAATCAGGGGGTGATATTTTTGTTACCGAAGGATTTAAAAATTGGAAAGATGTTTTATCAAAATTTAAAGAACATATTGGAGGTTCGAATAGCATTCATAATGAAGCGTCAATGAAATGCAATAATTTAATGAATTCAAGACAACACCTTGAACTCAGTTTTCAAAGACAAACAGATCAAAACAAAAAAGATTATAGAACCCGGTTGACATCATCCATTGATTGTATTTCATTTTTGATTAGATAGGGTTTGACATTTCGTGGGAATGATGAGTCAGAAAAGTCATCTAATCAAGGAAATTTTCTTGAGCTCTTGCGATTTCTTGGTGATCATAATGAAGAAATTAATCATGTAATTTTAGAAAAAGCTCCTGAAAATAATAAACTTACTGCACCGGATATTCAAAAGGATATTATCAATGCAATGGCTACTGAGACAGTAAATTTGATTATTAGAGATATTGTAGATTCTTTTTTTTCTGTACTTATTGATGAGTCACGGGATGTATGGACAAAAGAGCAGATAGCTATTGCAGTACGCTATGTTGATAAACAAGGTGAAGTGATTGAACGCTTTCTTGGTATTGTGCATATTTCAGATACATCATCAGTTTCGTTGAAAGCAGCAATGGAAGGATTCTTCTCTAATCATAATTTATGTATTTCAAAATTGCGTGGACAAGGTTATGATGGTGCTAGTAATATGAGAGGAGAGTTTAATGATCTCAAAGCACTCATTATGAAGGAGAATTCATCAGCATCTTATATTCATTGTTTTGTCCACCAACTTCAGCTTGCACTAGTAAAATCTGATTTTTCCATCCGATTTTTTCATTTTGGCTAATATGGAATTTGATAGCCAATTGGAAACATTTATTATTGATGTAAAATCTGGCATTGACTTTGGACAATTAAATGTAATTGACGATCTTGCAAAAAAATGGTAGAAAAAAAGAAGGATATTTTATATCCATTGGTATATTTGCTAGTAAAGTTAGCATTGGTTTTACCAATTGCAACTGCCACAGTTGGAAGAGCATTTTCAGCAATGAACATTGTGAAGAATCGTCTACGCAATCGAATGGGAGATTCTTTAATGAATGGCTGTTTGATTACATATATATAGAGAGATGTATTTGTAAATGTTGAAAAAGAAACAATCATTCAGAGGTTTCAAAAAATGAAAAGCAGACAAGGACAGCTATAAAAATATGGTATGCTTACAAATTATATTGATTTATTTTATAAATAATTTGTTTTTATAAATTCTCAATATATTTAATATTTTTTATAATGTTATGCAGGAAACAAAAAGATCACCAAAAATTTCATGTTTTCTTGAAAAAATGTGTGGTGATCTTATGTTTTGAAGTGTTCTTATTGTTTGAAAAGTCGACAAGGACAATTATAATGATTGGTATCTTCTTTACACTTATTATTTTACTTTAATATTTTATGTTTTAAATTGTATTTCTTATTACGATATCTTTTTACATTTCATTAAAATTTTGTGCCCCCCCTAAAAATTTTTTTTTGGCTCCGTCCCTGAGTTGCGGTCTCGGGTCTTTTCTCAGTTGAAGCTCAGCGGCTTCCCATGGATGTATTCTCAATTGTATTGTCTTGCGGTTTGACAAAGTCAAACCGCATACACCGCGCGGCTTGTATTTAGTCTCACAACGCTTGTTGTATTCTGTTATTTCCCTATTTTCTATAAATAAAGGGGCATGTCTTTGTATTATTTATTTTTTTGGAGCAATAAAATTTGTCTTCCATTTAACTCTTTTTATAGAGATAATTGTACAAACATACCAATGTAAACTTGATTCTCAAATTTGACTTTAAATACATAAACTTGAGTTCGTTTATAAAATGTGTAGCGTAAGAGAGATTTTTCACTTAATAGTGAGCGATAAATGATCCATGGCTCGCATCCGTGCTTCAATTCCACCTTTAAACATCAAATAAATATGAAATAAAGTTTCACCGGTAAGCAATGAGAGGAAAAGGAGATGTACGAGCAATGAGATAAACAAAATTTTCAAATTAACCACAAAAAATATTGAGAATTAGGGCAAGCAGACTTGATTTTTTATCAAAATAAACAAACATACTTTTGGCTGATCAAAAATGAACCAGATAGTTTTGAGAATATACCTCAACACACGAAGCAAACAAACACATGAACCATATGATAAGGGACTACGGGTAAAGAAGAGTCGGAACAGTAAAGGCTCGGGCGCCCCTAAAGATGGTCAGAATGGTCTCAAGTGGAGGAGTAGTGGTGATAGAGGGCTGGACGGAGGTGGAAACAGACTAATGAAGGCAATGGAGGCAATCTCGGGTATCTAAAAAGACCAGAATTGCCGGAACGAGCAGCAACTCTATCAACTTTGTCGTAAGATGACTAATGAAGGTTCGTCGGAGACCACGAAGGTTGGCGATGGCGTTGATGAGGATAGGGTTTAAAGCTGGAATATCGAGAAACAGAGAGAGTACTATGTTTCCCAAATGTTTCAAGCTACTTTTTTCAGGAAGCTGAACGGGTTTTTAAGAGGACTGATGTCCCCCCCCCCCCCCCCCCCCTAAAAGCACGAGCCGCACCCCTGCGCGGGGTGCAGATATCCGAGAAACCTCCATTAGCGGTGTAACCGTCCGAGCCGTAACCGTTTGAGGTGTGACCATCGCGCCAACCGGTGCGCGCGTCGACCGCCGGCGCGCCGTATCCGCCTGAGCCGGGCGGACTCTTCGTCGCCCCGCCCTCCGCCGGTGTGCGGAGGGTCGGTTTCCCCGCCTACAAAACTGGGCGGCAAAGTTGTCGCCCGACGCTGACCAGCCCCCCGCGTAGGTAGTCTGCCCAGTTCGGCGGCCCTCTAGCCGCCCGATCGGGCGGCTTCTCTGGCAGGTGGGGCACACGAGGGCACGCAAGGTAAGAGGTGTGCGCAAGAGTGTGCAAGGAAGAGGTGTGCGCAGGAGCGCGTTGGGCAGAGGCGCATGGGAGTGCGCTGAGAAGAGGCGCTCGCGAAAGCGTGCTGGGAAGAGGCGTGTGCAGCAACGCGCTGGGAAGAGGCGTGCGCGGCAGCGTGCTGGGAAGAGAAAAGGAGGAGAGAGAAATTCGTATGAGGAGGAGAGGAGAGAGAAAATCTGTAGGAGGATTTTCCGACGGAGGAAAAGATGAAAATGAAGGAGGTTCTGAGAATTTATAGTTTTTTAAAGGGTAGCATTTCCGTAAATAAGTGTTGGTTACGGTAGTTACGGTGGTAATTCGCACACCATAACCAATATGTGTTATGGAACACCTATTTGTACAATTTTGTGACGATATGACGGATATGGTTATGTGCACACCATAACCACATTATTTACTATACGCATACCGTCATGTGTATTTTTGTTATACACATACTACCCCCAAGATGAGGAATTTTACTACTTGCACGCCCATGATGAGAAATTTTACTATTTGCACTCAATGATGAAAAATTATACTTTTTGCACCTCAATTATGGAGAATTTTATAATTTGCACCCAATGATGAGAAATTTTACTATTTGCACCCCAATGATGAGGAATTTTACGATTTGCACCTCATGATGGAGAATTTTACTATTTGAACCTCATGATGGAAAATGTTACTATTTGCACCTCATGATGAGGAATTTTACCCGATACTCGTGTAATGCCCCAAAAATCCTGAAAAGGGAGATTTAGAAGTTAGCGCGCGACGGCAGAGCTAACGCCAACGTTAGCTATTGAATTAAATTGTCTAAGGGCTCGGGAAACTACCGTGTGGCGGTAGAAAGGTACCGCGTCGCGTTAGCACTCAACGCGCTCGATGCTCGCAACGCTTACGACGAATCGTCGAGAGGCCTACCGCGCGGCGGTAGTGTGTTATCACTTGGCGGTAGCACTCAACGCTCTCAATGCACTCAACGCTCTCGACGAAGCGTTGAGTGACTACCGCGTGGCGGTAGTCAGGTAACGCGTAGCGATAGCTCGAGTTAAAGTACCGCTTAGCGGTAGTAAGTTAACGCGTGGCGATAGGACTGCCACGTGGCAGCTCGGTGGAGGCTGTTTTGAAGCGACAGCGCGATGTCGATTGGGCCAAGCAACAACCGCCTAAGTTACCGTGCGACGGTAGTAGATACCGCGCGGCGGTATCCCCCAAATATAAGTTGGGGATGAGATTAAACTCTCATTTGTTCTTCTCTCTCTTGGTGCTTGGAGTTCTTGAGGGTAGGAGGTTGAGTCTGAGTGTTGTAAGCTAAGGGAAGGAGATCCCGTGATCGGAATCAAGAGCCGAAGCAAGATCCATGAAGAGGAAAGCGAGACGCTCCTTTCCATCCGGATAGAAGACTTACTCATGGATCCGAAAAGATCTACAAGGGTAATGATCTTCCTTCTTGGACAAGTGAAGTCCTCCTTTTTGCATAACCATGGAATCCTCACCAAAAGGTGGAGAATCGAGGGAATTCTGATGGGTTGATACGTGATATCCTTGGTAGTAATGCATATAGATCCAGAAATCGTAGTATGGAATAAACAAGATGTGTGAAGCCCATCTGGACAGGTTGGTCTGGATTGGTGATGAATTGATTTGCGTGCCGAAGAAGACTCTGTGGATAAAATGTGTGGATAAACGTGTAGAATCCGGGGTCTAGGGGTGTGCAGGTTGCTGCAGTGATGGTACTGGAGGTGATCTCCAGGAAAAACACCCAAAAATGCGGGGGATGTGATTTCTGCCTCTACCGCGCGGTGGTAGTGCTACCGCCAGCAATAGCTTACAGAGAGCTAGTTATGTAAGTGGCCTGTCTTTGGGAGACCTGAGGGCCTTTACTTAATATTTGTGTATGATATGTGCGTGCGGACTTAAAAAGTTCTGCGGTCCATCAGCGAGGACTTAAAAAGTTCTGCTTGGTCAAGGGAGACGCCGACCCGCGTCGTGGCTTGAGAGTCTGACATTTTGAGCAATAGGCTTTGGCTAACTTGTACCCACCCTATTACGATTGACTTGAAGTGAGTCACTGGATTGAATCTGAAAGTAGAACTCCTTTGACTTTGTCGACTCATAGGAAGAAAAGAGAAATGCTCAAGTTTGACCATCAAGTCTAGGACAGTGAATGATAGTGGTACCCGGGAAATTCGGTGCACCAAGAATGTGCCTTGAGTGCACGATGCGTGTGACCGATCAAGCCTACGTCTGTGGTGAATGGTGCTTAAATTGCACGTTCTGGGGCCAAGATATTGTATATATGCTATGCATGTAGGGAATGAATACCGCTGCCCCGGGCATGGGGTAGAGTCGTTATAATTTGGTCAGCTAAAGCTGATTGTTGCTTTGTTTGCCGCCCTCCTGGTGGATTGTCCCTGTGCAGGTGCTGGAGAGCCGAGCGAGAAATAACATGTTGCTGCCCTTGTTGCTATGCCGGTCCTCGAAGGCCAAGCGAAGAATTTTTAGAGTTTTCATGTGTGGTCTGCCTGCTTGCCGATGTATGAAAATACTCTTGTAAAGATAAATACTTGTAAGGCCTTAGGGCCATGACTTTTGTGTATTTTGTAAAAACTTTCTGTGGTTTTTATTAGTAGACATTTGCATTACTTGAGTTCATTGTAACCTTTAAAGCTTCCGCTAGTATGCTCTGAGTTAGGATTCGCTTGGTCTCTTGATATTAACATGTAAATTTAATAGAAACGACGCCGCTGTTTTACCAAACTGTTTCTTCATTCTGAACAGTCATGTCACTGCTATTTGTTGGTTTATTGGCTCCTACCCGGTTCAAGTGAACCGGGCCACACACTTATAAAACAAAAAAAGTAACCGCCTGTGCCTCCCCTCCATTCTTGCTCTCTCCCATAACCGCATGTGTGTCCCTCCATATTCCTCTCCCCCGCAACCGCTCACTCTCTCCCTCGCGCCACCCCAGCCTGTGCTGCCGCTTGTGGAGAAGTAGAGCCGTCGTTGCTGTAACACCTCCCCTGTAGTGAACGTATAATATGGGTCCGGCTGGGGCCCCACAACATACGGACGCCACAGCTTTAGTATTAAAAGTCGATATAGCTACCCACACTCAAAGCACTTTGCACAACACAGCGAAAACAAAACATGACTAGAAGTTATCCACCACTAAAGAGCAAAACAAATGGCCTTAAGGCCTTACATCAAGTGTCCAAAAGACAATAATACATCAGTCAAGAATGTGCTTAGCACTCCTAGTCTACCTCGGCATGCAAGCCGGACAACAAGAGTCTCAAACATATAACATCTCATAAGTAGAGCTACAAAAGAAAAACACTTCATGAGGCTTAGGCCTTTCTGGCCGGCGAGCTAGCTCCTGCATGCAATCCTTGCCCTGAAAAGTTTATTAGTAATGTGGGTCAGCAAATGCTGACCTCAAACTGTATAACAACACATCTCCTCCCGGCCGCCCCTATCGGACACCGGGGTACCCCTCCAACCTGCAAGTTAGCACTTCGTATGCAATAATCATAAGCAAGATAAGCAACTATGGAAATAGGCTTGGATGTCACATACATCATACATGTTCTCTACTGGTTGAGCATAATATAAAAGGGCCTACTTATGCAATCATGTATGCAATAACCTGGATTTCACCCAAGGAACCCTAACTCGTATGCATCTAGCACATCATCACATCATATGGGTTCTCATCGATTCCCCATTGGCATAAAGCCGCAAATAAAGGGGTCATCATTTCCCCCAACGGCTCACAGGCCGCCCCATGGAATTCTTGTCAAGGCCCCACCCGCTCAAGGTCTTAAACCTCGGGCTTGCCTACAAGCTCTGACGTCTCATGTCAGGATTCCAACAAACAGAAAACTGACCGATTCTAAGAAGCCTTGCCGGACCCCACCCGCTCATGGCCTCATTGCCCGGGTTTGTCCCCATGCTTGGCATTCTTGTCAGTCACACAGAAAGGGACTAGTCTCGCCGGGACACTCTCCACACATGACGTGAACATCACGGGATAGCCAGCCGACCACGGAGACATAGCCACGCCTTGGCACAACACAAACCAAGACAAATCCACCCTAGTCCATCATTTGTACTGCAGCGTTTCCGCGCACCAAGGAAACCATCTCCAACTCATGTGGAGCTAACCTTGTCCACCAAGGAAAACATCTACCGCCACGAGGAGCTAACCTTGTCCGGTTCCGACTACACGTACTCACTCGAGAAAAAGGGGAAACATCACCACATCACAAACGGCATCTTGCTGCAACGGAATCTCTTTGAATCCTTAACGTTTTATGCAACATCACCGAGTCGGACTAACGGTCGCGACAACGGCTTCACCCACCATGCCTAATCCACTAACGGAGCGGATCTCTAATGCAAAAATATGTCGGGGACGGACTCAATCAACCCGGAGGTTCCTCTTGAACCTTGGCAAACCAAAACCCCTCTCATTTGAGAGTTTGGTGCCCAAAAACTAGAAAGAAAATAAATGATGCTAAGACATGCATCCTAAGACCGAGAGGAGAAGTGTCGTTACCTTCCGACTCCTCTTCCTTGCCATGGCAAAATATCCGGATGAAAACCTTCGCAACGATCTAAGCTCCACGGATCTGGACTCGGCTCGCGATTTGGAGCACCGAAACCCCTCCTACAGCCCAAACTCTCCTTCTCCTTCTTCCTTGTTCTCACTTCTCTCTAGATCTTTAGTAAGAGAAAGCTTGGAGAAGAATGAGGGTTTTCAACCCTATTCTCGGACCTTAACTCCCCAAGAACAGTCCTGAATCGTCAGATCCTAAAATCTGGGAAAGAATGGCCACGATCCGCCTGGAAAATAAAAGACCTGGGCTGAACACGGCCTGGCACACACCCGTGTCCAGGGCCGTGTGCCTCATTCGCCGTCTCAAATCGACGCGCCTGGAACAGCACACGGGCATCCGACACGCCCGTGTTCAATCCGACACGCCCGTGTCCCCAGTGACACGGCCGTGTGGCCGGCCGTGTGCCTCCATCGACACGGCCCCGAAACCAACCCGAGAGGTGACACGACCTGGGTCACGCCCGTGTCCCAAGCCGTGTGCCAAGTCTCGACACCCGTCGACAGGCTTTGTGTCGACACTGCGGAAAAACATCGAGCGAAGATCGTCGACCAAGCGGGACACGCCCTGTGACACGCCCGTGTCACAGGCCGTGTGCCCCAGTCTCGACACTCATTGAGCGAAAGTGTCGACGCCCCGGGCCGAGTGTCGACACGGACTCGACACGCCCTGCGACACGCCCGTGTCGCAGGCCGTGTGCCCTACTCTCGACATATTGTCGAGCGAAAGTGTCGACACTTGGGCCGAGTTTCGACACGGCCTCGACACGCCCTGCGACACGCCCGTGTCGCAGGCCGTGTGCCCTACTCTCGACACATTATCGAGCGAAAGTGTCGACACTTGGGCCGAGTGTCGACACGACCTCGACACGCCCTGCGACACGCCCGTGTCGGGCGTGTCGCAGGCCGTGTGCCTCCTGCCAGAAACCCCAAAAAAAAATTTCCAGAACTGCAGATTGACCCTCTTGCAAAACTGGGGTATTACAACTTGTAAAAACCGAACAGAGACAAACCGAAATGGTTTTAAACTGAACTTTATTATCCAAAAAAGGTAACTATTACAAAGGTATGCTCTCCCTTATATAGAATGGAGGAGAGATGAGAGAATACAAATAAGAGATGTGGGACTAAAAATTTACAAGCTAAGCGGACTATACAAAGTAAACCGCACAAGCCATGCGGTTAGACAGAAGGGCTAACCGCACGGCTACAACAAGAGAAGCAGAGAGGTCGCCTGTGAAGATCGCTAGACCGCCCGGTTTACAAGCCGGCGAGTCAAACCGCCAGACCGCGCGGTCTTCAACCCGCCAAGACAGACCGTCCGGTCACCAACTTCAACACTCCCCCTCAAGCTGGAGCATATATATCAATCATGCCCAGCTTGTCGCAAACCTGCAGAAACGAGGCGGAAACTGGCTTGGTGAAGATGTCAGCCAGCTCTTTATCAGACGTGACAAACGGAGTGCAAATTTGTTCTTTTAAAATCTCTTCACGAATGAAATGGCAGTCAACCTCAATGTGCTTTGTTCTTTCATGGAATACCGGATTTTTGGAGATGTATATGGCAGCCTTGTTATCACAGAACATAGGTAGAGGATGGTTGTACACCTCTCCTAAATCTAGCATGAGAGCCCGCAACCATTTCAACTCACAAGTGGTTGACGCCATACTGCGATACTCAGCTTCTACACTGGACCTGGAGACAACATACTGCTTCTTGCTCTTCCAGCTCACCAGATTTCCCCCAACAAAGGTGCAAAAACCTGAGGTTGACTTGCGATCCCCTTTGTCATCAGCATAACTTGCATCTAAGTAGGCTTCAATCCTCAGATGACCATTCTTCTGAAAAAGTAATCCTTTCTCAGGCGCTGCTTTGACATACTCCAAGATCCGCAAGGCGGACTGTAGATGACACTCCCTAGGCGCTTGCATGAATTGACTCACCTTGCCCACAGCATAGGAAATGTCGGGTCTGGTCACTGTGAGATATATGAGCTTACCAACCAGACGCCTGTACCGCGAACTATCTGAAAGAGGAGGCGAATCATCTGTCCAGGTTTTGTCCTCCCCAGTAGCCATGGGGCATCGGGCAGGTTTTGCTCCAGTTAATCCTGCCTCTTTTAAAAGATCAAGGGCATACTTACGCTGAGAGAGAACTAAGGAGTCGGGCTTCCGAGAGAGTTCGATCCCCAGAAAGTACTTTGGAGAGCCCATATCTTTAGTGATCAGATGTTGGCGAAGATGTCGCTTTGTCAGGGCTACCCCTTCCTGGTCATCGCTAGTGAGAAGAATATCATCGACGTACACAGTAAGAACAACCAGCCCAGAAGGAGTTTTGCGAATAAAGAGAGAGTGATCAGCAGAGCTTCGCACAAAACCAACAGCCGCCACAATGCCGCTGAACTTGTCAAACAAAGCTCGAGGACTCTACTTGAGGCCATAAATTGCCTTTTGCAGCCAACATACTCGTGTCTCCCCCTGAGCAACATACCCAGGAGGTTGCTCCATGTAAACGGCCTCGTGAAGATCACCATAAAGGAAGGCATTCTTGACGTCCAGCTGAGAAATCGGCCAATCTCGATTGACGGCCACAGAGAGAAGGACCCGGATAGTGCTGAGACGAGCCACAGGGGAGAAGGTGTCAAAGTAATCAACCCCATAGGTCTGAGTAAAGCCCTTAGCAACAAGGCGAGCCTTATACCGATCCACAGTGCCGTTTGGGCTAAATTTGACCACAAAGACCCAGCGACAGCCAACAACATCAGTACCGAAGGGAGGAGGAATAATAGTCCATGTACCCCGCTCCATGAGGGTCGTCATTTCCTCATCCATGACCAGCTTCCAGTGGGGAATAGCAAGGGCCTCCTGATAGGAACGAGGCGTGGCAGTAGCAGAGATAGCCAGCGCAAATGCCCTGCGAGAAGGTGTAAGACGATCATATGAAACAACAGCAGCAAGGGGGTGGAGGGTACACGTCCGCACCCCTTTGCGAAGAGCCACAGGGAGATCCAGGTCGGTAGCCCCCTCGGGATCCGGAGCGTCCGTGACAGAGAGAGCTGGCCTGGGAGAAGAGAGCGACGACGGCGGAGAGGGTGGAGACGGAGGTGGAGAAGTGGGAGAGAGAGGTGGAGAGAGAGGAGGAGACAGAGAGGGCGGTGGGGTGGGTATCTCGGTAGGAGACGAGGGAACGAAGGGAAGAGCAGGAGAGTCAGAAGGCGGGGAAGGAGAGGAGGAGTCAGCCGAGAAGTAGGAGGCATTCTCGAAGAAGGTAACGTCAGCAGAGACGAACTGCTGACGAAGAATAGGGTTAAAGCAACAATAGCCTTTCTGAGTGGTGGAGTACCCCAGAAAGACACATTTGGTGGAGCGAGGGGAGAGCTTGTCACGGGTGGCAGATGGGGTATGGACAAAGGCAGTGCATCCAAAGATGCGGAGAGGGAGAGGAAAAGGTTCCTTGTCCGGATAGAGAATGGAGAAGGGTGTTTGCCCGTGGAGAATGGTGGAGGGAAGTCGATTGATGAGGTAGCAAGCAAGGAGAACGGCATAGCCCCAATACGAGCGAGGGACATGCATCTGGGTCATCAATGTGCGAGCCACATCGAGGAGGTGACGGTTTTTGCGTTCCGCCACCCCATTTTGTTGGGAGGTGTAAACACAGCTAGTCTGATGAATAATGCCATGTTGCACACAAAAAGAAGTAAAAGCATGACTCAGATACTCTTTAGCATTGTCGGAACGAAAAGTTTTAATACAAATATTGAACTGAGTTTTAATCAACTGGTAGAAGGACATCCATACATCTAAAAGTTCAGAGCGATCTCGGAGGAGATACACCCAAGTACATCGAGAAAAATCATCTATAAAGGTTACAAAATAAGAACTACCCCGACCAATGGTGAGGGTAGGAGCAGGTCCCCATATATCAGAGTGGGCAAGATCAAATGGACGAGTAGAGCCCCGTCCGTGCTTCGGCGGGAAGGAGGAACGGTGATGCTTGCCGAGTTGACAGGCGTTGCATTGGAGAGGAGTACTGGATGGAGGGAGGTGCGGCAGAAGCTGATGTAGAAGACGGGGTGGAGGATGACCGAGGCGGAGATGCCACTGAAGAAGATCCGTACAGGAGGACGAGAAGGCGGATAGGGCGGAAACATTGTCGAGGAAGTAAAGGCCGCCGCTCTCAGTCCCAGTAGCAATCGTCCGGTGGGAGCTCGGATCCTGAAAAGAACAAGAAGTTGGTGTAAATGTCACAGAACACTGAAGCTGTTTGCATAAAGAGGTAACAGACAACAGATTGTACGGAAACTTGGGCACATAGAGAGTGTCCGCAAGGCGTAGAGACGGAGTAACATGAACTACTCCCGTCCTATGAACCGGGGAGGGAGAACCATCCGCAACTAGTACCGGGGGCAACCGATCATGTTGTTCGAGCAAAGAGAAGCACTGAGGGTTGCCCGTCATGTGATTAGTGACACCAGAGTCGATGAGCTATTTATCTTGAGTCACCACGTGGGCACTACCTGAAGAAGTTACAACAGAGGCAGACGGCTTGGAAGAGTCACCGGAGGGGCGAAGATGAGGATGCTTCATCCAGCAGCGTTCAAAAGTATGGCCGGTGCGGCCACAATGAGAACAGAGGTAGCGGGAAGAAGCACGCCCGCCGGACTGGTGACTGCGAGTACCAGAGCTACTCCACTGAGTGTGATGAGAATAGGTGTCCGGTGGTGGAGAAGGCGCGGGCAAAAGTGGGCGCTGAAGGAGGGAGGTGACAGCAGCGATGCGGGCAGCGGTGGCATCTAAAGTGGGAGATTCAGCCTCACTCAGAATTTGCTGGCGGATCATGTCATAAGTATCAGGAAGCCGGAGCAGATAACACACAACTAGAAGCTCCTGGAAGTGCTTGTGTTGTTGAGCCAAATCCGCTGAAAAGGGACGATTCTGAAGAATCTCAGCCCCAAGAGCCTGGACCTGTTGGTAGGCAACAGCAGGAGATAAGGTGGGACGGGCAAAGAGGTCCTCATACAACGTATAGATGCGGGAAGTCTGAGCCCCTTTGGAGTACAAAGCGGCAAGATGAAGCCAAGCGGCCTTGACCGTCTCATCATGACGTATGACGGGAAGACACTCATCAGAAAGACTGT
This sequence comes from Platanthera guangdongensis, assembly GCA_039583875.1. Lineage (NCBI taxonomy): Eukaryota > Viridiplantae > Streptophyta > Magnoliopsida > Asparagales > Orchidaceae > Platanthera > Platanthera guangdongensis. Next base: position 30,183,898 of record CM077152.1, on the reverse strand, counting down.
TCGCGAGCCAAGTACGCACAAGCGCGTCACTTGCATCCCAGTCATCAAAGAGAGGTGAAGTGATAGGAGGTGGGTCATCAACGAGATGGTGGCGTTTGCGTTGTGAGCGAAGAAGAAAGGTGAAAGAGACGCTCCAATCCGGGTAGTTGGATCCAATAAGCTTAGAAACGGTCCCAAGGTTCCCGGAAGGAGTAGGAGGAAGAGGCGGAGCCGGATTGGCGACAGGGGTGGTGGCAGTTGAGGCATCAGAAAAAGCCATAGGAGCTGGAAACAAGGGAAGCCGGGCGGTTAGGCAACAAACCGCGCGGATAGGAGAAAGAAGGGCGGCAGCGGTCACAAGGGGATAAAACCAGCAGCCAGAAAAGCCACGACCTAGCTGCAGACACAAACAGAGGGGAAGAAGTCGAACGACTAGAGGACAGGCCGCGCGAACAGAAGAAGTCGAACGGCGAGAGAACAGGCCGTAGCGACTAAGAGGAGCAGAGAAAACACAGCAAGAAATCGCAGCGGATAGAAAAGGAAGAAGCCGCGCGAGCACAAGCGGCTAGAAAGCAGTCAAAGGCACAGCGGGGAAGAGGTCGCACGGACTGAAAAGGCCGAGCGAACAGAAGAGGAGGCAAGGAGCAGCGACTACAACAAGTCGCAGGCCGGGCGAACAGAAACAGGTCGCGCCGACGAATAGCAGCAGGAGAAGTGAACGAAGGAGAGGCAATCCGCGCGATCAGGGCAGCAGACAGAAACAAGTCGTGCGAGACAGAGAGCGCACACAATCAGGAGGAAACGACCGTGTCCTCTGATACCATGTAAAAACCGAACAGAGACAAACCAAAATGGTTTTAAACTGAACTTTATTATCCGAAAAAGGTAACTATTACAAAGGTATGCCCTCCCTTATATAGAATGGAGGAGAGATGAGAGAATACAAATAAGAGATGTGGGACTAAAAAATTACAAGCTAAGCGGACTATACAAAGTAAACCGCACAAGCCGCGCGGTTAGACAGAAGGGCTAACCGCACGGCTACAACAAGAGAAGCAGAGAGGTCGCCTGTGAAGATCGCTAGACCGCCCGGTTTACAAGCCGACGAGTCAAACTGCCAGACCGCGCTGTCTTCAACCCGCCAAGACAGACCGCCCGGTCACCAACTTCAACACAACTCTCCCTCACTTAATAGAATTTCGTCCCGAAATTTCAAAACAAAAGGGTACAAAACTTAACTTGTACCTGACATGAAGAGTTCTGGATAATCTTCTAGCATGGCCTGTTCTCGCTCCCAAGAGAACTCCTCACGACCGCAGTTGTCCCATCAAACTTTCACGAGTTTAACTTCTTTATTCCGCAACTGCCGAGTCTCCGAATCCTCTATAGCAATTGGAAGGACTCGCGTCCTCAAGTCTTCCTCAATCGGCACCGATGCCGGCTCAATCACTACGCTAGCCTCCACCAAGGCTTTACTCAAAACGGAGACGTGGAAGACGTCATGCAATCCACTCAAATCCGCGGACAACGCCAACCGATAGGCTGCTTCTCCCACCCGTTCAATAACTTCAAAAGGCCCCAAAAACCTTGGACTCAACTTCTTGAGTCGGCGAATCCGTGAGACGCCTTTGAACGGTTTGATCTTCAAATAGACCCAATCACCTACCGCAAACTCCACCTTTCGGTGACGAGCATTAAAGTATTTTGCTTGACGGTCTTGCGCCACCTTCATACGCTCTTGTATGGTCTGTACCATCTCACAAGCGTCAGCTACCACCTCCTTTCCCAAAATTTTGGTGTCTCCCGCCTCAGCCCAAGACATTGGCGTTCGACACTGCCTCTCATACAAAGCTTCGTATGACGCCATTTTTATACTTGCTTGAAAACTGTTATTGTACGCGAATTCCACCATGAAGAGGTGATCCTCCCACTTCTTGCCGAAGTCAAGAACGCACATTCTCAACATATCCTCTATAGTACGGTTCGTTCTTTCAGTTTGCCCATCAGTTTGAGGATGGAATGCCGTACTGAACTTTAGCTTCGTGTCCAAGCTCTTCTGAACCAATCTCCAGTCCTTGGACGTAAACCGTCCATCGCGATCACTGACTATGCTCTTAGGAATTCCGTGCAGTCGCACAATGTTGCGAACATACAACTCCACCATCTTCTCCACGCTGTCCTCTTTCCGATTTGGGATGAAGTGAGCCACCTTGGTTAGGCGATCAACGATCACCCAAATAGCTCATTACCATGATGTGATCTAGGCAAACCATGCACAAAGTCCATGGAGATGTCATCAAATTTCCACTTAGGGATTGGAAGGGGCTTCAGGAACCCGCCCGGCTTCTGACATTCGGCCTTCACCAAGGCACAAGTTTGGCAACGATTCACGTACAAAGCTACGTCCCGCTTCAGCCCCGGCCACCAAAAGGATTTCTTCATATCCAAGTACATCTTTGTACTGCTCGGGTGAATGGAGTACTTTGTGAAGTGAGCCTCAAACATCAACTCCTCACGGAGTTTGCCGAACTGCGGTATACAAACCCTTCCGTCCTTCCTCAGAATCCCATCAATCATCTCTCAGGCGCTGCTCTCGCCCGTTTGAGCCTCGAACACAAAAGGTTGAAACTCCACATCCAACCGAGTCGCTTCCCGAATGCGATCGGACAAGTCGTTCTGCACTTCAATCCAATTCAACTGAGGCACGCTGGACTCGCCTATCGCAACACATTCCAAACCAAGGGACTCTCATTCCCGAACCAACCGCTCATCATGAGCTTCGATCCAATTCCCTTGCCCCGAGTACTTCCTACTCAAGCCATCCGCCACCACATTGGCTTTACCTGGCGTATACTGAATCGCCACCTCGTAGTCTCCAAGAAACTCAACCCACCTGCGTTGTCGCATGTTCAAGTCCTTTTGGTCCAAGAGATACTTCAGGCCTTTGTGATCCGTGAAGATCTCCACCTTTGCACCATAAACATAATGCCGCCATATTTTCAACGCAAAAATTACCGCCGTCAACTCCAAGTCATGAACGGGATAATTCCTCTCATGAGGCTTCAGCTGTCTAGACTCAAAAGCTATCACCTTCCCATGTTGCACCAAAACGCAACCCAAACCGCATCCTGATGCGTCACTGAAGATCTGAAATCCCTCGGTCCCTTGTGGTAGACTTAGGATTGGAGCCGTCATTAGTCTCTTCTTCAGTGCCTCAAATTCTTGACTACACTCTTGAGTCCACACAAACTTATGATCTTTACGTGTGAGTGAGGTGAGGGGTAGAGCTATCCGCGAAAAATTCTCCACGAACCTCCTGTAATACCCGGCTAGTCCAAGAAAACTTCGGACCTCCGCCACGGTCCTCAAAACCGACCAATCTCTAATGGCTTCAACTTTTGTTGGGTCCACTTGAAAGTCCACCTAGTGTCAACTATCTTCACCTATGGGGGGGAATAGGTGACGTGCAGCGTTTTTGCGGAATTTAAAATAGTACCTGCACAATAAAAATAAACAGCACAACACACAGAATACACAAGCTATTTATAGTGGTTCCCCGATTTGGGTACATCCACTTTCCCCCTTCGACCTATCTCCCAACAAGGGACGACTCGGTCTCTTCACCAACAGGATTGAAATCCAATCCTTGCACTATCGGAAGTAACCCTTCCACACGTAGGAGTCAACACTCCCACAACCCGGGTTGCACCCAACCCTTACTACTAGGAACCAACGTTCCGTTACAACAAAAATAAACTAGAATGTACAAGAGATACAAACTACGTTTGGAGACTAAGGTGTCCCTCTTCGTTGACGACGTGTTCTTGAAGTCCACGAAGAGTCCACAACCCTAGATCTCTCTTGGAGAGAATCTCCCCGGAACCGGCGGCGGCAAGATGGGCGGCGGCTTGGTTCACGGGATCGGCGACGACAACGATGTGCGGCTGCAGTACTTTGGAGATCCAAACTTCGTAGCAAAGCTAGCTAGGTCTTCCAACGGTCACACTAGGATCAGTCGTCTCGATCGATTCGGATGGGGAAGGTTTTCCCGATCAACAAATCAAGAGACAAGAGATCTCCGGTTAGACACGTGAGACGCTAAGCTTGGCTAAGCTTCTATCGCCGGGAGATCTGGAAGAAACCTCGATCAAGACCGGCGATCAACTCTCTCAAGCGGCGACGGCGGCGGCGGAGCGGAACTCGCGATCTAGGTTACGTCGCGGCCCGTGTTTCGTCTTTTTCTCCGTCTTTACTGTTCAAAAATACTCGTGTATTTATACAGTGAAATACTCATTTATGACCGTTATGGGTCCCACCAGAAGAAACCATAGATCCGGTTCAAACAGTGCCAGCGGGAGAAACCGGTCCAGCTTTTTCCAGAAAAATGCCCAAGTCAAAATCGGCGAAAATCGAAGGTGATTCTCGACGAATCGTCGAGAATCTCTAACCGAATCACTTGATGATTCTCGCCGACTCTATCCGGCTACCTCAAAACGGTGCCAAGTAAGATTCGGCGAGAATCACTAGTGATTCTCGCCGAATCACTTGATGATTCTCGCCGAATCACTTGTTGATTCTCGACGAATATTACTTGGCCATGATCTGCTCAACGATGGGTTCGGCGTGAATCACTAGTGATTCTCGCCGAATCTTACTTGGCACCGTTTTGAGGTAGCCGGATAGAGTCGGCGAGAATCACTAATGATTCTCGACAATTCGGCGAGAATCACTAGTGATTCTCGCCGAATCGGCGAGAATCACTTGGTGATTCTCGTCGATTTATACTTGGACGATTTTTCGTCTATCCACCCAAGAGCTGCTCCTTGATCCATCCTTGCTCCTTGTCTGCTCTTGCATAGTTACAGCCCTGTACTTGAAAGTAAGTGCACTCCAATAGAGAGAGTACACGTAGGCCAACACACTGATCTGCTCAACGAGGGATTACGTCGTACAGACCCGTGTATATTGACCTACTGCACCCTAACATTGGTGTGCACTTAGCGTGGAATAACTGCAAGCACAACTTTAGAGGTTTCATCAAATACATTGTGAATTCATCTTAGCTTGACAGGTGACTTCCTCAAATACAGGTAATTGTGGATACAATACCCAACAATCTCCCCCTATTTGACGAAGCCAAAACCCTACTAGCTAAGATGAATAACATCAACCAGATAATATAAGCAACATTCAGAATTTAAATATGCAGCACAAGAGAATATAGGCAAACAGATCAAGACTTGAGTCATTCATAAATTCAAATATATATATATATATATATATATATATATATATATATATATATATATATATATATATATATATATATATATATATATATGTTGAAGTTGGTTACCGGGTGGTCTGGCGGTTTGTCTTGGCGGGTTGAAGACCGCGCGGTCTGGCGGTTTGTCTCAGTCGGCTTGGAGACCGGGCGGTCTGGCGGTCTACCCTGGCAGTCTCTCTTCCTCTCTGGTGGTAGCCGTGCGGTTAGCCCTGCTGTCTAACCGTGCGGCTTGTGCGGTTTGTTTTGTATAGTCCGCTTAGTCCTGTAAATTATAGTCCCACATCTCTTATTTGTATTCTCTCATCTCTCCTCCATTCTATATAAAGGAGGGCATACCTTTGTAATAGATATCTTTTTTGGATAATAAAATTTCAATTATTCAAAAGTCTATCCGTTTGTTCTTTCTTTTTCGCTACTTTCTACATGGTATCAGAGTACACGGTCGTTTACTCCTGATTGTGTGCGCTCTCTGATTCCCGCGGCTTGTTTTCCGCTCTCCGCGACCTGTCTTGCGGCTTGCACTCTCCTCTGTCCGCCGCCCTGTTCGCGCGGCTTGTTTCTGTCCGCTGCCCTGTTCGCGCGGCTTGCTTCTCTTTGGTTCTCTTCTCCTGCTGCTATTCGTCGCCGCGACCTGTCTCGTTGTCGCCGTGCTCTCCTTGTTGTTGCCTTCTACCCGCTCCTACTTGCTAGTCGTGTCGGCCTCATCTTTTGCCGTGCGACCTGTTCTCCTCTGTTCGCCTGACTTTTTCAAGCCGTGCGACTTCTTTCCCTCTGCTTTGCTCTACTTCTTGGTAGCGGCCTTCCTAGCCACACGACCTGTTTTCTGTTCGCCCGGCTTGGTGCTCTTTTCTCTTATCGCGGCTTCTTCTTATCGTCACGGCTTGCTCCTCTCTTGCTTTCATGGCTTTCCCCTCCTCCAGCCTGTCCGCCTCCGTGGTCACCTCTTCTGGTAGTGCTCATGTTGTTACTCGCGGAAGATGGCTAATCGACTCTGGTGCAACCAATCATATGACAGGCAATCCTCAATGTTTCTCTCTTCTTGACACACATGCTCAGTTGCCCCCGGTCATTGTTGTTGATGGATCTCCCTCCCCGGTCCATGGGACGGGCATGGTTCAAGTCACTCCATCTCTCTGCCTGGCTGATACCCTCTATGTGCCCAAGTTTCCGTGTAATTTATTATCGGTTACTTCTTTATGCAAGCAACTACGGTGTTCTGTCATCTTCACCCCTAGCTCTTGTGCTTTTCAGGATCTGGACTCCTAACGAACGATTGCTACCGGGACTGAGAGTGGTGGCCTCTACTTCCTCGACAACGTTTCTGCTCTATCCGCCTTCTCCTCCTCCTCTACAGATCTTCTCCAATGACATCTTCGCCTTGGACATGCTCCTCCCCGAATTCTACGACAGCTCCTGCCGCACCTCCCTCCTCATCATCCTCCTCTAAACTGTGATGCATGTCAACTTGACAAACATCACCGCTCATCCTTCCCACCAACGCAAAGTCGGGGCTCTTCCCGTCCGTTCGACCTCGATCACTCTGACATATGGGGTCCCGCTCCTAACCTCACCATCAGTCGGGGTAGTTCCTATTTTGTCACCTTCATTGATGATTTCTCTCGATGTACGTGGGTATATCTTCTCAAAGATCGCTCCGAGTTGTTCTCTGTTTGGACCTCCTTTTATTCTATGGTTAAGACTCAGTTTGATACGTCTATTAAACTCCTTCGTTCTGACAATGCTAAGGAGTATCTTAGCCACGACTTCTCCTCCTTTTGTATTCATCATGGTGTTATTCGTCAAACAAGTTGTGTCTACACCTCCCAACAAAATAGGGTGGCGGAACGCAAAAACCGTCACCTCCTTGATGTCGCTCGCACTATGATGACTCAAATGCATGTTCCTCGCTCCTATTAGGGATATGCTGTCATCCTCTCCTGCTATCTCATCAATCGCCTTCCCTCCACAGTTCTCCACGGTGCTACCCCCTTCTCCATTCTTTATCTGGACAAGGATCCCTTTCCTCTTCCTCTGCACATCTTTGGGTGCACCGCTTTTGTGCACTCTCCCGCTGCCACCCGTGATAAACTCTCACCACGTGCCACCAAATGTGTCTTTTTGGGCTACTCTCCCACTCAGAAAGGATATTGCTGCTTTGACCCTGTTACCCGCAAGCAATTTATCTCTGCGGATGTCACCTTCTTTGCCAATGCCTCTTACTTCTCTCCCGCTTCCTCTTCTACTCCTCCTGATCCTACTTCTCATGCCAAACCATCCATTCCCTCTGCTCCCACTGATGTTCCGCCCTCTCCACCCACTCCACCGTCTTCCCCATCCTCATCATCTCCACCCTCTACTCCGCTTTCTCCCTCCACTCCGCTGTCATCTCTCTCTACTCCCGGGCCAGCTCTCTCCACCACGGATACTCCGGATACTGAGGCACCTGCTGACCTGGATCTCCCGATTGCTCTTCGCAAAGGGGTTTGGGCCTGTACCCAACACCCGCTTGCTGCAGTTGTTTCCTACGATCGTCTTACCCCTGCTCGCAGAGCTTTTGCACTGGCTATCTCGGCCACTGCCACCCCCCGTTCCTACCAGGAGGCCCTTACTATTCCTCATTGGAAAGTTGCCATGGATGAGGAGATTGCTACTCTCACTGAACGGGGTACCTGGACCCTTGTTCCTCCTCCTTTCGGCACAGATGTTGTTGGTTGTCGCTGGGTCTTCGTGGTGAAGTTTCTCCCGGATGGCAGTGTGGATCGTTATAAGGCTCGCCTGGTGGCCAAGGGTTTTACCCAAACTTATGGGATTGATTACTTTGACACTTTCTCTCCCGAGACTCATCTCAGCACTATTCGGGTTCTTCTCTCTGTGGCTGTCAACAGGGATTGGCCCATCTCGCAGCTAGATGTTAAGAATGCCTTCCTCTATGGTGATCTGCAGGAGGATGTTTACATGGAGCAACCTCCTGGGTATGTTGCTCAGGTGGAGACACGGGTATGCCGGCTAAAGAAGGCTATCTATGGCCTCAAGCAGAGTCCTCGTGCCTGGTTTGACAAGTTCAGTGGCATTGTTGCGGCCATTGGTTTTACAAGAAGCTCAGCAGATCACTCCTTGTTTGTTCGGAAAACCGCCTCTGGTCTTGTTGTTCTTGCGGTTTATGTTGATGACATTCTTCTTACTGGCGATGACCAGGATGGGGTATTGATGACTAAGAAACACCTTCGTCAACATCTGGTCACAAAGGATATGGGCTCCCCGAAATACTTTCTGGGGATTGAAATCTCTAGAAAACCCAACTCCATGGTCCTTTCACAACGGAAGTATGCTCTTGATCTTTTAAAGGAGGCAGGACTGACTGGTGCTAAACCTGCACGTTGTCCTATGGCTGTTGGAGAAGACAAAACTTGGACAGATGACTCACCTCTTCTCTCCGATCTTACGAGATACCGGCATCTGGTGGGCAAGCTCATATATCTCACGGTAATCAGACCCGACATCTCTTATGTTGTTGGCAAGGTGAGCCAGTTCATGCAAGCTCCGAGGGAGTGTCATCTATAATCTGCTCTGAGGATATTAGAGTATATTAAAGCTGCTCCAGGGAAAGGACTCCTATTTCAGAAAAATGGTCACCTTAGGGTTGAAGCGTACTCAGATTCAAGCTATGCGGATGACAAAGGGGACCGCAAATCGACTTCAGGTTTCTGCACATTTGTTGGAGGCAATCTTGTGAGTTGGAAGAGCAAGAAACAGTCTGTCGTTTCCAGGTCTAGTGCAGAGGCGGAATATCGCAGCATGGCATCGACTACATGTGAGTTGAAGTGGTTGCGGGCTCTCATGCTTGACTTATGAGAGGTTTACAACTATCATCTTCCTATGTTCTGTGACAATAAGGCCGCGATACACATTTCCAAAAATCCGGTCTTTCATGAGAGAACAAAACACATAAAAGTCGACTGTCATTTTATTCGGGAAGAAATATTGAAGAAACAGATTTGCACTCCATTTGTCACTTCCGACAACGAGTTGGCAGATGTCTTCACCAAGCCGGTGTCCGCTTCCTTTTTCCACATCTGCGACAAGCTGGGCATGATCGATATATATACTCCAGCTTGAGGGGGAGTGTTGAAGTTGGTGACCGGGCGGTCAGGCGGTTTGTCTTGGCGGGTTGAAGACCGCGCGGTCTGGCGGTTTGTCTCAGCCGGCTTGGAGACCGGGCGGTCTGGCGGTCTACCCTGGCGGTCTCTCTTCCTCTCTGGTGGTAGCCGTGCGGTTAGCCCTGCTGTCTAACCGCGCGGCTTGTGCGGTTTGTTTTGTATAGTCCGCTTAGTCCTGTAAATTATAGTCCCACATCTCTTATTTGTATTCTCTCATCTCTCCTCCATTCTATATAAAGGAGGGCATACCTTTGTAATAGATATCTTTTTTGGATAATAAAATTTCAATTATTCAAAAGTCTATCCGTTTGTTCTTTCTTTTTCGCTACTTTCTACAATATATAATCTCAAGATTGTTCATATAATAACAATAAACGTTAATTGTTCTTAAGAGAGAATGACAGGCTATAAATTTTTGACTATTTTTCTTTGGCTAAGTCATCCTTGAGTTTTTGAGCCAAATACTTCTTTCTTTGCCTCTCCATATACTCTTTGGGCTTCGGATAATATCTGGGTGGAGGAGCTTTATCTGCCGCAGTATTGGTCCTGAAAAAGATGTTCCGTTTGGCTTCATACGTCTTATGCATCTCCCACTCATACTGGTTGTATACATCGTTTCGATTGATTTCCCCTTTTTCCTGTAGCCAGAATGTGTCCAATATGATACTCTTGGATACTGGACTCCACTTTTCGTTTCTTACTTCCTCCTCCTTCAGTCTGATTCTCTTTTCAGCTTGTGTTTCCTTTGATGTCCCTTCTTGCGATTTCCTCTTGTCCTTGGCTTTTGCTAGGGCTCCTTGATCAAACATTGCCATCAGTTTTGCCTTGGAGGAGGCCCTAGCAGCCCTATGAACATCAGCTTCACTTACAGGAACTTCTTCAACACTGGTGCCCTCATCAACCACAGTATAATCTTCAGGAGCAGGAGCACCCTGGGGATTTTCAGGGATATTAACGCCTAACGCTTGTTGGAGCATCCACCAGCAACTGTCATAAACATATTTGTTTGACTGCTCAAAGTTGTTGATCATGACTTCCCGAAGCTCAGCCATCTTAGCTATATATTCTTTCTCCCCCTTTTTGGCTTCGACTGCAATGGAGTTTGCATAAGAATGCAGTGACTCATCAATATGCTTTGTAGTCCGGGAGAATTCAGTAACCAAGGCTTGTTGATTGGTGTTAAGAGTTACCATATTGCCATCAAACTTTTGAATGTTATTTGCTACGACATGAGCATTCTGATTCACTACGGCGAGAGTATGGATGTTCTTTTTCAAACCGTCCATAAGAAGAGTGACAGCTTGGCCGACCACTGTATACTTATCTTCAAACTTCTTTTCCATCACGTCCAGTTTATGATTGATCTCCACCATGTTCTTGAGCATGAGATTTTCAGATTTCTTAATCCTTTTCAACATTTTATTTTGAGCTTTCTCAAAAGATGCCTTAAGCTCATCCACTATGCCCTGAATGACATTCACGGTGTGAGTGGCTAGATCATCTCGTAGTGGAAGATTCTGAGGCACTCCTTGGCCTTGCGGTTCAGCTGATGCACCTGTAGAGCTGGACACGAGCACAGTCTCTAAGGGGGGAATGCTTGCGGCCTCTGTAGATTTCTCAGACTCCCCCTCCATTGTTGCACCAATGTTCTCAGGGATGAACTCAGGAGCGTGCTTGTCAGATGGAACTTCAGTGATATCCTGAGTCTCCAATGCTTCCTGTCCCCCATTGCCTTCTTCCTCACCTTCATCATCCATTTGATCATTCTCATCAGCATCACATTCCAACCCTTCGTCAGCAGTCTCCTCTACAGCATCACTTTCTTCTTGTATATCCGCCACTGCATCTCTGGCTATCTGGGAGATGTCAGATACGATATTAGCATCAGTGGGTAGAGGCTCCCCCTCAATTCCTGCAGTCAAAGCGTCAGGAATTTCACTGGGGATTACTACGGAATCAGCCACAGTGCCGTCCTTGGCTGGAGATGCGTCCTGTTGTTCTACCACGGCAGCCTGCCCAATGCGCCTCTCCCATCTGTCAAAAACACTCGAGTCCATTTTCTTTAAGTAATGTATAGGAACACCTTTACTCATGTCATATTTATCTCCATTCAGCTGATTGAGATACAGACTGATGATTCGGCCAAAGCTAGGTGATCTCAGGGTGTCCTTTATCCTCTCAAAACGCAATGCCCCCAGTTGAATCTTTTCCTGCAGATAATTGCCACCAGGATCTTGAACATGTCCGCAGAGATGTGGTCATGAGAGCCCGGCTTGCATATGAGTACCTTCCCAACGATGTCTGACAGAAGTTTCCCTTCTTCATTCATATCCTTTCGCTTTATCGACCGAGTTCCTCGAGCGAGACCACAGAATAATAGAGTCCTGGTTTTGTCTTCTTCCTCAAGATAATCCTCGTGCTCCGAGCTAGTGAGCTGCAAGTAGTGAGTCAGCTTGCTGGCAGACATCTTGATCTTTGCCCCGACAACCTTGCTTTTGATAAGAGAGTCGTCATTCCGGAGTTTTGCGGTTGCAAAGAACTCCAGCACCTCCTTGTCCAGGATTTTACAGGGGTGCTCTAGTACGAATGAGAGTACAGCCTCTTCAAGCATAAGGATGATGTTTCTGAATTCATCTGAGGCATAAGCGAACCCTGTTCGAACCAGCTCGCATCCAGTGACCAGCCCAGCGGTTGTCCTAGGAGCCATTGCAAACCTAGGGAGAGAATTCCTACTCTACGCTTAATCAAAAGGCACAAGGGAAGCGACACTAGTGATCAAGTCCAAGTAAGGGTGAGGATGTGGTTACCTAAAAGCGTAGACGGTTGGGTGCAACCCGGGTTGTGGGAGAATTCCTACTCTCGCCGAATCACTTGATGATTCTCGCCGAATCACTTGTTGATTCTTGACGAATATTACTTGGCCATGATCTGCTCAACGATGGGTTCGGCGAGAATCACTAGTGATTCTCGCCGAATCTTACATTGCACCGTTTTGAGGTAGCCGGATAGAGTCGGCGAGAATCACTAGTGATTCTCGACGATTCCGCGAGAATCACTAGTGATTCTCGCCGAATCGGCGAGAATCACTTGGTGATTCTCGTCGATTTATACTTGGACGATTTTTCGTCTATCCACCCAATAGCTGCTCCTTGATCCATCCTTGCTCCTTGTCTGTTCTTGCATAGTTACAGCCATGTACTTGAAAGTAAGTGCACTCCAATAGAGAGAGTACACGTAGGCCAACACACTGATCTGCTCAACGAGGGATTACGTCGTACAGACCCGTGTATATTGACCTACTGCACCCTGACATTGGTGTGCACTTAGCGTGGAATAACTGCAAGCACAACTTAAGAGGTTTCATCAAATACATTGTGAATTCATCTTAGCTTGACAGGTGGCTTCCTCAAATCCAAGTAATTGTGGATACAATACCCAACACCACTGCCACCCCATCCCCACTAATCACGTGTCCCAAAAATGTCACCTTCTCTAACCAGAACTCGCATTTGGAGAATTTTGCATACAACTCATTCTCCCTCAACACTTGCAGAACCACTCTCAAGTGGGTCTCATGCTCCACTTGCGATTTGGAAAACACCAAGATGTCATCTATGAAGACAACCACAAAAGAATCCAAGTATTCCCGGAATACCTGATTCATGAGATCCATGAACACAGATGGTGCGTTCGTCAGCCCGAACGGCATTACCGTAAACTCAAAGTGTCCATACCTTGTACCAAAGGCGGTCTTGGGTATGTCCTCATCCCGAATTCGCAACTGATAATACCCTGACTTCAAGTCCAATTTTGAATACACCACTGACCCTACCAATTGGTCGAACAAGTCATCTATCCGAGGAATCAGATACTTATTCTTGACGGTCAATTTATTCAGCTCTCGGTAGTCTATGCATAGCCGCATGCTACCGTCTTTCTTCTTTACAAATAACACCGGCGCACTCCACGGTGAAGAACTGGGTCTAATATATCCTTGCTCCAACAATTCCTGTAACTGTACTTTAAGTTCAGCCAACTCCTTTGGTGTCATCCTAAACGGAGGACGTGACACCGGCCTAGCCTCCGACACTAACTCGATCGAGAAATCGATCTCCCTCCGAGGAGGCGCTCCAGGAAGTTCTTCCGGAAACACATCCTTGAACTCTGCCACAACGGGCACTTCCTCAATCGTCAACTGGGAGAGATGAACCTCCAATAACGCTACAAGCGCTACACCACCCTGGTTAACAGCCCGCACCAACTGCATGGCCGAAATCAAGGAACAGGCCACTCCACAAAGGCCCTCAAATTTGACTTCTGTCTGCCCTTTTTTCCTTAAGGTCACCACCTTAGATAGACAATCAATACTGGCGCGCTGCTCTGCGAGCCAGTCCATGCCCAAAATGACATCGAACTCCACCAATGGCAAAATCGCTGCTACCAAAACGAAGTCAACTCTGTCTAGCTCCCAACAGATGCGCCCCTTGACCCCGGTGGTCATGGATGACCCGTTGGGCATGCGCACTTTCAGCTCTGCTCCCGACGAGAAAGACCCAACACCTATTCTCCGGACGAAGCTCTCCGCGAGAAAGGAGTGCGATGCTCCCGTATCAAACAATACCCTAGCGGGGTATCCGGAGACTAAAACGAAGCCTACAACATAGACAACACACACAAAAAGGGGTCTAAAAGTATGAAGCACAACATTTCAACTTAAACTTTCTTCATACCTGTCACCACATCGGTTTGACGGATCGCTTCTTGCTGTCCAAGGTTGTAAGCCCTTGGTTGCACCGGTTGGAACTGAGAAGCGCTCGACTCCGCCATCTTTCCTTTCTCTGCAGCACTGGGGCCGGAGCGCACAGTCTGCTCCTGCTTTATCTCCTGCCCCGCTCCTCCTTGGGGACAAACACGAGCTATGTGCCCCACCTTACCGCAGTTGTAGCACATTGGCGGTCCCCTAGAGTGAGAACCCCCAGGCGTCCAATTGCTCCTCTCACCAGATCTGGAAGTGTGAGGCTTCTTCCTCCACCTACTCCCATCAGACTTTCCATGAGATTGGGAAGGCTTCCCTTCCCCTTGCTTGGGAGTAAAACCCTTTCGGCGTTGGGTTCGCTCCAAATCACTTTCCAAAATCCTGGCAGCCTCAACTAGTTCATTAAATCCCGCCCTCTTCATGGAGATGAGGGGTTGCCTCAGATTCTCCCTCAGCCCCTGGTAGAAGAGGTTATCCCTCTCTACATCATCTGCCATCGTCGTTCCCGCGTAACAACCCAAACGGGTGAACTCCTGCACATACTCATACACTGTCTTGTCTCGCTGCATTAAATGCAGAAACTGCCTATGAAGGGCCAAACGTGTAGAAACTGGAATATACCTCTTAAGAAAAGCATCCCCAAACTCTTCCACCGACGGAGTGCGTCCCGGGAACTGGCGGCCGCTATGGCTCACCCACCATAACTTGGCGTCTCCTTCCAACATGAAAGCCGCATACTCAGCTTTCTTTTCCTCTGGCGTCTCTGCCGCCCTTAACAGCTCTTGCATGCGAACCCACCAGTCCTTCGCATCCATTGGCGTACCAACTCCCTTGAATGACGGGGGATGGAAGCTCAGGAAATACTTCAGGTGCCGGTCTCCATGTCCGACAACTACCCTCTTCGCCAAAGGCTCCACTCGCCTAGCTTCTCCTCCTGGCACGGCCGTCGCAGTATCCAGTGTGGCAGGGGTTGCCACCTGAGCTACTGCTGCTGCTTGAGCTGCCACCATCGTTTCTGCAAGCATGCGACAGAAGTTGGCCGGGTTTACACCCGTGCCCAAAAGACCTGGAGCAGTAGCACTGCTCGCCGAAAGCTCTTCTCTTGCTCTCGATGTTCCCGCCTCGTTGCTTGCACTCTTCAAGAAACAAGAAACAAGGATTCAGTCTCAAATCTCAAGACTTAAACATAAGGACACCCATGGTCCGGCGTTACTCTTATGTGGATAACTTCTCTACGCGTTGACCTTGAACCTAACCTCGCTCTGATACCAAATTGTAACACCTCCCCTGTAGTGAACGTATAATATGGGTCCGGTCGGGGCCCCACAACATACAGACGCCACAGCTTTAGTATTAAAAGTTGATATAGTTACCCACACTCAAAACACTTTGCACAACACAGCGGAAACAAAACAGGACTAGAAGTTATCCACCACTAAAGAGCAAAACAAATGGCCTTAAGGCCTTACATCAAGTGTCCAAAAGAAAATAATACATCAGTCAAGAATGTGCTTAGCACTCCTAGTCTACCTCGGCATGCAAGCCGGACAACAAGAGTCTCAAACATATAACATCTCATAAGTAGAGCTACAAAAGAAAAACACTTCATGAGGCTTAGGCCATTCTGGCCGGCAAGCTAGCTGCTGCATGCAATCCTTGCCCTGAAAAGTTTATTAGTAACGTGGGTCAGCAAAGGCTGACCTCAAACTGTGTAACAACACATCTCCTCCCGGCCGCCCCTACCGGACCCCGGGGTACCCCTCCAACCTGCAAGTTAGCACTTTGTATGCAATAATCATAAGCAAGATAAGCAACTATGGAAAACAGGCTTGGATGTCACATACATCATACATGTTCTCTACTGGTTGAGCATAATATAAAAGGGCCTACTTATGCAATCATGTATGCAATAACCTGGATTTCACCCAAGGCACCCTAACTCGTATGCATCTAGCACATCATCACATCATATGGGTTCTAATCGATTCCCCATTGGCATAAAGCCGCAAACAAAGGGGTCATCATTTCCCCCAACGGCTCACAGACCGCCTTATGGAATTCTTGTCAAGGCCCCACCCGCCCAAGGTCTTAAACCCCAGGCTTGCCTATAAGCTCTGACGTCTCATGTCAGGATTCCAACAAACACAAAACTGACCGATTCTAAGAAGCCTTGCCGGACCCCACCCGCTCATGGCCTCATTGCCCGGGTTTGTCCCCATGCTTGACATTCTTGTCAGTCAGACAGAAGGGGACTAGTCTCGCCGGGACACTCTCCTCACATGACGTGAACGTCACGGGATAGTCAGCCGACCACGGAGACATAGCCACGCCTTGGCACAACACAAACCAAGACAAATCCACCATAGTCCCTCATTTGTACTGCAGCGTTTCCGCGCACCAAGGAAACCATCTCCAACTCATGCGGAGCTAACCTTGTCCACCAAGGAAAACATCTACCGCCACAAGGAGCTAACCTTGTCCGGTTCCGACTACACGTACTCACTCGAGAAAAAGGGGAAACATCACCACATCACAAATGGCATCTTGCCGCAACGGAATCTCTACGAATCCTTAACGTTTTATGCAACATCACCGAGTCGGACTAACAATCGCGACAACGGCTTCACCCACCATGCCTAATCCACTAACGGAGCGGATCTCTAATGCAAAAATATGTCGGGGACTGACTCAATCAACCCGGAGGTTCCTCTTGAACCTTGGCAAACCAAAACCCCTCTCATTTGAGAGTTTGGTGCCCAAAAACTAGAAAGAAAATAAATAATGCTAAGACATGCATCCTAAGACCGAGAGGAGAAGTGTCGTTACCTTCCGACTCCTCTTCCTTGCCATGGCAAAATAGCCGGATGAAAACCTTCGCAACGATCTAAGCTCCACGGATCTGGACTCGGCTCGCGATTTGGAGCACTGAAACCCCTCCTACAGCCCAAACTCTCCTTCTTCCTTGTTCTCACTTCTCTCTAAATCTTTAGTAAGAGAAAGCTTCGAGAAGAATGAGGGTTTTCAACCCTATTCTCGGACCTAACTCCCCAAGAACAGTCCTGAATCGTCAGATCCTAAAATCTGGGAAAGAATCGCCACGATCCGCCTGGAAAATAAAAGACCTGGGCCGAACATGTCCTGGCACACGCCCGTGTCCAGGGCCGTGTGCCTCATTCGCCGTCTCAAATCGACGCGCCTGGAACAGCACACGGGCATCCGACACTCCCGTGTTCAATCCGACACGCCTGTGTCCCCAGTGATACGGCCGTGTGGCCGGCCGTGTGCCTCCATCGACACGGCCCCGAAACCAACCCGAGAGGTGACACGGCCTGGGTCACGCCCGTGTCCCAAGCCGTGTGCCAAGTCTCAACACCCGTTGACAGGCTTTGTGTCGACACCGCGGAAAAACGTCGAGCGAAGATCGTCGACCAAGCGGGACACGCCCTGTGACACTCCCGTGTCACAGGCCGTGTGCCCCAGTCTCGACACTCGTCGAGCGAAAGTGTCGACACCCCGGGCCGAGTGTCGACACGGACTCGACACGCCCTGCGACACGCCCGTGTCGCAGGCCGTGTGCCCTACTCTCGACACATTATCGAGCGAAAGTGTCGACACTTGGGCCGAGTGTCGACACGGCCTCGACACGCCCTGCGACACGCCCGTGTCGCAGGCCGTGTGCCCTACTCTCGACACATTGTCGAGTGAAAGTGTCGACACTTGGGCCGAGTGTCGACACGGCCTCGACACGCCCTGCGACACGCCCGTGTCGCAGGCCGTGTGCCTCCTGCCAGAAACCCAAAAAAAAATTTCCAGAACTGCAGATTGACCCTCTTGCAAAACTGGGGTGTTACAGTTGCCGTCCGTGGAGGAGGAGCGCCATCGGTGGTTGCCCAGTTTGAGGTGAGGTGGTGGTCGGCTGTAGTCATGGAAGGAAGAAGGCGAGGGCTGTTTTGAGGAGGCTTTGGAGAGGAGAAGTTTGCGCTGAGGACGGGCTACACGTTCGTGGCGAGGTCTGGGTCCGAACTTGGAGTTTTCTCTCCGGTGGTGGCGGTTGAACGTCGGAGATCGACGTTGAAGGTTTAGACGAACCTTGTGCGTCTGTTAGTCGGATTGCAGTCCAGTTTTCTACACTCACGCGGATCGTGCGCGTCCGACGCATTCGTAGTTTTCATCGGACGGTCCATTTTCTCTCCCCTTATTTTCAAATGTGTATGCATCTATTCTGTTAATATACACTGCGTGGTTGTGCCTCAGTGAGATTGCCGAGTGTCTTCATTTAATTTCCTATTGTTGTTGCTTGTATTTCATGTATTAGTTATAACAGCGCCGGTTTTGCACTGCCTGTCTCCCAGCAAGTGGTATCAGAGGCAGGTTCGGTAGACGACCGTGATTGGACGTTCTAGGAAGGGTTTGATTGCGGTGGTGAACGACTAGGTCCTCTTCCCACCCTTTCAGATCCGACCTTTGAACAAATCAGGTCTTCTAGTTTGTCGGGGACAGTCATGGCAGGGAAGAATGCAATTTTGGACAGATTTTCCGTTGAGAAGTTCGATGGCAGTGGGAATTTTAGCCTATGGCAGATTCGAGTTAAGGATATGTTAGTTCAACAAGATTTGATTCGAGTCTTGCGGGGGCGCGACAAATTAACCACGGCAGTAAAAGATGAGGAATGGAAGGATCTTGATGCAAAATCCACGAGCACAATCAGGATGTGTGTTGCTGACCAGGTGCTCTTCAACATCGGGACTGAAGAGACGGCAGTCGAGCTTTGGGAGAAGCCGGAGCGACTGTACTTGGCAAAATCCGTGACGACAAGATTGTTGCTGAAGCAGCGCCTCTATACGCTGAAGATGCAGGAAGGTGGCAACCTGCAGGAACACTTCAATGTGTTCAACGGTCTTCTGAGCCAATTGCATGTGGTTGGCTCGAAGGTAGAGGAAGAAGACAAAGCCCTCCTGCTTCTTACCTCGCTCCCAGTATCATACAAGCACATGGTGACTACGCTCCTGTATGGGAAGGATACGGTGGGGCTGGAAGAAGTCACGTCGGCGCTGTTATCCAGTCAGATGTTAAAGGACCCCACTCCTAGGGGTGACCAGATCTTGGTAGCGCATGAATGCGGGAGGAGTTTTAACAAAGGATCGAGCAGTGCATGAGCTCGGTCGACGTCGAAGAAGGCAGTGACGTGTTACCACTGCAGACATGTTGGTCATATTAGGAGAAATTATCCGCAGCGTGCAGGAAGTTCTGGAACTTCGAAGGATGTCCAAGGTGCGGGCATGGTGACATTCGACCTGGAAGGAGATGACGGATTTTATTGCGTCACTGAGAGTCAGAATGACTCTGATAGCTGGATTTTGGATTCTTGTGCTTCGCGGCACATTTGCTCAGATGCGACAATGTTCAGTTCGCTGGAGGTGATGTCTGGGTCGGTCTTTCTGGGTGACGGCTCAACATGTAAGGTCACAAGGATTGGGACGGTGAACTTACAGACGCATGACGGAGCTATGCGTAGACTTGATCAGGTACATCTGGTACCTAAGCTGCGCAGGAATCTGATATCGTTGGGCAGATTGGATTCCAGTGGTTGTAGTTTTGTAGCGAGAGATGGAGTTCTGACGGTGAGGCGAGGGCGCACCGTGCTCATGCGAGCTTTGCAGCACGGTAGTTTGTACCGGCTGATGGGGACCACGATGCGAGGTGGTGAGCCCATGTTTTCTGCGGCCGACAGAGGTGACTGTCGTGGTGCAGTGGATCGCCTTCCAGGGACTCGGGTTCGACGAGTCAGTTTTTGCGATCCG
Organism: Platanthera guangdongensis; assembly: GCA_039583875.1. NCBI lineage: Eukaryota > Viridiplantae > Streptophyta > Magnoliopsida > Asparagales > Orchidaceae > Platanthera > Platanthera guangdongensis. Next base: position 30,163,918 of record CM077152.1, on the reverse strand, counting down.
TTGGCGACGACGTTCAGAGGTTGAGCCGAGCAGGTATGAGTCGACTGGAGCAGGTCGGCTGACGCCTCAAGTCGTTGAGGTGGTGCTTCGCGCAGTTGTGTGCTTCGTGCAGGTGGTGGTAGTGGAACCGGGGTATTAGCCAAGGTGGTGTTTGTTGGTTTATTGGCTCCTACCCGGTTCAAGTGAACCGGGCCACACACTTATAAAACAAAAAAAAGGAACCGCCTATGCCTCCCCTCCATTCTTCCTCTCTCCCATAACCGCCTGTGTGTCCCTCCATTTCTTCTCCCCTGAAAACTGCCTGCACCCCTCCATATTCCTCTCCCCCGCAACCGCTCAATCTCTCCCTCGTGCCACCCCAGCCCGCACTGCCGCTCGTGGAGGAGTAGAGCCGCCGCTGCCGTCCGTGGAGGAGGAGCGCCACCGGTGGTCGCCCGGTTTGAGGTGAGGTGGTGGTCGGCTGTAGTCGTGGAAGGAAGAAGGCGAGGGCTGTTTTGAGGAGGCTTTGGAGAGGAGAAATTTGCGCTGAGGACGGGCTACACGTTCGTGGCGAGGTCCGGGTCCGAACTTGGAGTTTTCTCTCCGGTGGTGGCGGTGGTGGAGGTTGAACGTCGGAGATCGACGTTGAAGGTTCCGACGAACCTTGTGCGTCCGTTAGTCGGATTGCAGTCCAGTTTTATACACTCACGCAGATCGTGCGCGTCCGGCGCATTCGCAGTTTTCATCGGACAGTCCATTTTCTCTCCCCTTATTTTCATATGTGTATGCATCTATTCTGTTAATATACACTGCGTGGTTGTGCCTCGGTGAGATTGTCGAGTGTCTGCATTTAATTTCATATTGCTGTTGCTTGTATTTCTTGTATTAGTTATAACAGCGCCGGTTTTGCACTGCCTGTCTCCCAGCACTATTTTACCAAACTGTTTATCTATTCTGAACAGCTCCATTCCCACAGCTCCATTCCCACAATTCCATTCCCACGACTACTTTTACCGACGTCACCGCCGAAACAAACTGACCCTCTGAAAGGTCAAAAAAATAGTAATTGTTCTGTACGGGGTAACGTTCCCTCTTCTGGGAGCGGGTGAGATCCAAGTCGTGAAGCCTTAAATCCAACATTTGTGATTTACAATAATAAAAAAAACCAAAAAAAGAAAAACAGAACCCGTTCTTTAAAGCCCATCGGACGGCTCCTGCAGAGGAGCGACATTCAGAGGAGCGATGAAGGTCGCTGCAGCGCAGGTAGATAACTTTTTCCTGCACTACCCGCTCCCAGAGGAAGGAGCGGGTAGATAATTTTTTCCTACGCGGCCCGCGATACATAATTCAGAGGAGCGATGAAGATCGCTCCTGCGCTACCCGCGATATTCAGGGTATCGATATGCAATGACCTTCATCGCCTGCTCCGCTGAAGACTTCGCTTCAGTCGGCGAGTTCGTCGCAGACTTCGCATCGGACGGCTCCTGCGCTACCGAGCTCCTTCATCTGGAAGCGGGTAGCATAGTAAAAAATTATTTCAAAAAAATCATAGGATTGACATATTATTCGTCAAAAAGTAAGATATCATTAGAAAAACACAAGTTTTTGTGCATTTGACAAGAACTTTGAGATATAAATTCAGAATGTCGACAAATTTGGGAATCCATAAGAATCAATAAATTATTTGTCAAAACCAAGATATGTATGAAAAAAGTGTGAATTAAGCAATAACCGTATATAATTTAAAAAAAGAGTCCGAAAAGTATTTTTCCTAATTTTTCCCAAGTAGCTGCTATGCGGCATGAAGGGCAGCTGCTTCACCTGACACGTGGCATCCCCGCTCCACGTGTCAAGTCCGGAGAAGCCCAGTAATGGGCAAAATGGTTTTTTGAGATTTCTGAGAGCTCTGAAGCTCAGATTTAGACTCTATTTGTTTGAGCGTTTTGGTGCTCCGTTTTGGGCAAACGCCGCCGGAAGGCGGGTAAACAAATGAACCTCCAGCAGCGTTTGCTCCGTTTCCACCCGCCCGCCTTGAGAAACGCCCAAAAAAGCTCCGTTTGGAGCAGCCACCTCCCCCCTCCGTTTCAAACACTCCGTTTCCACCTGCCGGATCGATCCGCCACCACCGAAACAAATGAAGCCTTAGACAATTTTGATGACGTTGGAAAAGTATTATAAATACGGATTCAATGTAATTTTCATCACTTCAAATCCTTTTTAATTTCTCGAAAATAAAGAAAGAAGGAGAGATAGAGTTTCTAGTGAAATACTTGAGCTTATTTGGTGCTGAAGTGCTGCTCAAGTTATATTTTTGGGAGGTCAATCCCAAATTCCTGAAGTGCGTCAAAATATTCCCCGATAATAATTCAATCGCCGATATCGAGGTAGGTAAAAAATAATGCAAAATGTTACGATAATTAACAATTATTATGTTGAAATAATGCCAAAATTATGATATGAATCTGTTAGCATGCAAGAATAATGCCAAAATTTCGGATAAACATAACAAGAGGTAGAATTATGTGTATTCACGTGATAATGACATGTCGAGTTTAAATATACATGCATGCATTCTGAAATTATAGAATTATGCATACCAAGAATATGAAGATGATATTGTGTTGTAACCAAGGGCGGATTCAGAGGGAGCCCGACGGACACTGCCCCCCCCCCCCCCCCCCCCCCCAGGCTCCACCCATTACTTTTCAAAATGCTTAGTGTATTTAGATTCATCACGTTGATGCAATGAATTTGGACCACTTATACGTCAAAAACGGTGGTCATATGAAGGAGAAACAGCTTTGATAGGATGAAAACGTTCAAAAAAAATTTGAAGGAAGTTGATGGCTGACCCCTCATGTTAAAATTTTTAGAACTCGGTGACGCATTTAGAAAAAAATTTTGTGCATCCTCATTATCAATGTGTGCACCCTCGTTATTAGTTTTCTGGATCTGCCGCTGGGACAAGACAGTCATTCCAGGCTCATCCAAGAGCGACAAGAGACAAGCCCCAGTCGCCGGGACGAGCATAGTAAGTCGTCCCACTTCCGAGTATCAACAAAGGACTTCAAAGCGCGGTTAGTGCATCGCTGCCCACAACTCACAAAAAACATTAAGTTCTGCGAGTGGTGGTATGCCACCCTCTGAGCTCTCCCTCCACTCTCACTCTCTCTCTCTCTCTCTCTCAAACGATTATAACGAGAGACGACGTGTCGCCCTCGAGTTCTTCAAGAAAGCCCTGTACAACAACCAACAAGTAGTGGGAGTTTGACCGACACAAATCCGACCACGTGCTTTTTCACCCAGTTGACGGATTTTTCACGTTAAAAAAATTCTCTTCCCAACTTTTTGCTTACTGTGAATGTTTGTGCGCTCGAATGCTCCCGGGCTAAGGCGGTTCAATTTAGTCCGGTCTACCGGAGCATCGAGCGATCCCCAACAGATTGGCGTCGTCTATGAGAACACGGTTCCCACCATTCATAAAAGACCTAGAAGACAGTACCCTCCGCACAAAGGTACTCGTGACTAGCAAACGTGGCAGGAAGAGTCGTCTGCACAATTGAAAGATCGGTCTTTGGAGGGCATGTTGATCCAACTCTCCCTCCACTCGCACGCCTGCAGAATTAGATGAACATGGGTGCCAAGTAGAAGAGAATCATAGACAAGCAGCAGATCGCTTTGAACCGACATCACGAGCACCATCAGTCGTCGTTGGCAATCCCGTGAACTATCAGTCGTCGTTGGCAGCGAAAGCGCGTCTACAAAAAATCAAAAGCAGTCAAAAGAGAAATAGGGGATATAACCCACCGAAGATCCCAAGGAAGAGTGGAGGACTCCGCAGCGAACCCCGCCAAACCGGAGGACAACGTTGTCATCAAGCCTTCACTCCCCTCAACACCTCTGGAGCAAACATGCTCTTCGCAATCCAAGGAACTAAGGTACTCTGTAAACTTCGACCACTCGTTAAAGGTGCAGGAGATCAGTCAAAGTATTGTGAGTTCCACCGCGGACAAGGGCATGGTGCAAAAAGTTGTCCCAAACTCAAGAACGAAGTCGAGCGTCTCATCAGACAAGGGCTATTAGGAAGGCCCTTACACGACCAAGCACCAAATCCACCAGTGGGGGCATAACCACCCGCTCGCCATGAGGGACTGGGGCAACCCCTAGCGCGACCGTCTCAAGAGAAAGCTTCCTACCAATCAGCAAGGACCTAGCCGTGTCTTCATATTTTATTAATTTTGTTCTCTTTATGAATCATTAATGTAAATTACCATGAAACCAGTCTCGTGGCTACGGTTCTAATGGCTTTGAAATTTGCTCATTTCAGGTCTATAGAAGCCAAACATATCCTGCGTTGATGGAACTATGTACTCAATTCGCTCCAACAAAAAGACATTCACAGTAACTGCTTCTGAGCAGCGCGCCCGACATCTCTCCGGGACCACGTCCCTGCGGCCTCCCACTACTGACGATCAAAAGTCTGTGCTTCTCTCCGCAGTAGGCCGCGACATCGCCAGGGGCTCTCCTCCCTCGCATTCGCCACCGGTTCGAAGGTCTGCCCTTCACCGCCTCCTCGGGATCATGTCCCTGCGATATCCCACTGCCCACGATTGAAGGCCTGCACTTCTCTCCGCAGTAGGTCGCGGCGTTGCTAGGGCCTACCCCCTCGCTCGCCACTAGTTTGAAGATCTGCTCTTCACCGCCTCTTCGGGACCACATCCCATCGACCTCCCACTACCGACGATCAAAAGTTTGCCCTCTCTCCGCAGCAGGTCGCGGCGTCGTCAGGGATTCCCACCTCGCACTCGCCACCGGTTCGAAGATCCGCTCTTCACCGGCTCTCCGGGACCACGTCCATGCAGCCTCCCACTACCAGCGATCGAAGGTCTGCCCTTCTCCTGCAGTAGGTCGCGACACCGCCACGGCCTGCCACCCTCGCGGTTGCCCAGGTTCGAAGGTCTGCCCTTCACCGACAACTACTCAGCGGCATCCCCCAGACTAGCGAAACCTGCCTCTCACTGCCCGGCTAGAAGAGTTTGCCCTTTGCCCTAGTAGTATGACACAAGACTATCTGAGTCTTGTCCTTCAACCGCCAACTACTCAGCGACATCCCCCAGCCTGGTGAGCCCAATCTCGCACCACCCGGTTAGAAGCATTTGTCCTTCACCCTGTTAGTAGATCGCAGAACCATCTGAGTCTCGTCCTTCAATAGTCAACCTCAAAGGAGTGCCTCAAAATTGCCAGCACAAAGACGAGACCGACATTACAATTCTCACAAGAAAAGTGCAAAACAACAAAATACTTAGCCCCAACACTAAACTTCAAAGGAATGTACCGGAGAATCACATAAGACAAAATAATGAACAGAAGCATAAAGCTAACAACGAACTGCAAAGAGAAGCAAAAGCTCGCAAGCTATCACATAACAAAAGTACACGAACGCCATCAAGGAAACAAGTATAGAAGATAGTACTAGACACAACGAACTAAGGAGCTTGCTCCTCGCCAACATCAATCTTGGCCCACCCATCCTCTGAAAGATGGTCAAAGCCGAGATCAGCGACCACACACTCATGCTCGCAGAACACCATCCGCCCTCCAACCGCTGACATGTAAGAAGCAGAATTGGTCTGCTTACACAGAACGATAGTTCCAACACCGCTAAAACTCGATCATAACCACAAACAAGTGCACGAAGCTATAACAATGAACCAGCAATCAAACAATGCTCGAAGAGCTACCAGAGCTTCACAAACAAAGTACAGAGCGACTACATAAGTCAAATACACAAAGAAACAATAAAGGCGGAGCTACGCCTCATCTACCTCAACACCAGAGCCCCTCACTCATCCTTGGAAGGATCTCCAACATGCGGACCTTCATCTTCAGTCTTGTAGGTATCCCAAATCATTTCGTGCACATTACGTATTGTGTGTGCATCACACATTGTGCCCTGCACGCTCGTCATGCACACGACGCCTCGTGCGCTCGGCGCGCGCATTACACCTTGCACGCCTAGTGCACATTGTGCACAACACGCACATTGTGCACGTTATGCGCAACGCGCACAGCACGCACACACTTTGCAATAATTGTGCACAACTCACACACACCACTACCGGCGCACAAGGCGCCCCGTGCGCATTTCACCCAGGACGCATCAGCACACACCATCATGAACGAGCATTTCACTCAGTGGATTGTTCATCTTTCGCACCTCTGTCGCGGTGATCAACTCCATGGTCACGTCAAATTGTCACGAGCATGACTTAGGGAAAAGTCTCTGCCCTCTATTCGCCTCGACTCTGAGTTGTGGGGACATGGGGGGAGGGGGATGGGTTCCCCTTAGAACCACTAGTCGCACCCCATACATGGGGTGCGGATATCTGCAAACCCTTGACATAACCGCCTGTCGCAGTAACCATCGTGGCTTCTGTCGCCGCCTCGGGGCCAATTTGGCCGCCCAGTCTCCCCACTGCCTCCGGCAGGGGAGGCCTCCCGCTCGCCCAGATTGGGCGCCAATTTGGCCGACCGATCTCGGCCCCTGCCCCCAACAGGAGCGGCCTCCTGCTCGCCCAGATTGTGCGGCCAATTTGGTCGCCGAATCTCAGCCGCCTCCCCCGAAGGGGGGCAGCCTCCTGCTCGCCCAGATCGGACGGTCAAAGCGACCGCCCGATCCCAGTTGTCGCTCCCAACGGAGGCGATCTCACTTTCGCCCGAGATGGGCCGCCAAATTGGCCGCCCACCCTTGGCTGGCGGCGCTCTATCGCGGCCGCCGGCCTCTCCGGCCGCACCCCCCTCGCGGGACGGGCGGTTGGGTTTTCGGTCAACTCGTAACCGCTTGGGGGCAATCTCGTAATTTCCATAAATTCGGTGATCTGTCTGCTCTATTTTGGGCGATTTTATTCGTCCGTCCGATGGTTACCAAGTCAATTTACTGGTTCACCCCTCTTAAAATCTATAAATAGGGCTCGTTTCTCTTCATTTTCAGTTTTTCCTGGGCCGGGAAATCCTCCTACGATTTTCGCTCTCCACCACTTCCCTTCCTTGCGCGCTCGTGTGCGCACCTATTCCTTGCGCGCTCCCGCGCGCCTCTTCCTTGCGCGCTCCCGCGCGCCCCTTCCTTATGCGCTCCCGCACGCGTCTCTTCTGCACGCGCACCCGCGCCCGCCTCTTCTGCACGCACTCCTGCGCGCGCCTCTTCCATGCGCACTCGCACATGCACCACCTTCTCGAGCGCTCCCGCGCGAGCTCTCCTCCAGCAAGCGCCTCATGCACTCTCCTCCAGCTAGCGCTCTGCACGATCTCCTTCAGCAAGCGCTCTGCGCGCCCTCCTCTAACAAGTGCCCCGCACGCTCCTCCAACTAGTGCTCTGTGCGCTCTCCTTCAGCAAACGTCACTGCACGCCACGCTAGACCGTCCAAGCGCGCCTCTGCGCGCCCTGCCGTCAAGATCGTCCAAGCGCGGCTCTATGCACCCCGCCATCAAGACCGTCCAAGCGTGCCTCTGAGCGCTTCGTCGTCAAGATCGTCCAAGCACGGCTCTATGTGCCGCGCCATTAAGACCGTTCAAGAGTGCCTCTGAGCGCTCCGCCGTCAAGACCATCCAAGCGCGCCTCCGCGTGACCCGACGTCAAGACCTTCTTTGTGCTCTCTATGTCATCCATACCGTTCCAAGCGCGTCTTCGCATGCTCCGTCGGGACCACCAAGTCTCCTTAGTGTCAGCAAAGTAAGCCTGCCTAAGCACCCAAAGTTCATGTGCCCTGTCAGCAGTTTACAAGAGCAACTTCAGAGCCCGCCAAAGACCATTCAACTGCAGTCCAACGCGCAAGACTCTGAGCATTCCAGCACCCTCGACTCAACAGCAAATTCGTCGAGCGGAGACAAGACATCCATTACAGGCTCATCCAAAAGCGACAGGAGACAAGCCCTAGTCACCAGAACGAGCATAGTAAGTTGTCCTCACTTCCGAGCATCAACAAAGGACTCCAAAGCGCGATCAGTGCATCGCTGCCCACAACTCACAAAGAAACATTAAGCTCCGCGAGTGGTGGTCTGTCACCCTCTAAGCTCTCCCTCCACTCTCTCTCTCCCTCAAACAATTGAAACGAGGGGTGGCTTGTCCCTGTCGCACTCGAGTTCTTCAAGAAAAACATGTACAACAACCAACAAGTAGTGAAGATTTGGCCGACACTGATCTGGCCATATAGTTTTTCACCTAGTTGATGAGTTCTCCACGTTAAAAAAATTCTCTTGCGAGCTTTTTTGCTTATTGTAACTGTTTGCGTGCTCGATCGCTCTCGGGCTAAGATGGATCAATTTAGTCCGGTCTACCGGAGCGTTTAGCGATCCCCAACAACTTTATATGTTCTTATACTAGATATATCAAACATGATGCTTGACAAGACAATATTTACCACCACCAAGAAAGGATAGCTAGTTTTGAAGATAAAAGTACACATTTACTATATGCAGTCCCACTTTGGCTATTTGCAGGCCGTGTATTTGAAAATGGCTATATGCAGGCCAATTTCTGAACGGGTTCACAGGTTCTATGAGTTTTTAGTTTGGCTTGAATTTATCCGTGGACTGCATAAATCCAAAACTTGTCTGCATATAACATGACCCTAAAAGTAAATGAAGTTTCTCAGGTGAAATCAGACGTTCACAAACGACGATTCATGACCACCGTGTTCACCGTCGCGCCAAACTAAGCTTTAGGCTCCGTTTGGCACGGTGGTGGCGATCGTAAACGCACGGGTTAAACCGTCATTCGTTAAGGATCACCTAACAAACATCATCCATTTGAACAAAAAAGTGAATGCCTTAGGTGGGTGTTAACGAATGACAATTTAGGCTCCACGGCTGTGAAAATAAGTCCCCAAATGAAGCATAAGGCCACCATCAAAGTATGTTAACCCAAAATAAGAGACACTACTCCATTACATACCCCTGAGGTTTGGACAAAAAAGAAGTGAACAGCGCAGCGCTCCCATCAGAAAACACTCGCAAAGAAATGCAAGCGAAAAATTATCTCAAAATTGAAGGAAGAACCTCGTCTCCATAGCCCCCAGGCTTCCACCACCGTGGGGGAGGGAAATGGATGCCTTTCATGGCGGCTACCTCCAGAATGTCGGTAAATTTCTGCTGCTGCTCCTCCTCCTCCATAGCCAACATTTCTTCATTCGATTCATCCGCATCCTTACTATGACCAGAGACGACGCTGATTTCGGGACCAAAGCTAGGGCTTACGTTTTTGCACCCGCCTTGGTTTTCTTCGTCGGAATCGTAGGATCTGATCTTTGCGCCCATACCCCTTCTCGAGATTACAGACCTCGGTTTCCTCGTGGGAAGAGGATGGGGGCCGTTGGAGCTCGGCGGGTCGGCGGTTTGCTTCGCGTATACGATTGCGGCGGCGGAAGGGGCGGAGGAGAGGGGCGTCTCCGGAAGAGAGCAGATGAGGATGGAGTCGTCGGCGTAAGTTGGGGCTTGGTGATTAACTCGATCGGGGGAGGCGGAGGCGGCGGCGGCGGAGAGGATTTCTAGGGCGGAGAAGAAATGATCGGGGGAGCCTGAATCGGACATGTCTTGAGGGCTACCGAGGACTACTGCGGAGTGCTGGTCATTCCGGGAGAAAGGCGGTGAATGACGGCGAGGACGAATCGGAGGACATGAAAGGAAGCCGCGCTGCTTTTTGAGGGAGCAGGGTTTAGGCGCGTAAATAAGATGGATTTTCTTTTGGTGTTGTTATCTATTTATTTAGGTGATTGTTAAACGCAACCCGTAATTGGCTAGTCGCACCCCAAAATCTCGCAATTTTTCGCGCCTTTTCAAAATACGCCTTCTACGTGCATTTTCAGGAAAAGTGTTCAACACTAAAGTTGTAGATCTCAGAGATCTACAACTTTCGTGTTGAACACTTTTCCTGAAATTGCACGTACAAGACGTATTTTGAAAAGACGCAAAATCTGGGCATATTTCCAAAGTACGCCTTGTACATGCATTTTGAGGAAACGTGATCACCACAAAAGTTGTAGATCTCGTCGATATCTACAATTTTCGTGCTGAACATTTTTCCTGATATTGCATGTACAAGGCGTATTTTGAAAAGACGTGAAAAATTGGAAAGTTTTGGGGTGCGACAAGTAAAATTGTGGGCTGCGGTTAACAATCACCTTTATTTATACCTCATTAATACATATTTGTAACTCATGGATATTTATACTCAAAGCTGATATTTGTACCCATATCAGATAATTGTACCCACACATGAGAATACTTTTTGCATATATAACTTCCAAAAAATATTTCCGGCGCGACAAAATGTTGGAATGGAAGAGCGCCAATAAATGCGCCACAGCAGGCATGGGACTCCTGGTGGCCACCATCCCGATGGTTGTAATTATCCTTAGCGGGGTGTTCGGTATTGCTTTCAGATTTTTCCTGAGGGGAAGGTAATCTCTCAGGTGAAGTTTTTGATGAAGTTTTGATCAACTTTGAGAGAGTTGCCAGTAAATGGAGCCTCCCTTTACCCTCTGAGCGACATCATTTCCTCGATTGATTGTCCTTCCCCAAAACGGCTTCCTTTCTCTTTCCGATGCGAGATCAGAGGCCGCAATGCGGTCACTGGATGAAGCAGTGATGCCCGACGCGTCATCCATGAAAGTCTTTCCCCAAACATGCTTGTTTTCTCTCGCAAGATTAGAGGAGGCATTGTCGTCAGGAGAGGAAGGAGCGGCGTCCGGCTCCGACGAAATGATCCCAACATCCGATGGCGTCGCAGGAGCGACGACATCGGCCTCGAATTTCCCGCGCGAGACTTCGAACAACGAGGAAGACGAGAAGTCGGGCGTCGCAGGAACAACGGGGAAGACGTCAACCAGGACTCTTGGTCGGGGAAGATCACCATTGTGAGCGATGAAGGGGCGAGAGCTGTGGGGAGTTCTAGGGTTCGGCCGACAGTAATGAAAAGAATTTGGGTATAAATATCAGTTTGCATTTTAAAAGAAAGAGCTTAATTTTGACAAATTTTGGGTGTCAAATATCCAAATAGGGTGTACAAATAACAATACTCTTTTCTTTTAGGGAGTGTTAAAAGGACCGCGGTTTTGTCTAGGCGCACTGGACTATCTCCAAAATTTTGCATCTTTTGCAAATACGTATTATTCAAAAAGTTCTGGGAAGTCCTCCCGCATTGCTTGTTCGCGCTTCTAAGAGAACTCGTCTCGCCCGCAGTTATTCCACTGCACCTTCACGAGTTTGACCTCTTTGTTCCGCAACTGCCGAACTTCTGAATCCTCTATGCCAACCGGACGGACATGTCTTGAGGGCTACCGAGGACTACTGCGGAGTGTTGGTCATTCCGGGAGCAAGGTGACGAACAGACATGCGAGGACGAATCAGAGGAAATGAAAGGAAGTCGCGCTGCTTTTTGAGGGAGCAGGGTTTAGGCGCGTAAATAAGATGGATTTTCTTTGGGTGTTGTTATTTATACCTCATAAATAAATATTTGTAACTCATGGATATTTGTACCCAAAGCTGATATTTGTACCAATATCAGATAATCGTACCCACACATGCGAATATTTTTTGCATATATAACTTCCAAAAAACATTTCCGGCGCGTCAAAATGTTGGAATGGAAGAGCGCCAATAAATGGCGCCACAGCAGACATGGGACTCCCGGTGGCCACCATCCCGATGGCTGTAATTACCCTTAGCGGGGTGTTCTGTATTGCTTTCAGATTTTTCCTGGGCGGAAGGTAATCTCTCAGGTGAAGTTTTCGATGAAGTTTTGGTCGACTTTGAGAGAGTCGGCCAGTAAATGGAGCCTCCCATTACCCTCGGAGCGACATCGTTTCCTCGATTTTTTGTCCTTCCCCCAAAACGACTTCCTTTCTCTTTTCGATGCGAGATCAGAGGCCGCAATGCGGTCACTGGATGAAGCAGTGATGCCCGACGCATCATCCATGAAAGTCCTTCCCCAAACAGGCTTGTTTTCTCTCGCAAGATCAGAGGAGACATTGCCATCAGGAGAGGAAGGAGCGGCGTCCGGCTCCGACGAAATGATCCCAACATCCGATGGCGTCGCAGGAGCGACGACATCGGCCTCGAATTTCCTACGCGGGACTTCAAACAACGAGGAAGACGAGAAGCCGGGCATCGCAGGAACAACGAGGAAGACGTCGCAGAACCAGGACTCTTGGTCGGGGAAGATCACCATTGCGAGCGATGAAGGGACGAGAGCTTGCCGAATTTCGGTACACAAATCTTTCCGTCCTTCATTAATATCCCATCAATTATCTCTCAGGCGCTACCCTTGCCTTTTTGAGCTTCCACCACAAATGGCTGGAACTTCATATCTATATTGGTCGCTTCCCGGATACGATCGGATAAGTCATTCTAAAACTCTGTCCAGTTCAACTGAACCATGCTAGACTCGCCTCTTGTTACACACTCAATGCCAAGGGACTCAAAATCACATACCAATCGCTCATCATGCGCTTCAATCTCATTCCTTTGTCCAGCATATTTTCTACTTAAGGCGTAAGCCACCGCATTGGCTTTGTCTGGCGTATACTGAATCGCCACATCATAGTCTCAAAAGAACTCGACCCACCTGTGTTGCCGCATGTTCAAGTCATTTTGATCCAAAAGATACTTCAGACACTTGTGGTCCGTGAAGATCTCTACCTTCGCACCATACACTTAGTGCCACCACAATTTAAACGCAAAAAATTGTCGCCACCAACTCCAAGTCGTGGACGGGATAATTCCTCTCATGAGACTTCAACTGTTTAGATCCAAAGACTATCACACTGTCATGTTGCACTAACACGCAACCCAAACAGCAATCTGATATGTCACTGAAAATCTGAAATCCTTCAGTCCCTTTAGGAAGACTTAGAATTGGAGCTGTCATCAGCCTTTCTTTTAAGGTGTCGAATGTTTGATTGAACTCCTGAGTCCACACAAACTTCTGGTCCTTACGAGTCAGAGTAGTGAGGGGCAGAGCTACCCACAAAAAGTTTTCCACAAACCTTCTATAATACCCGGTTATTCCAAGGAAACTCCTGACTTCCGTCACAGTGCTTAGAACTGCCAATCCCGGATGGCCTCAACTTTCGCTGGATCGACTGCCACCACATCGCCACTTATCACATGACCCAAAAATGCCACTTTCTCTAACCAGAACTCGCACTTTGAGAACTTTGCATAAAACCGGTTCTCTCTCAAAGTTTACAAGACTACTCTTAAATGATCCTAATGCTCCTCTGATTTGGAGTATACCAAAATATCATCAATGAAGACCACCACAAACGATAAGTACTCCCAAAATACTCGGTTCATCAAATCCATGAATACCAATGGCGCGTTTGTTAGCCCGAACGACATCATCGAGAACTCGAAGTGACCATACCTCGTTCCAAACGCTGTTTTGGGTATGTCCTCGTCTCGAATCCATAACTAGTAGTACCCTGACTTCAAGTCCAACTTAGAGTACACCACTGACCCAACAAACTGGTCGAATAAGTCATCTATCCATGAAATCAGATACTTATTCTTGGCGGTCAGTTTATTCAACTCCCGGTAGTCTATGCACAGCCGCATAATACCATCTTTCTTCTTCATGAACAACACTGATGCGCTCCATGGCGAAGAGCTGGGTCTAATGTGCCCCTGCTCCAATAGTTCACACAACTGTACATTGAGCTCGGCCAACCCCTTCGGTGTCATCCTAAAAGGAGGACGTGACACCGGCCTAGGTTCTGGTACTAACTCAATCGAGAAATCGATCTCAGGAAACAAATCCTCAAATTCTGCCACTACCGATACTTCTTCGATTGATAGTTTGGAAAGTTAAACTTCCAATAATGCTACTAAAACTACTCCTCCCTAGTTGATTTCCCGCACCAACTGCATGCCTGAAATCAGAGAATAGACCACTCCATTAAGGCCCTCAAATTTGACTTCTTTCTTTCCTTCGCTTCTCAGGGTCACCACCTTAGATAGACAGTCAATATTGGAATGCTGCTCTGCAAGACAATCCATCCACAAGATCACATCGAACTCGGCTAACGGTAGAACCGTTGCTACCAACACAAAGTCAACTCCGTTCAGATTCCAACCAATGTGCCCACTCGTCCCGGTAGTCTTGAAAGACCCCTTGGACATGTGCACCCTAAGTTCTGCGTCCCTTGAAAAGGACTCGACTCCAATTCTTCGAATAATGCTTTCCGCAAGAAAGGAGTGTGACGCTCCCGTGTCGAACAATACCCTAGCGGGGTATCCGGAAACTAATACGAAGCCTGTCACCACATCGGGTTGTCGAATCGCTTTGTGTTGCCCAAGGTTGTATGCCCCTGGCTGAACGGGTTGAAAACATGAAGCACTCGACTACGCCATCTTCCCTTACTCTACGGCGCTGGGACCTGACCACACTGACTGCTCCTACCTTGGCTCCTGCTCAGTGCCACCTTCAATACAAAAACGAGCTATGTGGTCCGACTTACCATACTTGTAGCACGATGGTGGTCCCTTGAAGCGAGATCCCCCATATGTCGTACTGCTCATCTCCCATGACTTGAAGAGATGAGGCTTCTTTTTCCACTTACTCCCTTCCGAATTTCCTTGCGATTGAGAAGACTTTCCTTCTCCCGGTTTTACTGTAAATCTCTTACGATGTTGGGTTCATCCTATGTCACTTTCCAACATCCTGACCGCCTCAATCAACTCGTTGAAGCCCGCATTTTTCATAGCTATGAGGGATTGTCTCAAATTCTTTCTCAACCCGTGGTAGAAGAGATTGTCTCTCTCTTCATCATCGACCATGGTCGTTCCAGCATACCGACCCAATCGAGTAAACTCCTGAACATACTCATCAACAATCTTGTCTCATTGCACCAAGTGCAAAAAAAAACTGTCACTGAAGGGCCAACCTTGTCGACATAGGAATATACTTCTTCAAGAAAGCATTCACGAACTCTTCTATGGACGAGGTGCATCCAGGAAATTGGCGGTCGCTATGGCTCACCCACCACAACTTAACATCACCTTCTAATATGAAGGTCGCAAACAAAGATTGCTTCTATTTGCAAAACTTAAAAACAAGGACACTCATGATCCCGCGATACTCCTATGTGGATAACTTTTTAACGTGATCTGATTATGACATTCGACCATGAATCCTTACCTTGGACAGTAACCTGCCTCCGATACAAAATTGTAACGTCTCCCATGTAATGACTGTATAATATGGGTCCGGCTAGGGCCCCATAACATACAGTGTAACACCCCCTATCCGTCGCATAGCATATAGCAGTAGGTCCGGCCGGGGCCCGACGCCATATACTACAGACAGACCAAGTGGTTACTCATGGAAACCATCCAACTAATCATAACGTCCTACACAGAGCATTCTAGCGGAAGCAGATTAATAAGTTGTAACAAAGAACTCAGCACTAAAGCATGAATGTCCACTAATACAAAATAGGAATGTTATACATAAACCAACACAAGCCTTAAGGCCTTACAAAATGTTTCACTTGATATTACATGATTTACAAACCACGGCACGCAGACCGGTCATACATGAATAAAAATAGTAAACACTTCCAATTAGGCCTTCGAGGGCCGGCTTCGCAAAAAGGGCTTTAGCCCGCTATTGACCGCTTGGTCCAGCAACACCTGCAAGCAACAAACCACCGCACGGTGGTAAAACAAGGCAACGATCAGCAATGCTGACCAAATTATAACGATCCCGCCCCCAACTCGGGGCGGCGATGCTCATTCCCTGCATTTCATTAGCATAAGCGAGCAATATAACAATATTCATTTCATCACAGACATTGGCTCGCACGGCCACACGCCCCGTGCTCTCAGGGCACATTCTCGGCGAACCGGTCGATGTCACGTCAATTAAAGCCATAGACATTCAGGACTCACCACCGCCACTTTGACGGCCAAACCTATGAGCATTTTGTCTTCTTGGCCTGGGTCACGACAATTTAAGCCATCGACCGCCAAAGACCCTAATCTATGCCAACGGCAAGTGCCACGTACCCTTAGGTCTCTTTTACCGAACGACACAGAATGGGTACGGTTCTATCTAACCCGTGCTCACATCGCAACGACAATTTAAGCCATTTGCGCGGGTCAAACTTCTCCCGAGTTCCGTTTTCATCACAATTCACATAATCCGGTTATGTTCAAGTTGGCTCTCAGGCCACCAAGTTGGCAAGATCACGTATCCGCCCAGTTTTCCGGGTGCACCTTTGGGTTAATCCCCAAGGCTCCCTGTTGCAATCTACCGTGTAGAAAACCCGAAAAACAACCAATAGCACGGAGTCTTCTCCGGCATTATGCAATGCAACATCACCGATCCAGACCAACATGTCCGGGTAGGCTTCACACATCATGCCTATGTCCGTTCTCGCTTACGAACTCTAAACAACAGGGACTTCACATATCTACCTGAAGGAACGCCTCCAACTCACCGCAAACTCGCGAGAGCGGGCTTCCTATGCAAAGAAGGAGAGCTACTCATGCTCAAGAAGATAATTGTTACCCTAGCGTTCCTCTTTGGCGCCATGGAAGAGTAAGCGGATGAAAAGCACAGCACTAGCTTTGCCTCCGTGGATCCGGAGTCGGCTCGTGATTCGGAGCTTCGAAGCTCCTCCAATGGCCGGATCTAGCTCGTTATTCCTTCCTTGGCTCTCCTCTCTCTCTAAGATTTAGAAAGACAACCACTCATGAAAAGTGAGGGTTTCTAAGGCCCAATCCCGGGTATATCCCTTCAGGAACAACCCCCAGCCGTTGGATCATCAATTAAAGAAATAAACGGCTTTGATTCGGGACTGAAATGCCCAATCTGGACCGCACACGGCCTAGCACACGCCCGTGTTCAGGGCCGTGTGCCTCATTCGCCGTCAAAATCGGCTTGCCTGGAACAACACACGGGTATCGAACACGCCCGTGTTCGACCTGACACGCTCGTGTTCCACCTGACACGGCCGTGTGGCCGGCCGTGTACCCCCATCGTTTTTCCCCGAAAACAACCCGAGCACTGCACGGGTTCTAGGACACGCCCGTGTCCTTGCCCGTGTTACCTCAACACGCCTGGGCTCCAGGCCGTGTACACGGTCTCGACACTCGACACATCGTCGAGCGAAGATCGTCGACCTGATGACACGGCCTTGGACACGCCCGTGTCCTAGGCCGTGTGCCTTGTCTCGACACATCGTCGAGCAAAGTGTCGACTTCCCGGGACGAGTGTCGATACAGGTCGACATGCCCTGCGACACGCCCGTGTCGCAGGCCGTGTGCCATGTCTCGACACTTCGTCACACGCAAAGTGTCGACTTCGCGGGCTAAGTGTCGACACGGGTCGACACGCCCTGCGACATGCCCGTGTCGCAGGCCGTGTGCCCAGTCTCGACACAATGTCGAGCTCAAAATGTCGACTTCCCGTCTGAGTGTCGACATAAGCTTGACACGCCCTGGGACACGCCCGTGTCCCAGGCCGTGTGCCTCCTGCCAGAACCCAAAACTGGCCCAAAACGTCCCCCGTCACTCCTTTGAGTTTCGGGACGTTACAACTCTCCCCCTCTTAAAAGAATTTCGTCCACGAAATTACATAAAGGAAAGACATGTACAAAACCAAAATTTGTATCTGAGCGAAACAACTCCGGATATTCGTCAAGCATAGTCTGCTCTCGCTTCCAAGAGAGCTCCTCACGACCGCAATTTTCCCACCGGACCTTGACCATCCTGATCTCTTTATTGCGTAGCCGCTTGACCTCCGAGTCCTCAATCCGCACGGGCTTGACCTTTGTCGTCAGCCCACTATCCACCGGCACTTGATCAACCGCGATCACTTGCGTAGGATCTTGCACCGCCTTCCGAAGCACCGAAATATGAAATACATCATGTAAACCACTAAGCTCCACTGAAAGCTTCAACCGATAGGCTGCTTCACCAACTCGCTCCAGAACCTCAAACGGTCCAAGGTACCTCGGGCTTAGCTTTTTCAATCGCCGCACCCGCGAGACACCCTTGAACGGCTTGATCTTTAAGTATACATAGTCGCCCACAGCGAACTCCACGTTCCTGTGCTTGGCATTATAGTACTTCACTTGCCGGTCCTGAGCGATAAGCAACCTCTCCCGAATGGTTCTCACTAAAGAAGTAGCATCCTCCACTTCCAATCGCTTATACAACTTTGACTCACCCGTTTCTAACCAAGACAACAACATGCGACATTTTCTACCATATAGGGCCTCGAAAGGCGCCATCTGAATACTCGCTTGGTAGCTATTATTGTATGCGAACTCCACCAAATAAAGGTGGTCTTCCCACTGCTTTCCAAAATCCAAGACACACATGCAGAGCATGTCTTCCATGGTTCTATTGACCCTCTCGGTCTGCCCATCTGTTTGCGGATGGAAGGCTGTGCTGAATTTCAGCTTTGTTCCCAACATTTGCTGCACAAGTCTCCAATCATTGGACGTGAACCGCCCATCTCGGTCACTCATGATGCTGCGGGGCACACCATGAAGCCGTACTATGTTATCCACATAAAGCTTTGCCAACTTCTCCACCGGATCATCCTTCCTATGCGGAATGAAATGCGACACCTTCGTTAACCGATCCACGACCACCCAAATAGCGTCGTTCCCCTTTTGCGACCTTGGAAAACCGTGCACAAAGTCCATAGAGATGTCGTCGAATTTCCACTCCGGGATATGCAAGAACTTAAGAAATCCTCCCGGCTTTTGGCACTCCGCCTTCACCAAGGCGCATGTTTGGCACTTCGCTACGTAGAGCGCCATATCTTTCTTCAAACCCGGCCACCAAACAGTTTCTTCACATTACGGTACATTTTCGTGCTCCCCGGGTGAATCGAGTACTTGGTATGGTGTGCCTCGTACAACAACTCCACCCGCAAATTACCCACACTTGTGACGCACAGATGACCGTCCTTCCAAAGTAATCCGTCCTCCACGACGAATTGGGAATTTGACCCATCCAGAGCCTCTACCATGAACTGCTTCATATGAGCATCCATATCCAAAGCCTGCCGAATACGATCAGCCAGGTCATATTGGACTTCAGTCCAATTCAGAACTGCTTCAGCACTTGATTGTATGTCCACACAAACAATCTCCAACGCCTCCAACTCCCGCACCAACCGCTCATCATGCACCGATAGTCAATTAGCTTGAGCTGGGGCTCGGCGACTCAACGCGTCCGCAACCGCATTCCCTTTACCAGGCACGTAGTGGATCTTCAATGTATAGTCCCCCAGGAACTCCATCCATCTACGCTGCCGCATATTCAGATCCTTCTAATCAATCAAATATTTTAGACTCTTATGATCGGTGTAGATATCAATCTTCACACCGTACAAATAGTGTCTCCACAGCTTCAAGGCAAAAATCACGGCCGCTAACTCCAAGTCATGGACCGGATAGTTCCTTTCATGCACTTTTAGCTGTCTCGAGCCATAAGGTATTACACTTCCGTGTTGCAGTAGCACGCAACCCAAACTGCTGCCCGAAGCATCACTATAAATCCCATAGCCTTTGGTCCCACATGGCGAACTCAGTACAGGCGCCGTGGTCAACCGACACTTCAACTCCTCAAAAGCTCGCGCGCACTCCGGCGTCCAAACGAACTTATGCTCCTTCTTCGTCAAAGTAGTGAGAGGTAACGCTATCCGCGAGAAGTTCTCTATGAAGCGCCTATAATAGCCGGCAAGCCCCAGAAAGCTCCGGACTTCCGCTACCGTAACAAGCTCAGACCACTCCCGTATCGCAACAATCTTCGCCGGATCCACAGCAATACCCTCTCCACTCACTATGTGACCGAGGAACGCCACTGAGGACAACCAAAACTCGTACTTCGAGAACTTGACATACAGTTGATTTCTCCTTAGCGTCTCGAGAACCAAATGAAGATGCTTGAAGTGATCTTCCTCACTTTGCAAGTACACCAAAATATCGTTGATGAAGACGATCACAAAATGATCCAAGTACTCCCTGAAAGTCCTGTTCATCAAATCCATGAACACTGACGGCGCATTAGTCAGCCCAAACGACATGACCGTAAACTCATAATGCCCGTATCTCGTACTAAACGCTGTCTTTGGGATATCACTCTCCCTTATTCGCAGCTGATAGTACCCAGCCTTGAGATCCAACTTCGAGTACACCGTCGATCCGACTAACTGATCAAAAAGATCATCAATCCGGGGGATCGGGTACTTGTTCTTCTCCGTCAACTTGTTGAGCTCCCGATAATCAATACATAACCTCAAGCTTCCGTCCTTCTTCTTAACAAAGAGGACCGGTGCGCTCCAAGGCGAAGAACTCGGACGCACATACCCTTGCTCCAACAACTCTTGCAGTTGAACTTTCAGCTCCGCCATTTCCTTAGGCGCTAGCCGATAAGGAGATCGTGACACAGGCTTTGCACCTGGCACTAGCTCAATCGTAAAATCTATCTCTCGTTGAGGCGGGGCTCCAGGAAGATCTGCGGGGAACACATCAGGGTATTCCGATACCACTGAAATACAATCCAACGCGGGCTTCGGCTTTGCAACCTCCACTAGTGTAAAGAACAGTTTTGCACCGGCACGAACCGCCTTCACCACCTGAAGAGCAGACATCAACGTCTTGCTCGACCCCTTTAAGCCCGTAAAAGTCGTCTCACGACTTGCTCCCAGCTTGACTTCCTTGCGACCGCAGTCAATATAGGCCTGTTACTCCGAGAGCCAGTCCATGCCAAATATAACGTCGAACTCCACCAACGGGAGTAAAGACGCCTTCAGGTCGAACTCCTGATCCCCAATACGAATCTTAACATCGCAGATCCTATCCGCTCGCATCGAACACCCATTGGGCAACAATACATCCAACTTATCCTTCGCCATCGAAGAAGGGACTCCGATGCGTGATATAAATCCTTCGGACAAGAAGGAGTGTGAAGCTCCCGTATCGAAGAGTGCTCGTGCCCGATTTTCACAAATCAATACAAATCCTAAACAAGCAGTGGTAAGGTAACATGTGCATAACAAGTATTTAAAGAAATTGACTTGCTATAAATCAAACCGTACATGTCACCACATCAGCCTGTTTGATGGCCTCCTGTTGGCCAAGATTATAGACCCTTGGTTGGGCCGGAGCATAGTGGGATGCGGTCGACTCCACCGTCTTTCCCTTCTCTTCATAAGTAGCTCCCGGCCTTCTCTCGGACTTAGGACGTCCGCTCCAACAATCGCAGGCAAAGTGCCCCGTCTTTCCACAAGTAAAACATGCACCCGGGGTCCGACTCGTAGTCGCCCCAGAAGCACCAGAAGGAGCTGGACCCGAAGTCCTATGCTTCTTGAAAGACCTCCGATAGCCGGACTTTGAAGTAGTCGGCACTTTGAATTCAGATTTCCTATCACCCAAGCTTTTCTTTGCTTGTACATTCTTCATGTCCTTCTCCAAGGACCGGGCAGTGTTGACCAAGGTTAAGAAACCCTGCGTCATCGGCCCCGAGAGTAGTAATCTCAACTCATCTCTCAAGCCTTCGTAGAATCGATTCGTTTTGCGCTCCTCATCCGTAATAGTGGAGCTAGCATATCGACTCAAACGAGTAAACTCGTGGAGATATTCATCCACGCTCCTCTCACCCTGAACCAACTTCAGAAACTCATTCTCCAACGCTATCCTCTGCACCGAAGGGAGGTATCTAGCCAAGAACAATCTCGAGAACTCCTCCATCGAGACATCAACAAGTTGCCTACCTCTCAATAAGTGCAGCTCCAAACCTTCCCACCACATTCTCGCTTCACCGTCTAGAAGGAACGTATCGATGGTGGTCATTTGACACTCCTCCGTCTCCGTTGCTGTCATGACTCTCTTCACCCTGGAGAGTCAGTTTTCAGCCTGAGATGGGGTTCCCAACCCCGAGAATACAAGAGGATTAAAGCTCATAACATGCTTAAGCTGTCTCTCGGTTGCCCTCCTTGGCACCACCGGTTCCACAACCACTTGCTCCACTGTCCTCGGCTCAGCCTCTTGAAGAGGTTCCTGCTCCATCGCAGGAGCGGGCTGCTGCGTTTGCCTTGCAGGCTGCGCATTTATCACGGCCAACACCGCTTCAGCCACCAAACGTATGTTCTCAGCCGATAGAGGTGTTGCAGGAGCAACATCTGGTGCACTGCTAGCCTCAGAAACTCGGCGTTCTGACGGCCGAACACCACTTCTGGTCACCTATAGTGGTACAAAACACCGTTAAGTGACCAAATAAAATTGCAAACAACAATTATAGGAACACGCAGGTTCCTCAAACACGTGTATTTTCATTCCTAAGTGGACATTCATGAGTTCTTTTACTGTTATAACGATGACGCACACAATGTGCTCACCACCCCTTAAAAAGAATTCGCCCACGAATTCATGTTAAGCTCGACCAAAACCAGTAGTCTGATACCAAATTGTAACACCCCCTATCCGTCGCATAGCATATAGCAGTAGGTCCGGCCGGGGCCCGACGCCATATACTACAGACAGACCGGGTGGTTACTCACGTAAACCATCCAACTAATCATAACGTCCTACACAGAGCATTCTAGCGGAAGCAGATTAATAAGTTGTAACAAAGAACCCAGCACTAAAGCATGAATGTCCACTAATACAAAATAGGAATGTTATACATAAACCAACACAAGCCTTAAGGCCTTACAAAATGTTTCACTTGATATTACATGATTTACAAACCACGGTACGCAGGCCGGTCATACATGAATAAAAACAGTAAACACTTTCAATTAGGCCTTCGAGGGCCGGCTTCGCAAAAAGGGCTTTAGCCCGCTATTGACCGCTTGGTCCAGCAGCACCTGCAAGCAACAAACCACCGCACGGTGGTAAAACAAGGCAACGGTCAGCAATGCTGACCAAATTATAACGATCCCGCCCCCAACTCGGGGCGGCGATGCTCCTTCCCTGCATTTCATTAGCATAAGCGAGCAATATAACAATATTCATTTCATCACAGACGTTGGCTCGCACGACCACACGCCCCGTGTTCTCAGGGCACATTCTCGGCGAACCGGTCGATGTCACGTCAATTAAAGCCATAGACATTCCGGACTCACCACCGCCACTTTGACGGCCAAACCTATGAGCATTTTGTCTTCTTGGCCTGGGTCACGACAATTTAAGTCATCGACCGCCGAAGACCCTAATCTATGCCAACGACAAGTGTCACGTACCCTTAGGTCTCTTTTACCGAACGATACAGAACGGGTACGGTTCCATCTAACCCGTGCTCACATCGCAACGACAATTTAAGCCATTTGCGCGGGTCAAACTTCTCCCGAGTCCCGTTTTCATCACAATTCACATAACCCGGTTATGTTCAAGTTGGCTCTCAGGCCACCAAGTTGGCAAGATCACGTATCCGCCCAGTTTTCCGGGTGCACCTTTGGGTTAATCCCCAAGGCTCCCTGTTGCAATCTACCGTGTAGAAAACCCGAAAAACAATCAATAACATGGAGTCTTCTCCGGCATTATGCAATGCAACATCACCGATCCAGACCAACATGTCCGGGTAGGCTTCACACATCATGCCTATGTCCGTTCTCGCTTACGAACTCTAAACAACGGGGACTTCACATATCTACCCGAAGGAACGCCTCCAACTCACCGCAAACTCGCGAGAGCGGGCTTCCTATGCAAAGAAGGAGAGCTACTCATGCTCAAGAAAAGAATCGTTACCCTAGCGTTCCTCTTTGGCGCCATGGAAGAGTAAGCGGATGAAAAGCACCACACTAGCTTTGCCTCCGTGGATCCGGAGTCGGCTCGCAATTCGGAGCTTTGAAGCTCCTCTAATGGCCGGATCTAACTCCTTCTTCCTTCCTTGGCTCTCCTCTCTCTCTAAGATTTAGAAAGACAACCACTCATGAAAAGTGAGGGTTTCTAAGGCCCAATCCCGGGTATATCCCTTCAGGAACAACCCCCAGCCGTTGGATCATCAATTAAAGAAACGAACGGCTTTGATTCGGGACTGAAATGCCCAATCTGGACCGCACACGGCCTGGCACACGCCCGTGTGCCTCATTCGCCGTCAAAATCGGCTCGCCTGGAACAACACACGGGTATCGAACACGTCTGTGTTTGACCTGACACGCCCGTGTTCCACCTGACACGACCGTGTGGCCGGCCGTGTACCCCCATCGTTTTTCCCCGAAAACAACCCGAGCACTGCATGGGTTCTAGAACACGCCTGTGTCCTTGCCCGTGTCACCTCAACACGCCTGGGCTCCAGGTCGTGTACACGGTCTCGACACTCGACACTTCGTCGAGCGAAGATCGTCGACCTGACGACACGGCCTTGGACACGCCCGTGTCCTAGGCCGTGTGCCTTGTCTCGACACATCGTCGAGCAAAGTGTCAACTTCCCGGGACGAGTGTCGACACGGGTCGACACGCCCTGCGACACGCCCGTGTCGCAGGCCGTGTGCCATGTCTCGACACTTCGTCGCACGCAGAGTGTCGACTTCGCGGGCTAAGTGTCGACACGGGTCGACACGCCCTGCGACACACCCGTGTCGCAGGCCGTTTGCCCAGTCTTGACACAATGTCGAGCTCAAAATGTCGAGTTCCCGGCTGAGTGTCGACATAAGCTTGACACGCCATGGGACACGCCCGTGTCCCAGTCCGTGTGCCTCATGCCAGAACCCAAAACTGGCCCAAAACGTCCCCCGTCGCTCCTTTGAGTTTCAGGACGTTACATACAGAACCAACAACTTTAGCATTATAAGATGATATAAAATTACCCAACTCAAAACTCATACTAAAAACAGCGGAAACAAATAACAAGACTAGAAGTTATCCACCATCACAGGAGTATCAAAACGGCCTTAAGGCCTTACAACATCCATGAGTACAAAAACTGAAACAATAACATCAACATAACAACGTGCATTAACACTCCTAGACTACCTCGACATGCAAGCTGGATTCATAGTGCACTAAGCATAACATTCACCCAAATAAAGTCACCAAACAAAGATATCACCTCATGAGGCTTAGGCCTTTTTGGCCGACGAGTTTGCTCCCACTTGCGATCCTTGCCCTATAAAATTTTGTTGTAGCGTAGGTCAACAAAGACTGACCTCAACCGTGTAACCAACACATGTGACGACCCAGGCCTGGCTCCACTCGGGACCACGTCCATCGAGGGAGACCCAGCGGGACCCCGCTGACATCATCTGGGCTGCAGCCCAAGCACCCCAACCCCTCTCCAACCCACCGACGGGTTGTTGGTGGCCACAACCTCCCTTTGATGAGTCAAACTCGATAGTCAAGTAGGTACCACATGGACTTTCCAGGAGGTCACCCATCTCAATACTATTCCAGCTAGAGCACGCTTAACTATGGAGTTTTTCAACTCCTCATCACCAATGAAGCGCGCACCACAGGGATTTGTGACAATTCCTATTCTTCTTTTCTTCACTTAAGTTATCGTTCGTTTGGTGCTTCAGGGGCAACATTTCTAACTGCTTTGATGACACTGAAAAGTTCTTGATCTACAGAGCCTCTGGTTTTTCTTAGTTACTTGGTGCTGATCGTTTTCCCCAGAGGCTAAGTTTGGAAGATGGGACAGTAATGATCCTTTATTTGCTGAATGTGCTTCCCCAAAGGTACCGGTAACGCAACGACGGCCTCCTCTAGAAGTGGCATTTTTTGGCAGGCGTTGTGCTGGAGGCTTGATCAGTATGCTCTTCATAGCTTATCTTCTTGTCGATGTTAGGAACATTATTGAGAGAGTGTGATGGTCCTGGGTCTGCACGACCTTCACGTGCCGACCCTCGAGTGATGTGAGTACTTTGTCCTACCATCCTTTCTTGCTTTGTTAAATTGCGAACTCTTCGGGGAATGATCCTACAGACGACGCCAAATATTGTGGTCCAATCATAACACATGGTATACCAGACCACTTGAACTGTCTTAACCCGCAGAGCGGTCGAGCGTGCAAATAGTAAGGTCCCCTGATTTGTGCAAGAGAGGATTGATTAAGTGGAAAACTCGCAATCAGGGTGAAAAATCACGTGATCGATTCACTGTCGACCTAACTTCCACTATTTCAGAGTTTGTTACAAGGTTGTTCAAGTGAAGGCGCGAGAGACAGGCCGCTCCTCATTGCACTTTGAGAGATGAAGGAGTTGGGGAAAGTTCTGAGTGTCGTGGGTTCTCTATGCTCTTCCGTAATCTCTGCGCACCTGTGGCAATTTTGGGTCTTGTCTCCTACTTTTACGTCTTGCGGACGACTAGGGACTTCGTCAACAGCCAAGAAATATGTTCACTTCATGCCTCTTGTATTCCTTCGGCTAACTCTGTTCTCCTAGGTGATGTTCGCCCGAGCCCCTTGCGGGCGGACAACCTGTAGAGAGAGGAGTGTATAGAGAGATAGAAAAATGGTCGGAGTTAGCGAACCACAAAAATGATCCCTTGAAGTAGAAAGCGGGTCTATTTATAGACTTTTATGTGGGTGGTCCGGTAATTTCACCCGATAACTACCAGACGGACCAATAGAAATGCTTGGATCTAGGCACACTGATCACCACTTTTAAGGAAAAGACAATCCCGCCCTTGTGTCAGAATAAAGCCCACCCAGGGGGGCCAGGGCCCGAGGTCGATGGCCAAGGAGGTGGCCGCCCCTAGCCCCCACAGTGAGCGGCCGAGAGGAGTAGTCGGCATTGGCAAGGATGCCCCTTAGTCACGGGGAGGCCGCCGCTGTGGCGGGGGTCGTGACCGAGATTCCCCGCACCGGGGCGGCCACCCTCTTTGCGGGGGCTGCAGCCGAGGCCCTTAGCGCCAGGGCAGCAACAAGGTCACCGCCCCCTTTGCGGGGGTCGCGGCCGTGGCCGCCTGCGACGGGGCGGCCGAGGGTTGGCCGCCCCTTCGCGGGCGACCAAGGGCGGCATGCCCCATGCGGGGGTCGTGGCCGAGGCCGCCTAAGACGGGGCCGCCAAAGGGTGGCCGCCCCTTCGCGAACGACCAAGGGAGGCCGGCCCGTTGCGGGGACGACCCTGTCCTAGACCGGCCTTGCCGAGGCCGCCCCTCTCCTGTGTTAAGATAATTTTTCTCCTAAGTATGAAAGAGGATTAGCCATCTTTGACCTGAAATTCAACATGTGCTCTTTAAGGAAGCTTCTAGGAAATTGTCCAAAGGAAGCTTCATGTCAAATGACATGTGTTTTTTGACCGAGGGAAGCTTCATGGAAGGTTCATCCACATGTCATCTACCACACCTACCTCCTTGATTTTGGACCTATAAATAGGGATGAAGGAGGAGAGGTAAATCATCCACTTCTCTCCTAACTCAAGCATTGAAAGATCTAGAGAGGCCTTTGCGACAATCGTCTTAGTTTGGGAGAGCTTTCAGACGTCGTTGTACAACGTTGACAAAGAGTACTTCGCCTACACGGATTGGATCTGGAGCAGATATTGGCAAGGATTCGAAGAGGCATCTTGTAGAGGATTTGTGTAATCCGTCTCATCCGCCGCTGTCGGTAACTTGCAGTTTTTCTGTTGTTATTTATTGTATTGTGTAGTGTGAAGCTGGTGAAGATCCTTTGTGGATCGGTGGAGGGAAAACCTGTAATCCGTGCGTGTGATTTTTCACACACTTTTAGTGGAGGCTTTCCGGGTTGGACTCCGATCGTCCCGTGGTTTTTTCACCCGATTTGGGTTTTCCACGTTAAAAATTTCCTGTGTGCTTTTCTGTGCTTTTGTTGCTTTTATTTTTGTATTGTACTGTTGTTTCCGCTTGCATACCGCTGAACGCGGTTGCACAGGTGCTCGCTCAAATTTGCAACAGGTGCTCTGGTCGGGATTGTTCGCTCGCATTCTCAACAAGTGGTATCAGAGGCAGGTTGAGTGTCAGAGTCGTTCAGTGACTGAGTAGATACCGGACTGACCTTTGGGATTTCAGTACGAGTCGATCGGGATCTCGGGTGTGCAATTGGGAGTGGTAGTTTACGACCATTGGCCCACTGGCTATCCTCTCCAGCTGCATACTTTGAGATAGTCGACTCAAAGATCAGTGGTCGGTCCGGCCAGTTGGCAGAGCATAATGGAGTCATCATCAGGTTTGGAGCAGATGATAAAGTTGAATGGTGCCAATTATCACCAGTGGCATCTACTGATGGAGGATCTGATATATGTGAAGGGTTGGCATGCTCCTATCTTTGAGGAGATGCCAAAGGACACAGATCCAGCAAAATGGAAGGTGGAACATCAGAAGCTGTGTGGGTTTATCAGACGGTTCGTGGAGCCGAACGTCTACAACCACGTGGCTAGCATCAATGATGCAAAGAACCTGTGGAAGTCTCTCGAGACCTTGTATGCAAAGAGCATGGGCATCAACAAGTTATATTTGCTAAAGAAGCTTGGAGAGTTCAGATACCGGGAGGGATCTCCTATTTTGGATCATGTCAACGAGTTCCAGGGCATTATTGATCGCCTGACTGCTATGAAGGTGACATTTGAAGACGAGGTGAATGCATTGTGGCTTCTCAAGTCACTTCCAGATTCTTGGGAGATGGTCAGAGTTTCTCTGATCAATTCTTCCCCTAGGGGATTGTGTCCATGAAGATTGCCAAGAGTGGGATCTTGAATGAGGAGGTGAGACGAAAGTCTCAGGGGACTTCAGGCTCTTCTTCACGAGCTGACGTTCTCTTTACTGAGTCTAGGGGAAGAGGAAGGAGTAAGAGCCGAGGAAGGAAGGAGGACATGAGTCAGAGTAGGGGCAAGTCGAAGTCACGTTATCAGAACGTGGATGCCACTATTGTCATAAGAAGGGCCACATCAAGAAATTCTACTACTCGTTGAAGAACGATCAGAGGAAGAAGGGGATTGCCACTGAGGGCAAAGATGAGGGTCACACGACAGCCACCGTTTCGATTGAGGAAGATGACGTCATTATTGTTGGCGACGACGTCACTGCTGCACTCGCGTGTGATGACCGATGCAGGATCGTTGATTCTGGAGCCTCTGCGCATGTCTCCCACAACAAGGAGCTATTTGCCACTTACACCACTCATGATTGTGGAGTGTTGAGGATGGGCAATGGGGATATGTCTAAGGTACTTAGGCGTGGAGACATGCATTTGAAGACGAGCACTGGAGCCCTACTAGTTTTGAGGGATGTACGACATGTGTCAGACATCTGTTTCAATCTGATATCTGTTGGCAGACTTGGAGATGAAGGACACCTGAGTGTCTTTGGCAGAGATTTTTGGAAGCTGATCAGGGGATCACTTGTCATGACCAGGGGTTATAGAGATTCTGGATTATACTACATGGAGGGGAGGCCTGAAGCTGCTCAGGCCAACTCCGTCAGGGATGAGGCATCCACTTCCTTATGGCACAGGAGGCTGGCACACATTAGCCAGAAGGGTTTGGGATGCCTGGCGAAGAAAAAGCTCATTAGTGACATTTCTGGTGATCATTTGGAGAGGTGTGACTATTGCATGGCTGGGAAGCAGAACAGGATTTCATTCCAGAGCCATACGTCCACCAGGAGATTAGAGCCTTTAGAGCTAGTTCATACTGATGTTTGCGGACCTCTAAAGGTCCAGACTAGAGGAGGAGCTTTGTACTTCGTTACTTTCATCGACGATCATTCGAGGAAGCTTTGAGTCTATGCTATCAAGACCAATGATCAGGTCCTCGATACCTTCAGGAGATTCCATGCTGAGGTAGAGAGACAGTCTGGGAAGAGGCTGAGATGCATCAGGTCCGACAACGGGGGAGAGTACATTGGTCCGTTTGACGAGTACTGCAGGGACCATGACATTCGACATGAGAAGACCCCGCCGAAGACACCGCAGCTGAATGGCGTAGCTGAGAGGATGAATCAGACACTGATGGAGAGGATTAGGTGCATGTTATTTGAGTCGAAGCTGCCAGGGATGTTTTGGGGCGAGGCTCTTATTACTGCAGCGCATGTCATCAATCTCTCGCCGAGTTCAGCATTGTAGGAGGATGTTCCAGATAGGGTCTGGTATGAGAAAGACCCCTCTTACAGTCACTTGCGGGTATTTGGCTGCAAAGCCTTTGTGCACGTTCCCAGAGACGAAAGATCGAAGTTTGATTCAAAGACCCGACAGTGCATTTTATTGGGGTACGGCTATAGTGGAGAGTTCGGGTACAGGTTCTTTGATCCAGTTGAGAAGAAGCTTGTACGTAGCCGTGATGCTGTTTTCTGTTAGGATCAGACTATTGGTGATACTGAGAAGACTGTTGAGTTTGAGGTTGACTCTCGTACTGCTACAGAGTCACCTATGTTTGGAGATGATGACACCGAGGAGGCCGCTGAGCCTGAGCCAGCACAGGGTACTGATACCCTTCTGGAACATGATATCACCACTGATGGTGAACCAGGAGTCACTGAGGACATTATTGATGATGTGCCTGCACCGGCCCCTGAGCCTGCCCTGCGGAGGTTAGATCGGGCCAGACGCCCGTCCGCTAGATATTCTGCATCAGAGTTCATACTGCTGACTGATGCGGGGGAGCCTGTGAGCTATGACGAGGCTTTGGAGAGCACCGACAAGCGCCAGTGGATGGTTGCTATGCAGGAGGAGATGCAGTCACTGCAGAAGAACCACACGTATGACCTGGTGAGATTGCCTAAGGGCAAGAAGGCCTTGAAGAATCGATGGATCTTCAGGGTGAAGTAGGGAGACTCCTCCACACCTCCCAGATACAAGGCCAGGCTGGTGGTGAAAGGTTTTGGACAGCGGCAGGGTGTCGACTTCGATGAGATCTTCTCGCCTGTGGTGAAGATGTCATCTATTCGTGTTGTACTCGGCCTCGCTGCGAGGCTAGACTTGGAGATAGAGCAGATGGATGTCAAGACCGCCTTTCTGCATGGCGATCTTGAGGAAGAGCTATACATGAAGCAGCCTGAGGGTTTCAGTGTCAGAGGGAAGGAAGGTCTGGTGTGCCGCTTGCAGAAGAGTCTATATGGCCTGAAGCAGGCCCCGCGGCAATGGTATAAGAAGTTTGATTCCTTTATGGGGGAGATCGACTTCAGGAGGACCACCCTTGACCACTGCGTGTTCATCAAGCAGTATGCTTCAGAGGATTTCGTCATTCTGCTGTTGTACGTGGACGATATGTTGATCGTCGGGAGGAACACTGCTCGTATTGTTGAGTTGAAGCGGCAGTTGAGTTTCACTTTTGAGATGAAGGATTTGGGTGCTGCGAAGACCATATTAGGGATGCACATTCGCAGAGACAGGGGAGCCAGACTGCTTTGGTTATCACAGGAGTGGTACATCCGCAAAGTGCTGCAGAGGTTTGATATGGATCAGGCAAAGAAGGTGAGCGTGCCGCTTGCAGCTCACTTCAGGCTTACCACTGATCCGTGCCTCAGCACACCCGAGGAGATCGAGGCTATGCAGAAGGTTCCGTTTGCATCTGCAGTTGGAAGCCTTATGTATGCGATGGTGTGTACCCGTCCAGATATTACGCACGTCGTTGGGACAGTCAGTAGATTTCTCTCCAATCCTGGGAGAGAGCATTGGAGCGCAGTGAAGTGGATTCTGAGATACTTGCAGGGAACGTCCGATTTGACATTGAGATTTGGAGACAGTGAGCCAGATCTGTTGGGCTACACTGATGCTGACATGGCTGGAGATGTGGATTCTAGGAGATCGACGTTGGGGTACATGATTCTGTTTGTAGGGGGAGCTGTCTCGTGGGCGTCGAGACTGCAGAAGTGCGTTGCACTGTCCACCACGGAGGCTGAGTTCATTGCGGTTACTGAGGCTGGTAAGGAGTTACTCTGGATAAAGAGGTTCATCAAAGAACTTGGATTCACTCAGTACCGATATACACTCCTGTGTGACAGTCAGAGCGCTATTCACCTGGGGAAGAACCCCACGTTCCACTCGAGGTCGAAGCACATTGACACTCGGTATCATTGGATACGAGATGTCCTGTAGCAGAAGGAGCTTGATCTTCAGAAGGTGCACACGGATGACAACGGGGCAGACATGTTGACCAAAACTGTGCCAAGGGGGAAGTTCGAGCATTGCGTTAGAATCGCCGGGATGGCGGTTTCTTCCGCCTCGATGTGAAGGAGGAGATTTGTTGGGTACAGTTCTCGTCCTTTGTGGAAAAAACTGTTGAGTTCGAGTCTAACTCGAATTTGGTGTTGCTGATCAAATGTGAAGACATATTGATGAAGGACCTGGCGGGAGGCAAATTAAAGACTCTGGGGGAGATTATCAGAATAACATACTTTCTTCACTTAGTCGAAAAGGGGGAGATTTGTTAAGATAATTTTTCTCCTAAGTATGAAAGAGGATTAGCCATCTTTGACCTGGAATTCAACATGTGCTCTTTAAGGAAGCTTCTAGGAAATTGTCCAAAGGAAGCTTCATGTCAAATGACATGTGTTTTTGACCGAGGGAAGCTTCATGGAAGGTTCATCCACATGTCATCTACCACACCTACCTCCTTGATTTTGGACCTATAAATAGGGATGAAGGAGGAGAGGTAAATCATCCACTTCTCTCCTAACTCAAGCATTAAAAGATCTAGAGAGGCCTTTGCGGCAATCGTCTTAGTTTGGGAGAGCTTTCAGACGTCGTTGTACGACGTTGACAAAGAGTACTTCGCCTACACGGATTGGATCTGGAGCAGATATTGGCAAGGATTCGAAGAGACATCTTGGAGAGGATTTGTGTAATCCGTCTCATCCGCCGCTGTCGGTAACTTGCAGTTTTTCTGTTGTTATTTATTGTATTGTGTAGTGTGAAGCTGATGAAGATCCTTTGTGGATCGGTGGAGGGAAAGCCTGTAATCCGTGCGTGTGATTTTTCACACACTTTTAGTGGAGGCTTTCCGGGTTGGACTCCGATCGTCCCGTGGTTTTTTTCACCCGATTTGGGTTTTCCACGTTAAAAATTTCCTGTGTGCTTTTCTGTGCTTTTGTTGCTTTTATTTTTGTATTGTACTGTTGTTTCCGCTTGCATAACGCTGAACGCGGTCGCACAGGTGCTCGCTCAAATTTGCAACAGGTGCTCTGGTCGGGATTGTTCGCTCGCATTCCCAACATCCTGGTGGTGGAAGTTGGGCGACCGACTCACAGGATCGCGACAGTTGGGATCCCGTGCGCGGTTGTTATCACATAGATCGGGCGTGCGGATCGTGCGTGTGGCAGTTTATGCGCGTAACTCCCCACCATGAGAGTGGGGGAGTGGCAGAACCGCCACTCGCAACCAATCTTTCTCTATAAATTGGGGTCAACGTCATCTCACCTATAACTAAATCACACGAAAAATCAATAATTTCACACATACTTCCTAATTCCTAGTAACCATAGAACCTTTGTTATGTATTTTTCTTAAACATGCACCTATCATAAATTATAAAGAGTGGAATTTAAATTTTTAGTTATTAAATGCTCAAATATTTTTTCTGATTGATTTTATAAAATACATAAAGTTGAAAGACTAATTTAGGATGGCAGCTTATTGCAACTTATTTTCTCTCGTGAGGTTGGACAAAATCTTCATTGTATGTTCGATATGACAATATTACTACCGTTATCAAAAAAAGAAATTAGTTTGAGCCATAAGATTTTGATATAACAATGACATTTTTGTCCAACCTCACGAAAACAAATAAGTCATGTCAAACGCAACCTTAATTATCGGGGCTGCTTTTCGACTCTCAATTTTTTCCCCTTACATCACTTTAAATAATTATTGCATGATACATTTTTCAGCTTTTAAACTTTGTATGAATTAGCAAAAAAGTACCAAACTTTTAAGACATATATAATTGAAAAAAAATCAAATTAATGATATTCACAAATATTAATTTGACAAAATTCTGATTATATATTAAAACCCCAATTCATTAACTTATGAACTATTTAAATTCTATCATCCCTTCTTCTTTAAATATTTTGATATTTTTACACAATAATATAACAATCAACTTATTCATAAAAATATTAAATGACAAATATTTACAATAATATTTTGTTAAGAAGAATATTTTGCTATTAATATTAGAAATATATTATATTTTTAGGTAGATCATAATAAATAACTTATTTTGTATACTCAAAAATAGTATTTTTAAAATTCAAGGATGACCGAGGACACTGAGCTCTATGTAAGTCCACCTTTGAATGAGAGCGACGAAAGTGACATCCAGAATGAGAAATTCATAAAAGGCGAATCCTAAGACCGAGTTAGAAATGAACTAGTTGGAGATCAAAAATAAAATTATGTTATTGAATGCAGCTCCCTCCATATAATTGGAATGAAATGTAAAATTTCATTTTGTAGGATCATATGTTTCAAATAATCAACGACTCTAATTGACGCTGTGTTTGTGCTCGAATGAATCTAAACAAGCACGTCTTCATCACAAAATATATGTTTGAGATGATAATGAATATGATCGTCACAAAAAAAATAAAGGCTAAACAATAAAAGTGGATGAATTTTCTTAAATGAAGCCGCACTTTCATGAACAACGGTTCATAACATTGTGTTTATAACTGTCGGTATCAAAGAGAGCCGACATACACATGAGCAGAATCCAAGAAGTTCAACAATGGGAGGTCCAACGTCGTCTTCCACAAATCAAATTTTTTTATTGTTTCCATCTTATTAGATTCATTTCTTGCTCATCAGAACAACATTTTTGACATGTAAAAAATCAAAATTCATTCTCTATAAAAAAATTCAAATCTGCTGTACATTTAGGCTCCGTTTGGTGGGACTTATTTTTCACCGATCAAGCGGCTACGAACGCATGAACCAGACGGTCAAGCGGTTACGAACGCATGAACCGAGCCTTAATTAAGGTCCGATTCATGCGTTTGTAACCGCTTGACCGGTGAAAATAAGTCCCGCCAAACGGAGCCTTAGCAAAAATCTTGAGGGGAGGGGGCGGGCCCCAGCCGGGCCCCCAGATCCGCCCCCCTGATTATTAGAAAATTTTTTTCCTGCGCTACCCGTTCCCAGAGGAAGGAGCGCGGGCAGCGCAGGAGCCGTCCGATGAGCTTTAAAGAACGGGTTCTATTTGTATTTTTTTATTTTTTTATTATTGTAAATCACAAACATTGGATTTAAGACTGCACAACTTGAATCTCATCCGCTCAAAAAAAAAAAAATACTACCCGTACCGAACAATTACTAGATTATTAGAGCCAAATACTCGTTTCGGATCGTGACTAGTGACTATTGGAGCAACAGTATATATAATGTCCTGCTGAGCTGGCTGACTACTCAGCATTGCCAGCTGGCGCCGAGTTGGGATGCCCCGTTCGGCCCAACTTTATTTTTCATTTATACGCCATTAATCAATTTTTAATGCAGGCCGTTAGTAATCCCGCACTCCTTAAACGCAATCAGCTTGCCGTTTCGGCTTGCAGGCTTGCTCGCTCTTCTTCTTCATCTCTCGACGACGTCCATTTCCCCTCATCCGTCTGGTTTTTCCGGCTTTCTCCCGCCATTATTTAGGGTTTATCCGCGGCTACTCCATGGAAGAGGAGACGTGAATGCGCCATAGTGACGAGCGGAACCGAGAAAGATCTACCGCGATAGATTGAAGATTGAGATCAATGGGGTTGATATCGGGAATGGTGATGGGTACTCTGGTCGGAATCGCTCTGGTTGCTGGCTGGAACCACATGATGCGATACCGCAGCAGCAAGAGGATTTCCAAGGTTAGTGATGGCGGACAAACTCGATTTCTGGTTATACATTTCGATTCGTCTTTCTGGAATGACATTAAATTTTTCTCAAATCTAGGATCGATGTATATTTTATCCATCTATTCCGATCGCGTAATTGCATAATTAGTTGAAGAAGTAACACTTCGTCTTTCAAATAACTTATGGTTTAAACTCCGTTCTAATTGTTCTTAGCAAAGGGAGAAATTAGCCCATTACAAATTTACACAGACTATGTCAAACATTTATCAGATAGATGCGGTTAATTATCTTTGTTAACTTATGTGGGTTGAATGCCATAAGCTAATGAATTCTTGGTATCCTCTCCGTCCAGTCTCATTAGTCATTATTGTATTACGACTGTAGCTAATTTCATTCCACATGCTTCTGTTCTTTCTAGTTTTATTGTTCCCAGATAGAGAAAAAAACTTACAGGATCATCAAAGTCTAATTTCTTTGCCATGTTTTTGGATAAAAGTTGTTCATGTGATAGAAGGCAGTCTTGACAATTTATGATTATTTTTTGCAATTTGTTTTTGGTTTAGGGTCATCTCAGAACAACTATGCTGCTTCTATTGTTATTTTTTGTTTCTTCCTCTTTTGATATTTGGATCCACATATTTTTTGTGACCTTTGTATTTTTGGGGTGATTGTGGTGTAAAATTTGCTAAATGAAAATTCATAAGGAGTAAGAATATTTGATATCCTTTGCATTATTTTCTTTCTATAAATTGTTAAATACTAAGTGGCTTGGACATGTACAACAGAGTAGAAAATGCAGCCATGTTTAACTACTAGGATGAAAAATAGTTTAACTATTATGAAGGCAATGAGACGGGCTCTGTTTGGCACGGCGGTGGCGGTCACGAGCATGGTGTTATTTTTTGTTTCTTCCTCTTTTGATATTTTGATCCACATATTTTTTTTGTGACCTTTGTATTTTTGGGGTGATTGTGGTGTAAAATGAGCTAATGAAAATTCACAAGGAGTAAGAAATTTGACTTTGTGTTTTGTTCTTTCACTTGACTTTCTTTGTTGTTAAGATCCACAATGTTACTTGTTTGATGTTGATGCTTTGATTTTTATTCTTTTGATGGATTAAAATATGACAAGAATGTTAACTATTATGTGTGACATAGCCAGATGGGACTTTTGTTATTGTTTGTCTTACTTGATCGTCCTATTATGTTAAATTTACAGTGCTGGAATATTGGTTATTTGACCTCCTTTGCTTTTCTTTCTATAAATTGTTAAATACTAAGTGGCTTGGATATGCACAACAGAGTAGAAAATGCAGCCATGTTTAACTATTAGATGAAAAATAGTTTAACTATTATGAAGGCAATGAGACTTGGGCTCTGTTTGGCATGGCGGTGGCGGTCACGAGCACGGTGGTTATGAACTGTCGTTCGTGAATGTCCGACCTCACCTAAGATGAAAAAATTTCATTTGATGATGGAGACCTCTCATCCACTTTTATGATCAAAACTAGTTTTATTTTTTCATGGCGGTCATAATCATTGTCATGACGTGCATACATTCTATGATGGCAGTGTTTTTGTCCAAACTCACCGGAGCAAAAAGTTGCACCAAACGAAACCCTAGTTAGGATAGAAAGCTCATATTGTCAAGGTGGAATACACCACACAATAAACAGCACTTGCTCTCGATTCCCATACCTAATGCTTGGTATCATGAATATGAGAAGAAAATAAAGGTTGGGTCATCTCCTAATAAGCTTATCAAGAGGTCTCCTTTAATTTGAGTCTTAAAGGCGCATAAAATTTTCGTGAAAACTTTTTAAAAAACACCCTTTTTGAATATATCTGCCTATCAAACACTGGATGAAATAATAAATGTGAAAATAATCTCGATATGAGCCTTCTTCATGATGATGTGACAATCATATAAGCTTACACGTAGCTAAGACCATGACCATATATTTTACTCCAGCAGAGAATTAAACCCAACAACTTTTTTTTAAGTTTACATGACACCAAGTTTTTGTCCATAAATATAAGACCTTTCGGAAGTAAAACCAATCTAATCAAAATCACATTATCCAAAAACTTTTAGATGTTCAAGATTCTTATAGAAAATCCCCTTTTTGGAGCTTTCGTAATATATTTCAAACTCAAGGACCACTTCATAATGGCAAAATTTTGGTTATTGTATGAACTGCCTCTCAAGACTGACTGATAAATCTTGGAATGAAGAGCGAGACATGATTGCATTAAACAAGAACATAGATACAATCTAGAGCAAACTCCGACCAAGATCAAGGAGTCTGGGTCCTCCAAAGATCCCTCTCTCAAGAATGAGAGCCCAACACCATAAATAACCAAAGATAAAATCCAAACACTCCCATACCACCGCCTTATACAGGGAGGGGGGCTCACATAACGATAACCCAAAATAAGACTAATTAATATTAATTAATAAATTAATACCAATTAATTACACGAATCAATTATGGTGGTTTCCATATGCGCGCTCCGGTGGTCCCGACGACGGGTGGCTCCTCCAACAAACATGCGAGGGTAACATTACGTCTGTCTTTAAAATCGGCTCCGTCCTTAAGGCCGAATCATAATTCTTTGTCGGGGTCTTTAAGAAAGGAAACGACAAACCACTTGTCGTCGTGGGGTGGTGAAAGTTTGAATAAAAGATGTAAAATGATAAAAAGGTGAGAAGGAAAAGGATAAAGAAAAAGCTGTTGTTGTGGGAACCGTATGAGCAAGGAGGGGACAAGGAGTGGACAGGTGCGGCAGGGGGAAATGTGACAAAAAAATTTCTGTACGTATGTGTGCCTATTAATATGTACGTATAAAAATAGCTCTTTCTTTTCGCCGGGCCCGCCTTTTCCCGCTCTTTCCCGATTCCCCGCTTTCTACTTTCGAAACTGAGAAGCACCAGACAAAACCTAAGTAACTTTCAACCAAACAAAAACGTTGACTCCAAGCCACCGGAAATAGTAGAGCCCTACCACCGACGAAATCAATCAGCCGCTCGCACGCGGGCGCGGACCTGTATCGACCCTGACAAGCACCTCACTAGATGCAAAAGGCATTGAGAGGTTTGAAATCCATGGTAAGATATTGTCCCCCTCCTTCCATTGAGTGGATCTACTTCAATCATGGAGTATTTTCACTAAGACCCTTTTATCTTCTAGTGTCGAAGCCTTAAAAGCGTACGAGACCTGGAATCAATCTAATCATGTGTCGATCTAGATCTGGGAGAGCATCACAGGCATGTTGAACATCAATCTGCCTTACGGGGAATTACAGGAGGAGATGCCGACTGCTCCAGCAAATGAGGAAATATACAACGCAAGATACTGCCAAATTTCAACCTTATAATTGTAAATACAGTCGTATTTATTATAATATGATCGTATTATACTACATACGTCCTTACTAGATGGAGTGCGATCATATTTACAGAGTATCAACAATTCTATCCTTAAACTGTGTTTTCAGGTGCACAAGGAGGGAGTAGTTTTTCTCACAGTTCACTCTGATGAAGAGGCTTACAAAATGTACTCCGAATATGCTCGTAAATGCGGGTTTAGCGTGCAAAAGCAACATATATTTTATTGGACCCAGACACGATTCGTGAAAGGACGAGAGTTTTTGTGTTCAAAAGCCGGGTTTAAGATTCAAAACCCATGTGCCGATTGCCAAAAAAAAAATCCACCATCCCGATACGAGGACAGGTTGCTTCACTTGCTTACATTTCACTACCGACGAAAAGGGTAAGAACTGAAAGATATTAAAATTCATTGAAGAGCACAATCATCCTATGACATTATAGGATAAAGCACATTTGTTGAGATCACATAGACATGTATTTGATGGTCAAGCAACATTGATTAATAATATGGCGAGTGGGGATTCGAACGGTTGACGTGTTTAACCTCGTGGCCGTAGAAGCCGGAGGTGATGATAATGTAGGGTTCACGAAAGGGGATGCATATAACTTTGTAAATAGAGAAAGAGGGCAGGAAGCTCGATACTTAATGATTGGTGGAGTGGGAGAGTGTCTACGACTGATTCCTGACAAACTATGTCTCTGGAGTAGATGTATTGATCGTGCACAACTATCACTCCACGATGACAAGGAGAAGACATCGGGCACTCAATCAGCACTTGTTCCAAGGAGCTTCTCTGATATTAGGGCATGACAACCTCTTCAAACGTATAAAACTCAATTAAAACCAACTCAAAGGTAATATAGTGAACTAGAGGATGTGGGTCTCAAAAATAAGAACCGATTTAACACATTCAAACTCAAACATGATAGAATGCTTTTAAAAAACACTTGAAGGGGCCAATTGATCTTGACGATAATTGTAAAACTAGTGAGGGGATCCAAAACTAAGAACCATCTAACAAATTGCACTTGTTTTTTCCTGCTCAATAAACACTGGCCGTAATCAAATATAAAGGATTAGTTTAATTTTGAAATACGATTGCTTTATTTTGTTCAACCGTACTGAATGATCACTATTAAGATAGAATTAATACTAGCATTTGTATCTTCCCTCTCTCTTGTTTTGATACATTTTCTGTTTATTTTACTACTTAAGTTTATGATGTCATCTTTTATAATTGAGTATAAGACATTAGCCTCTTTTTTCCTCTTTTACAGGCTGTTGATATAAAACTTTTAGGGTCGCTTAATCGAGATGACTTGAAAAAACTGTGCGGTGACAGGTTTCCTGAGTGGATCTCATTCCCTGCTTATGAACAGGTCAGTTATTGCTATAAATTCCATATTCCATTATGTAGAACTGTAACCCCATGCATCTTAATTCATTCAGTGGAAAATTGACTTATATTAAAGATTTTAGCTATATCTTCTTTTGTAGGGCATTTTATTCTTCTTTTGGGGCTTTGTCAATAGTCTGCCATAAAGATTTTTGTTTGTTTGTTAAATCCTACAGACTTCTCATCCTTTTTCCTCCGCATAGTATGCCAAAAATTTCATTGACCTGTGGCCCTAATAAAGGTTCAAGTTCTTGGTAGTGGCATCACACTTCATTGATATTGAGCTTGCAGATATTCCATGAAACCATACAGTTGGTTGGTAATTGGATTATAAAAATTGGAATTAAACACTACGAGTTTCCTCTATTATATCAGTATTGAATAATTTATTCTGCATGAATAAGCTTCTTGGTCTGACACTGTGGCTTTATTCTAGTTGTTCACTTGCCAATCTGATGTATCCATTAGGTTGGTATCTGACAAACTTTGAACTTAAATTGGTTCACTATATTAGATTTATAGGTCTTATTGTACCCACATTTATTATGAGTTGATGTTGATTTTATTAAGATAAAATAAGAATTCATCCAACTAAAAGAACTACTTGATGCTCCAAGTTAAACATTCACGAATAGCGAAAATAACAAATATTGGCTTAACACCTTTCTTAAAAGAAAGATAAGTTAGGATGCTTAGTGTGCTATCCTCTTAATGCTCCAACAAAATAAAAGATGAGAAAGAAGGCAAAATGAAAAGGCTAAGAGAAACAAGAAAGACAAGTGTTTACTGTTATGCTACTAGAAGAGGAGATAGGGAGATAGAGAGAAGAAATTAGAGTTAGGGTGAGAAGGAGAGGGAGAATGCCTGGATATAACTCTTCATAATGCTCCAAGAGGGGTTTCAGGTATATATATACCCAGAACCAAGGGGTGGGCTGGCCCCCAAATGAGTTGAACCGTGTAGTTCAGCCCCGCCGGTCCGAGATTAGTGAGTGGGGGCTGAACTGGTTGGTTCAGCCCCGTTGCTCCTTGCCGCCTCCTTGGGTCGTCGAGCATATTTGTGCCCCTTGAATCGTAGCATAACATTCCCCTCCCCATCAAGCACCAACTTGTCCCCAAGGTGGAAGTCGGGGAACGAGTCGCGAAATTCCAGCAGATCGACGCAGGTATTGTGTGCAGATGTCAAAATTTTTCATTTAACTAGTATTTCAGGCCGATATTCAGTGCCATGTTGCTTCCACTTGGTCATCAATATTTCTTCCGGTAAAGGATGCAGCTCCCCGCTATGGTAGTCTCGAGTAAGAGGGGGCTTGGCTGGACGGCGTCGCCCAACTTCTTCTTGAGTTGGGACACATGAAAGGTCGGGTGTATACGCGAGCCTTCAGGGAACGCTAATGTGTATGCCACCGGTCCCACCTGCTGAGTCGATTCCAGCACAAGCATCAGATTCTGAAATATTTTCATCCTTGTTGCTGAGAAGAAAATTGAGCTGAAATTTTCTCAGTTCAAGAAGATGTAGACACGGAGAATCAATCTCTGGAGTCTAATCTATATCAATTTCAAATCCATCTCTGTAGGATCTGGTTAAGATCTGTGTTGTAAGCCTAGTTTAAAAAGGATGAGAGTTAGATCTAGTGAGATCTGTATTGTAAGACTAAGTTATAAAGGCTGAGTGTAAAATCTGGTATAGATCTGAGTGGTAGGATCCAGTCTTGGATCTATGTGATAGGGCTGTTTTTCCCAGCCTATGTTGAGGGGCATTTGTGCCTGTGATAGGTGATCAGGTGATTACCGAGTGGTTGAGTTGTGTGCCTGTGTTGTAAGTCTCAGTGGAGACTGAGTGATCCTGTGGGATCGTGTTGTAATCTTTGAGGAGCCAAATTGTTGGAGAAGTACCTTGTCTAACATTCTGTTAGAAAGGTGGAAGGGACAATGAATGTACCCATATACTGGAGAACCACTATAAAGTTACTGTGTCGTCTGGGTGATAATCTTAAAAGCATCAACAATCATATCATAACATACAACATAATCTGATAAAGGTTAAAAATAACTAAAAAGCTCAAGAAACCTATTCACCCCCACTCTAAGTGATTAACTACCCTTGTATTCAAAGACTTTCAAGTGGTATCAGAGGGAGGTTGCTCAAGAAAGGTTTAACAGTCTTAGTAGATCTCAAAAGGTAGCTGAGAAAAGATAAGTATGGGTTCAGAAGAGAACCATAAGGAAGAGATCTCATAAGAAACTAGTTTTCTTTCCTCTATGCAGGAAAGAAAACTTTGGAATCTGGAAAGAAAGGGTCAGATTGTTTATGGAAGCATCAGACCCTAGAATTTATGTTACAGTATTAGAAGGATCATTCATCCCATTTAAGGTGTCTGTTCTTGATGCAAATGTCAAGACTCCTAAGAGTTATGCAGAAATGACTAAAGATGAAACCATCTTGGCTGCAATGGATAAGAGTACAAAATATTATAGTTAGTGTCATAGATGACTCTACTTTCCAAAACCTGGTGCACTGCAAAACCTCAAAGAAAATGTGAGACACCCTGATGATATATATGGAAGGTACTGGGGAAGTTAGAGATGATAGAAGTCTATGCTCAATCAAGAGTATGAGACTTTTAGGCAGATCAAGGAGGAGACAATAACTAGTTGCTATGAAAGGTTTTTCAGAGTTGTAAATGTGCTAAGGACCTATGGCCGGGTCTTTAGTAACTGTGAGCTAAATGATAAGTTTCTTAGGTCTCTTAATAGGGACTGAGACACTAAGATATGTGTCATTAGAGAAGTGGCAAAACTGACAGATACTCCACCATCCACTTTATTTGGAAAGTTGCTGTCATATGAAATGCAGCTGACTGCAAGGAAGGTGGAAGAGAAGACTAGCAAAGCTCAGGCCAAAGAATCAACTGTGGCCTTCAAGGCGGATAGTTTCAAGAGGAGCAAAGAGAAGAATCCTTCTCTCCCAAGAAGGTCAACTGAGTTTGAAGATTCAGATCAAGAGACATCAGAATGCAATATGTCTGATGAGGAATTTGCTGCTTTCTCAAGAAAGTTTATCAAGCTGATGAAGAAGGGGTGGAGGAACAGACCTTCTTCTTCCTTGCAAAATAAGGAGGACTACTACAAAACCAGGAATAAACCTTCTAAGGAAGGCAGTCATGACTCAAAACCGAGTAAACATATTTCTAATAAGATTATCTGCTTTTGCTGCAGCAAGTCAGGACATGCTGTAGCTGAATGTCCTTTGAAGAAGAAGGATGCTGATGAGAAAAATCATCACCATAAGAAGGGCAAGAAGGAAAACCTTCATTGCTAAGAAGGAGAAAAGCTGGACTGACTCATCCTCCTCAGCATCAGATGATGAAGATGAAGCGTACATTGGGCTGATGGCTAAATTAGATGAGGATTCTTGCCAGGATCAACCTGATCCTTCTAAGGTACACTCTCCATTCAGCTCTTCATCTAAGTCAAGTTATAAGACTGGTTCAGGTTCAGAAGTATCTTCATCTAAGGATGAAGGCGATTCTGAATCTGAGAATGATATCAATCAAGTAAGTGATTGATAAGTATGGTGAACTTATGGAAGCATTCAAAAGAAGTAAGTAACTCACTAAAAAGCAGGTTCAAGAGATTGCATCTCTACAGCTCGCTGCTTCCCAGCATTCTGAGGCAGCAGTCATGCTGGAACAAAAAATAAGTGAAATCAGTCAGTTGAAGAATATTACTATTATACAGATAAGCACCATAAAGTATAAAAATGATCTTATTAGGGATCTAGAAGAAAAACTCCAAAGGGAGAATAGAATTGTGGCAGGTTTTTCTAAGCCCAATTCAGTGTTGCCCATTATTGACTCCTTCACCTCTCAGAGAAACAAGATAGGAGTTGGATTTAAGGGAAACACCAAAGCTGTCTCTTTCAAAGGAAAGGGAAAAGCTCCAGCAAGCCACCCATTCCTTTTAAAAGGATAATACTTCCTACTAACAGTATGACCAGGACTTCATGTATGGTCATTGGAAGAATGAGAATTCTTCCTGGAAGGATACTAATGTATCTTCCAATGTAAGGAGAAGAGGAATGAGAATGAGTGCCTTTAAAGCTGCTCATGAGGAAATACAAATGGCCCTTACTGGACCATTTGTCTTTGGTGTTCCAGCTCCAACTCTTAAGAATGCGGCATTGGCCAAACTTCAGACTAAATCAGCAAAAACTCAAACTAAATGTCAGTCTTATAA
This sequence comes from Platanthera guangdongensis, assembly GCA_039583875.1. NCBI lineage: Eukaryota > Viridiplantae > Streptophyta > Magnoliopsida > Asparagales > Orchidaceae > Platanthera > Platanthera guangdongensis. The sequence continues at coordinate 30,119,170 of CM077152.1, read as the reverse complement.
CATGCCTAATTTGGGTGTTTCTGATGCTATAAGGAGCGTGATTTCTACAAAGAAAACTGCTACTAATGGAACTCAGAAAAAAAAATTAAAGCTGCTGAAAGACTCTCATTCAGTCAGATAATTGTTGGAAGAAATCTGAAAAAGACTACTGTTGTTCCTTCTGGAAAGGTTGTTGTTGTTAACACAGTCACTAGACCAACTCAAAAAAGAAGGTATAACCTTCATGAGTGCTGGTGCTGTGGCATGATATGACATTTTGCCATTAATTGTTGGTATAATTCTAGTGTGCCCAGAGCTAAAGTAAGTCTACCAGTCAGAAAAACTGCTGGTAGACATGTTCATTTTGAGACTAACATGCACCTATAACCCAATAAATATTATAGTCCTAAGGTAAACTAAATATGTTTTGCAGGTTAGTCCAAGTTTTCATACCCGTATATGGTACTTGGACAGTGGTTCCAGACATATGACTGAAATAAAGAGAAATTTGAGGGAGTTCATTACAGTGAAGGATGAACCAAAGGTGATCTTTGGTGGATCATAAAAATGGATTACTAGAGGTTATGGTAAGATCTCAAATGACTTAGTCATTTTCACAAAAGTAGCTTATGTGGAAGAGTTGCAACACAACCTTATAAACATAAATCAACTTTGTGATCTTGGCTATAATATTTCATTCCACAAGGATGAGTGCCACATAAAGAAGTCAAGTGATCAAGAGATCATCTTAACAGACACTAGGAGTGAGAATGTGTACTGTTTAAATTTTCTTTGTGTAAATTCTGACTCTCTCATTTGTCTAGTTGCAATTGAGAAAGCCACACACTATGTCAAATGGCACAAGTGGCTATCTCATTTAAATTATAATACCATAAACAAACTCTTCAGTAAAGAGCTAGTTAGAAATTGTCCTAATATAAAATGCACTAAGAAGTGCATTTGCTTTGTATGTCAAAAAGGCAAGCAGACCAAAGTTTCTTTCAAAAACATTGAAACCAAAGACTCTGTGAGGTGTTTATATCTCCTGCATATGAACTTGTTTGGTCATTTATCAGTTCATAGTCTGAGTAAGAAAGTCTACACTTTTGTGGTTGTTGATGACTATTCCAGATTTACTTGAGTCTTCTTTTTAAGGAAAAAGTCTAAAACTCCTGATATCTTCAAGACATTTGTCAAACAAATATAAAATGAATTGAACAGTTCTGTGGTAAGAATCAGAAGTGATCTTGAAATTGAGTTTCAAACTGAATACATGACAAAGTTTTGTGAATAACTTGTGATTCAGCAAGAATTTTCCTCTCCAAGAACACCCCAGCAAAATGAGATTGTTGAGAGGAAGAATATGACTCTCATAAAAGCTGCAAGGATATTTCTGAATGACACATCTCTCCCAGAATATTTTTGGGCTGAGGCAGTAAATACTGCTTGTCATGTCCTCAACAAGGCTTTTATCTCCAAGAGCCATAAAAAGACTCTTTATGAGATATTGAATGGGCAGAAAACCAAACCTTGCATATCTCAGAATTTTTAGGAGCAAATGCTATGTGCTTTACAATGAGAAATCCTATATAACTAAGTTTGTTGCCAAGTCCTATGAAGCGATCTTTGTTGGGTACAACAGTCATAGTAAGGCTTATAAGATCTATAACTTGACAAGTCAAGTTGTAGAGGAGTCAGTTAATGTAGTGTTTGATGAGTCAAATATGATTAACAATGAGCTGTCAAGCTCCTTTTCTAGTCCTACAGGAACAAAAGTGATCATGGACAAGCTGACTGTTAAGGAAGCTGAAACTGTAGTTCAAGAAAAAGATGAAAGTGTGTGCATTCCAGTGGAAGCACAAGGCACACATGAAGTGGATGATGTATAACAAGATGAAGACTTTGAAGAACAAAATGTCGAAGGAAGACTGCCTCCAGCAGTCAGACATTTGAAGGATCATCCAGGCCACCAAATTATTGGTGATGCAAGTCAAGATGTAGTGGCAAGGAGCAGATGTCTCAACACAACAATGTACTTCAGTTTCTTGTCACAAGTAGAGCCTAAAAGGTTTGAAGTGGCAAATATAGATCAGTTTTGGATTGTGGCTATGCAAGAAGAACTGAACCAGTTTAAGAGATATAAGGTCTGGAAGCTGGTTACCAGACCACAAGAACATAATGTCATTGTAATCAAGTGGATCTATAAGAATAAACTTGATGAAAATGACATTATAACCAAGAACAAAGCTAGACTGGTAGCTCAGAGGTACATACATGAAGATGGTATTGACTTTGATCAAACCTTTACCCCTGTAGCAAGATTAGAAGCCATCGGACTGTCCTTGCATATGTCGCATACCTGGTTCCCCATCCGCTACCATGACCTGGAACGCGGCTCCCTGATCTACCCGGTGCCCCACCTTTCGTGCCACGATGGGGTTGATGAAATTGCGGGTGCTCCCATTATCAATCAGTACGGTGACCCGCTCTTGGGAGACATTCCCGACTATGCGCATAGTGAGGGGAGCTGCGCACCCTTCCATCACGTGGATGGAGACCCCGAACTCGGTAAGGGTCAAATCCCCCTCTAGGTCCAGCTCGGTGGTATTCTCCTCCTCATCTTCCTCTCTTAGCATGAAAACCTGGATCTTCTGGCACTTATGCCCCGGAGCATACTTCTCATCGCAGTTGAAACACAACCCCTTTTCTTTTCGCGCCTGCAGTTCAGGCCATGTTAGTCGCGTCACCGTCGGTCTCCCGGCCGCCGGTTGGTCCCCCCTAGCCGGTGTGGGGGCCGTGACAGCTTTCCCTGTGGTGCGGACCCGTTGTCTGATGAAGTGTTCCTCATGTATCCTCGCCAGGCTGGTAGCATGACTCAGGCTGCGGGGCATGTAAGCTTGAACCTCATCCCGTAGGTGGTCCTTTAGACCCGAGACAAAGCAGCTCAACAAGGTTCTCTCCCCCCATCGGACCCTGTTGGCCAATATCTCAAACTCGGTGCGATATTCCATCACTATTCCCCGCTGTTGTAGCTTCTGTAGCATGACCTCGACGTCTTCATACTCCAAAGGGCCAAATCGAGCCGAGAACTCCCCTACGAACTCGGTCCATGACGTAAAGTCTCTTCCCCTCAAGAACCACTGCGTCCACTAGTAGGCGTCATCCTCCAAGTGGAAAGTTGCTAACTGCACCCATTGCTCCTCTGGGATTTCCTGATAATGGAAAAACAGTTCCGCCTTTTGTACCCACTCGAGTGCATCCCCTCCCCTGAACTTCGGGAAATTCATGCGAGTCCTCTTGGGTGGCATGTGGGGCCGCTGATGCGCTTGTCCAAACCCACCCATCTCATGTCCGTACCCCTCCGCCCTCTGCTGCTCCACAGGGGGGTAGGGTCCCTGAGGTCTGGGGAAGTGCATTCCTCCTGGAGTTGCGGCTGGAAAAAAACGTTCCCTTCCTTGTTCGCCACCGGGGTGTTGTCCATCTCCGTAAATCCCGGCTGGTGGCGGTCGCATGTGCCATTATTCGTCGATTCCGTAGCCCGTCAGGTATCCGACACTCCGGGGAAGAGGTAATAACCCGGTGACTCCTCTATTGGACCCCCCCGTCTGCCGAAGGCCAAATCTGCCCTGACGCCTGCTCCGGAAGACGCCCAAAGGGTCTGCGGCCTGTGCCGAGTTGGCCCCAGCCCGCGGAGGCACCGCCCAGGCCGGGCGCTCCCGCCGCCTACTCCTGTGGCCACCAAGACCCCGCACGCCCTCCTCCGGCCTCGATTCCCGTCGGAGGGCCTCCACCCGTGCCGTACAGGGAGTTCGGGTTGCCGTCGGAGCTGATCTGCGCGAAGCCGCTCGAGCCGTGTGCTGGCGCTGTTTCAGAGCGGTCGGGGATTTCCGCCTCTGATCCCTCTGTAACCACCGCTTTTCCTTTTAGGTTTCGAGTTAGCAGGGCCTTGATCTCCTCCATGCGGGCATCCATGAGTTCCTCAAGTTGTTGGGTTGAAACCTTCATCCTTTCCTCCATGGACACTACCGTATCTGTCAACCCGATGTAGTTCTACTCTAACGAAGCTAGTCGGCCAGCATCTTCACTCGAACGGGTGTTCACCATGGTGGGAGGAAGAACCTCTGATACCAATTGTTATGCTACTAGAAGAGGAGATATGGAGATAGAGAGAAGAAATTAGGGTTAGGGTGAGAAGGAGAGGGAGAATACCTTTATATAACTCTTCATAATGCTCCACGAGGTGTTCCAGGTATATATATATACTGAAACCAAGGGGCCGGTTGGCCCCCAAATGGGCTGAACTGTGTGGTTCAGCTCCTCCGGTCCGAGATTAGTGAGTGGGGGCTGAACCGGTTGGTTCAGTCCCGTTGCTCCTTGCCGCCTCCTTGGGTCGTCGCGCATATTTGGGCCCCTTGAATCGTAGCACGTTCGGAGGCATAACATTTATCTTATGGAAGAAAAAATATGTGACAAGGACAAGCCTCAAACAAAGTGCTTGAAAATCATGAGAATGAACCGCAAGCAACATAATTGGAAAAAAATGATCTGCTCAAGAAACAAGAGAAAATATGAGAAAGGAAGATTGAAGTTAACCCAAAGGAATGTACAATCAGGACGGCGCGTAGGGTTCGCTCTGTCGGCTATTTTTAGGAACCCTAATCGAATGCAACGAAATATGATTTTTTAGTTTAAAAAAAATTGAGCGGAATTTGCACAGCTTAAGAAATGAGCAACTATTTTTTTTATAAGCATAAAATGGCTATTTGTTTTAAAAATGATTTCCTTAAGTAAAGTCAATTTAAATCCGGCGCGGAAGCTCGCAAAACTTCGTTCCGTTCCCATTATCGCAGCAAAATGGTAATCGTGAACTCCAAATACTTTCCATGTTTGATGTTTTTCGGTAGCGTGAAGTCTGACAAATTGGACGAAACCCAGCCGTGAGTCTACAAACCTGAAACAGATTAATGGGGCACAACAAAGGAAAGGTATAAACAATTACCCACTTTAAAGATGCTTGTTTTGTCCGTAACGAAGTCGATGGCGATCACGCGAAGAAAAAAAAAAAGTCCTCGTACTCGTCTCCGCTCCGAGGTTGGCAGCTATCGTTACTGGCACCAAGGAATTAAATCGCTCCTCCCACACTAGGTTTCCACGGAATCATTCACAAAGTAGGAGCCACAAACTAACAACCTAAATTCACTCGCTTTCACACTCAGGTGATTTACTAGTTTCCCCGCAAACACTCGCGGTGGCTCCACGAATATTCATCACACAAAGAGGAAATAAAATCTTTTTCAATCTCCTTCTCACACTACTAATCCTATTTCTAATGCACAGGATATCGTTCCCGCACAACAAAATCACGGCATCCTTACTCCCTAATCACAATTCACAATAACCTGGAGGCGACAATCATTACTACACTAACAATGTCCACTTTCATCTTCGAAGCAACAGAGCAGGCATCTCAAAATTTCCTAATACTTACAGCTCTAACATGGGCACAACAGCCAACCCATCATAAACCAGTCACAGCAACTTCCGTTTCCAAGGACATTCCAAGCAGCACCTAATTCCTATTCCAATCCGAATTCATATCACCAAGGTATTAACATACTTTACTGTTACTGTTCAGACTTCTTCTACACGAGAGAGCGGCAAGTTTCAATTTCACCTAACCTAAGCTTATACGGAAAAAAACTACAGCAACTGCAATGGATTTCACTATTCATCGTTCTCCTAATCCCGCTCACATCGAACACTCCAAGCAACGCACACCATTAATATTTTTCGTTCTTTACATTCATCAAATTTTCATCAATCACCCCAACCAACTGTTTACAAACCCCATTTATATAGGCAAATGAAACGAAGAAGAGAAAAGAAATGGGAGAAACTCCTTGTCGGCCATGGCTGAAATGGATCGACGGCCTGGTGAAGTGTGGCCGCGGTTGGAGCTCCGGAGGTTTGCTCGGTGGGGTGCGTTTGTAGCCATCGTGGCCTCGCGTGGCCATCGAAAGCGGCGTATGGCGTGAGGCGGAGCGGCTTGAGGCCGGAAATGGCGACCGGTTTGGCGTCTGGATTCGGGAGCGATGCACAGTTTTCTTTTTTATCTGTTGGCTTGTTGGTTGGTGCTCCCCAAACGGGGGCGTGGCTGTTTCTCTGACCGGGGGGGGGGGGGGGGGAACCAAAACTTCAACCAACGTACCTATATATATATATTAAATTGTGTATATATATAAATATATATATATATCTAGGTTTTTTTTCTAACAGCCACATATAGTAAAAAAAAAATACCCCAAAAAAAACACGATTACATAAATCAAACACAATGCAACGTTTAGGACCGATATGGGTCCGGACAAATGCGAACGTCCGGAACTGTTTCAACGACCTGACCTAGGTTGGTCTCCACCAATGTACAAAGAAGATTTCCTTCTAGTTTTTTCAATCCACTTCCCTTTGTCTTTATTTAGATGTACAAGTAAGATCTGCATGAAAGGGTTTAATGGGATGGAAAAGGGAATGAGACATTGCAGTTACTATTCATGTAAACAGTAACCAAAATCAACAGTAGCTTGCGGTTGCTATTCTTTGTAACTCATGCACAATAATTATTGCAATTTTATAATGATTTTATGTGTTTTCATGATATGAATATGCTTGGATATTTTACTATTGCCTTATATCTTATTAATATGCACTCAACATCCTAATTTGAACCAAATTCATCATGATTTTGTCAGGTTGGTGAAGTCTTCCAATTTGACTAAACCAAATGCACATGAGAATTACAAAATCTGAAACAGATTAATGAAAAAAAAATTAACAAGTCTAAACTTGAATGTATTATGATGCCTCATTCTTTTAACCTGCTTGTTTATGTCCTTAACATGTGAGTTGTTTATGAGATTTACAGGTGAAATGGCTAAATAAGCAGCTGAACAAGTTGTGGCCTTTTATATCTGAAGTAAGTTGGCTCTTTTTTTTATTTAGTTATCTGCATATAGTAGTAATGGTATAGGATGATTGGACGGATGATTAGGAATATTATAATGCGCTTTAACTATGTAAAATAATTTTTTATCTTAGGAACGTCTAAGGTGATTTAATCCCACTTGTTTAACTTATTGTGGAATTTTATGATCATAACTCAAAATATTGTCTTATATTTAATCTTTTTGAGGATGAATAACTATAGTGGATTTTTATCATATTTTACTTATGTTTAAGAAACATCTCGACCAAGCTTTTCCTAAGTAGTTTTTATTAGCGCTATCTTACTTCAACGTTAGAAGTTCAGAGTTCTTATTCAATGGTCCTAGAGTTCTAAACAATTTCATCTAAACAGTCCTATCATCATCATTGATCTATCTCTTAAATATAGCTATATGTTAGTTGTCCCACATTGTATAAATTTCCCTTATATATGACCTTATTTTCCTTTATACAACCCTTCCATCAGATGAATAGGATCCACTCATTTTTTTCACCGCTCTACACTTCTAGCATGACATCAAAGCTTCTCTGACTAGCCACCACTTGGTCCTAGTCGGGCAAAATCTTCGATTAACAAAGTCGTTGTGTATCGATGATCGACTAGACCTTGTTGGACTAAATCTTCTTTGATCTAGTTGCATTGTCTCTCAGCTCCAATTGTTCGACCTCATCATCAAATTGAGCTTGCTGAATCATGTCTCAACTTCTGCTATTTTCATGCTTGCAATCGACACCGCGAGAAATACTTTTGATGTCTGTATTGCCAATTATCTAGATCTCTACTCTTTCAGTGCTTGCGATCATCAGGTCTTTCTTCCGACCCAATTTGCGTCTTCTACTGCTTTTGATGTACTATAGTAGTTTTGATCCTAACTCTCTCCCACATTTGGTACATCCAATCTATGATATATCTGTGCTTGCAATTCTCAATCTTTTTCTGTGCTTTAGATATTGCTTCCTCCAGTATTTTGATTTATTATTGTTTTTGATCGATCGCTTGACTACCCTGCTTATCGATGATCTACTTTTGCTCCCTGTCGATCGACTAACGAAGCTCCTTCTCAGTGTATTTTTGTTGCATGTCAAACTCCTGAGTTATGTTGGTCATCACCACTACCACTGCATCTAACCTTTGCGTCCCAAATTATCGCATTTGGACTCGTATGATTACTGCTAACTTCTAGAGCAATTTAATACAGACTTTCGATGAGAATCAAGATGTCATTCTTCAGCCTGTCTCTCCAACTATGATGCTCCAACTAGAGCCATATGAGTCACGGTACAAATGCTATTTGGTCTCATCTGAAACAGTATTTTAATCCGGCGGAGAAGGCCTAAGTTTTACAAACTATTTAATGTTGCTTGTTAGATAGTTCACATTATTAGACAATTTCATACATATACGATGGATTTATGGAATAAGCTCACTGCAATTTGGACCCTACTTTCAAGTCAGTTTCCAACCTATCATTTAGATGGATGTAAAAAAAGCTTTTTCTTCATGGCGAGTTGTCTGAGGAAGTCCACAAGATTCCTCCTCCCTGGGTCACTTATTTTTTTATATACGTTCCGTGAAGGTTTTATGGCCTAGCATTTCTAGATTCACTAGTGTTATTCAGGTTGTTGGCGTCACTGCAAGCTCTTGTGATTCCACCATGTTCACTTATGCTTCAAAGATTCTTCTTCTGTTGCATGTTAATGATATTATTATTATTGGGGAGATTCTTCTCACATTGATAAAGTAAAACAAAATTTGTGTACTTAGTTTGAGATGAAAATCTTGGTCATCTTCTTTATTTTCTTAGTTTGGAGATTGATGGCTCTCCTCAGGGATACCTTCTCTCACATCATAAGTTCATTAGTGAGATACTTAAGATAGTACAAAGCTGATGAGATGTGTACTCCCCTTACACCCAATTGTTATATTTTGATTCTGCAAGAAAACTATGCCAATCACTTTTGCAAGCACAAGGTCATTAAAAAATTTCTCTAATTTTTCATAAATCAAATGTATCCATATAAAACGAGAGTAATCATCAAGAAAAATTATATAATTTAATTTACCTTTGAAAGGTGCAAGAAAGGTCCTCATACATCAGTTGTAAAAACAAAATGATAAACCAATTAGATTGACTAATAGGAAGAGAACTAGCACGTGGCAATCATGAATATAACCAGGACAAGGTGTGAAGCACTTGCAAATTAATTCTAAAGTACTACCGAATAAAATAAAGATTGAGGTTGAAGAAGAGACATATGTTCTAATCTTCAACACCATATGTCGCATGTACAGGGTAGAGTAGTAAGGTCGCGTGTTACGAGGTTGCATCCGCCTGAGCACACCACCTTGCAGGAGTCGGGGGAGTGCATATGGAAGCCGCGGTGATTAATGCTTGTAATTAAATGATATTAATTAATTGATTAATATTAATTGTATTAATTAATTACTTTATTAGTATTGTATTTCCTTTGATATTTTCCCTCCCACATCTATATAAGGGGGAGGGGTTCATGTGTTGAGGTATCTTGAGTTTTAGGTTTTGGCTTTCATTTGAGAGAGGGGTCATAGGAGGAACCAACCTCCTTGATCTTGACCGGAGTTCGCTCTGGATTGTATCTGTATTTTCGTTTAATGTAATCATGTCTCGCTCTTTGTTCGTAGATGTATCAATGGTCTGACCTGCTGCCCCCATCTGCTTGTTCCAAGCCGCTGGGGATCAAGCCACGGTGAACACCCGCCTCACCGCCATCTCCATATGTGCTAAGCTCGATCGGCAAACTGAGATGCTCGACAACATTCTCGCCATGGCGCATCGCCTCCACGATAAGCTCGATCGACTCGCCGAACACGATCGGATTCCTCCAGCCCCGATTCCGGCAGCAGAGGCCGCCGCCTCCCCTCCATCATCTCAGATTACACCCGCCGTAGCACCAACAACCGACTGCCCGCTCCAACCCGCGCCTGTATCCAGACCCCGCGCCATCACCATACAGAGTCGCTAGATCCAACCTCCTCCTTCAGCACTGACTCACGGCCATATCCAGCCCGCCAGATCCATTATGCACCTTCAACCACATCTTCTTTGCCACATCTCCTTCCGACAGGAGCCGCACCTCCAACGTCGTTTCCGACTGCTGAAACAGACGCCCGCTGCGTCATCTGACTTCTCCCACCCACTGTGGCATCCAGCTTCGTTGCCGACGGGAAAGGACGCAAACGAATTCTTCCTCGACCAAATCGGTTGCCCGAGCTTTCCTTCACATCGGGATGACGGCCTTCGGGGAAGCACACACTGGATTCGTCGACCCCTCCCCGCCGACGCGCCGACGATCTCCCTCGCTCTGGACGCTCCCGCCTGCCAGGCTGCCACGCCTCCAGATCGACTTTTCCCCCTTCTCACGCTACCCTACCATTCTCCTCTCGAGCCCCTCAAGCACTTGCCCACTCCCCTTTTTTATCATTATCCCGTTCCCTCAAATGCCAGCCTGTCCCTTATTTTTTTGTCTCATCCTGTACACTCACCCTTACACCCCTCACGCCACACAATCCCATCCTCACTTCTTTTCACCATCCTTATTCGTCCGCCCCTCAGCCGTCATTTTTTTCTTTCTTCGACGATACCTGCTGCCTACAATTTTAATAACCCTGACAAATCCTGTACTCTTGACCTTGATGACAAGGTCAATTTTCAAGGGCGGCATATTGTTGAGGTTGCATTCGCTTGAGCACACCACCTTGCAGGAGTCGGGGGAGCGCATATGGAAGCCTCCGAGGTCAATGCTTGTAATTAAATGGTATTAATTAATTGATAAATATTAATTATACTAATTAATTGCTTTATTAGTGTTAGAGTTAATATATGCAATATTTTATATTAATGAGTTTAGTGCCACACCGCCTATCGGTGTTGGGTTGTCATGTTGTAGTTCCTATTTATAGCCCCTTTGAGGAAGAATATATTACACCTTCTATTTCTTTCTACATGGTATCAGAGCCAAGATCTGAGACCTAAAATTTTTTTTTTCCGCTTCCGCACTGTTTCCCCTCTCCCCCGCCCCGACCCGTGTTTCCATTTCCGCTCCCTGCTAGGGCTCGACGGGTGATTCACCCCCCTGCTCCCGTCTACGGGATCGGCCCTTGATTCCATGACGGGAGCGGGCCTCTCTTCTTGCGACATCGACGTCCTCTTTTGTCTCCCAACGGCTTCTCCGTTTCTTCTTCCTCCCGACGGATGCTTCTCCCGACGTCGACATCGCTGCTTCCGCCGCTACTGTGCGCTGCCTGCGACATCTCTGCTTCTCCCGACGGCTTCGCTCTGCTCCTCTGCCCGACTGCTTCTCCCGCCGGCTCTTCCTTCTCCCCGGTGTTGCTCCGCCGCTACTTCATCTTCTCCGGCCTGGCTTCCGACATCATTTTACTTCTCATTTTTCTTCTCCTCCGGCGGATGCCTCTCTCCGACCTGCGGCCCTGCCGCTTCTTCTTCTCCGACCTGCTGCTGCAGCTGCTTCTTCTCCAGCTGCCAGGAGCTGCTTCCTCTCCGTGCTGCTGCGGCTCTGCCGCTGCTCTCCTTCACCGGCGGCTACTTCTCTCTCCGACTACTTCTTCTCCCTCCGGCCGGCTGCTGCAGCTGCTACTTCTCTCGGCTTCTGTCTGCACCGCTGCAGCTCTCTTCTTCTCCGGCATGGATGCTGCTCTGCGCAGCTTCGTGTCCGGCCCCGTTTAGGGTTTAATGTTACTGTTTTTTTTTCTCTTTCAGTTTTTTGTTGTTGTGGTGTGTTAGTGTGGTCTTTACGATTTCGGCCCCTTCTTTCCCGTGATCTGGGGTTCATATACCCGACGATCGGGTCCCACACGTGCACGTGGTCTACGTGAGGGGAGTGTACGTCACGGCCTCAGACATAGTCTATGCCTTCATGCACGTATTCCAATTGAGGGTGAGTGTTTGTGATAACGGCGACTCGGATGCCTCTTTCCCGACTCCTGCCTCAATCACACATGGCCCCCAGGTCGATCTCGTATGTTGTTTGCGTCTCCTCGTTGTTTTCTTTGAATTTGGTATGGTTTTTTGTTTTTCGTGGTTGACCGAGTTTCCGCTCTGAGTGTATCCAGCGTTGTCATGGTCGGTTTGCGGACCAACGTCGTGTGGCTCTTGCCCGGTTGAAGTATCCCCGGTGACACGCAGTTGGGCCTCGGTGGCTGTTGTTTTGTCACACGTTGTCAACCTTCTTGTACCTTCCGTTTTATGTTGTGTTCAAGCTGTAGAGTCCCCCCTTCAGCTTGAGGGGGAGTGTTAGAGTTAATATATGCAATATTTTAATATTAATGAGTTTAGTCCCCCACACCGCCTATCGGTGTTGGGTGTCATGTTGTAGTTCCTATTTATAGCCCCTTTGAGGAAGAATATATTGCACCTTCTATTTCTTTCTACAATTAGCATTGTTTTCAAATGCGCGCTCCTGTGGTCCCGACGAGTAGTGGCTCCCCTGACAAATGCGTGGGGGTAACGGGGTCCCATTAGTCCTCCAAATGGAGGTAGATGTCATATAGAGACAACACTACTAAAACAAGATGCATCACTGGTCATATGCTATGAACATCCAAGAGAATCCAAGTGGAAGAAGAGATACATGCAGAGGCAACAAATGAAGAGCTCGCGAAATGAGATGGTTGACTGGTCATCTATAATGTGTTAGTCTGATCAAAAGTGAAGATGGGCTGATGTGTCTGTCCAATAGGTGTGACATCTGCTATTGCACCTTGTCTGAGATGATTACGCACATAAGATCTGCCAGATGCAACTTCATATGCCTTGCACTGAGCAAGGGCTTGACACTCGTGAGTAATGTGTCATGATGATTGTGCCACACACACCACTTCTAACTGAAGTGAAGCTATCGAGGTTCAAAAACAACTGGTCTGGATTACACAACCATCGTTGTAGAATGATCCACTACTAAAGAGCTCTCAAAAGTGGAAATGGGCTGCTCCTTAAGGGCAATGCAACGATTCTCCTTAGCCATGAGTTTGTTCATTGATGTGTTCAGAGAAGGGACATGTGAACGTTTTAAAAGAATCACAACCATGGTCTAAAACTCAGGATGGAAATGCTTGTTTACGCTATTACTAGTTGTCTTAACATCTCTCATGCAGTTCACATTGTCAGTCATTTTGTTTCTGTCCCTCATACTAATCATTGCCTACCTTGCTGTTGATCATTCGTTAGATATGGGGCACAAGGTTTAGATCTCTATTTCTCCTCAACCTCTCTGCTAGAGCTTATTGCCCATTTTGACATTGATTGGGTTGGAGATGTCATTGACGAATGATCCAGTACTGGGTATTGTGTATTCCTTGGTGTTTCGTCGATTTCATGGAAATTTTAAAAAAAGTAAGATGTGACCTCTCAATCCAGTGCTGAAGCTTAGTATAGGCTACCACCATTTTAGAGCTCACTTGGCTTCATTAACTTCTTACTGATATGAGCATGCTTCTTTCTGACTCAAATCTTTTATATCTGAAAACACCGGTGGTATCCAAATTGCATCTAACCTAGTTTTTCATGAACTGACGGAACACGGAGATTGACCATCACTATATTGGTCAACAATACCTTTGTAATTATTACGCTACCACACATTTAATCTCAATTGCTGGGGGTCACACCGTTCAAAGACACTTCTCTTTTAGGAAAGCTCTTGATGATTGCCCCTCGTGCATTTCGAGAGGATCATAAATTCCATATTTGTTTTCTTGCAAACTTATAATTATTCATAATATGAGTTTGAGGGGGTGGGGGTAGTCTTCAATATAGTTTTATGTTCATGGTCCCACATTGTATAGGCTTCTTTTTATATGCCCTTATTTTGCTTTATAAACCCTTCCTATGGGATGAATAATCTACTTTCATTTTTTTCATCCCTCTAAACTTCCAACACTATCAACAAGTTAATGGATTTTATAACACTTCACTAATATGTATATTCTCGAGCTGAGAAGTCATAGGGAATAATAGTATTGTCCTTCCCTTTCTATTATAAATTTACTGCATTTCTGTTGATCTATTAGTCAACATACTGTCTCTTGGGGTCTATTTGGTTGGATGAAATTGAGGCTTTGGAATTGGAATTGGAGGTCTAATTTCAATGTAAATAGACCTCCAATTTGAATTTTAGGGCCTCAATTCTATCCAAACGAATAGGCCCTTAATGTTTATCTTAGCTTGTTGAAAAATTCTTAATGATATGCATCTTGCAACAGTTTGAATACTTTTTCCTAATGTGATTTGATTTCATATATGGGATCAGTCATTGTTGATTTGTTGTATTTGCCCTTTGCATTTATGTTTCCTGATGTGCTCTTAGGCTGCAACAGTTGTCATTAAAGATTCCGTTGAACCATTACTAGATGATTACCGGCCTCCAGGCATAACATCATTGAAGTTCAGTAAACTTACTCTTGGAAGTGTTTCTCCCAAGATTGAAGGTCTGTGCTTATGCGAATCCTTAAACCTATAGCTTTTTGCTCCATTTTCATATTGCGGCTTGAGTAAGCTGTCATATTTAGTGGTCACTAGTTACTAAAATATTTAATGGAAAACAATGTATGGACTTTTCATTCTTGATCACCAAAATTTCTATGAATAAATTTACTAATTTAGAATAAACAGACTAACAGATATAGTTTATTCGTTTTATTTTATGCTTTTATCAACAACTTATGAACTAGCATTTAGAATCAACACTAAACTGCAATTTTGCGAAGAATATCTCCAAAAGAAAATTTAGTAAGGAACTTAGTCACACCCAACGGCTGGGCAACAGACTTAAATCCAAATAACTGAGATGAAATGTTAGGAACTAAAAAGGTAGGGTTAACAGCTAATACCATATTTAATTACCAAAATATCGTAAGTATTATTCAGGAACATCAGTAATATACTTTCATTATAGAATTTGGAGGTTCTGGTCTCTGCTACCCTTTTATGCTTTTTGAGACCATGCAAGTGAAGCTAGAAGAGAAATTATTCTCTATGCTTGGCAGATGCAACCAATCCGCATACCTAGAATCTTTAACTCTGGAGGCTAAACCTCAATTGTTGGCTAAACCTACTTCCATGGAACACTATGCCACGCCCTAATCTCCGCAACCAATCCCCGCGAGCGCGCACCCGCACATACACACTCTCTTATTACTTCTCTTTTGTTCTTCCTTGAGTCTGACAGGCTTATAACCATCCCTTTTTTTACCTTGTTAACTTCACTTTCTAGAGCCAATTCCAAGGTTGATTTTCTCATGCCATTCCCACTGATAATCTCTTACCTTGTTTCAAAATGCAGACTGCCTCAACCGATAGATTTGGGGGGACAAGGACTGAAAATGTCAAAATGAACGTAGAACTCTTACAAAACTTAGCAGGGAAAGAAGTTCAGCGATGCTTGCATATTGGTAGGCCTCACATTCTAAAGTGGATTCATCTGATGCTTGCATATTGGTAGGCCTCACATTCTAAAGTGGATTCATCTGACTTTAAAGATGACAGAAGTTGGTGGAGGAGGCGCATTGGAGAATGACCAAGTCGATGATGCCACTGAAGTAGAGAAGTGGAGACTGCGAGGGCAGAGAAAAGAGGTAGATCGTCGAGATAGTAGAGACCACCACATTCAGTCCCAGTAGTAATCATCTTCTTGAAGTGAAGGTCCTGGAAATAATAAGCAGTGGGAGAAAATGAGACAGAGCATTGAATTGTCGTAAAAGAGCATTGACATACAACAAACTGCAAGGAAAATTGATGCATACTTACATTTGAAAATGATTTTTAAAGATAATTTTTTGTGTCCCTTTTAAAATTATACGGCGTATTCCAAACGTCACGAGTAATAACAAATTATAATTTAACCAAAGGTTAGTAAACACGCATAAGGCGACTAACACTTGTCCGCTTTCAACAATATAATTAATTCATCCACAAGCGTCACAATGAGGGGAGCGACAATAGAGAGATCAAATTAACAAAAAAGACTGGCTAATTTTTGGCAAGCAAGCTCTGAAATCATTAAGCTTTCACATGGATGCATGAAAATGGACTAATAAAAATCGAGATGCGAAATGGGGTGAGGGTTATACCTTCATTGTGAGCAAATGAAGTGTCCCAACTATGGTGTAGCAGATTTAGGGCAGAATTTCCCAAGTCCGGAAGCTGGAATAGAGGGGAAAACACTAAGTGGGAAGGCCTCGGCCAAGAAAGTTGCAGCCGAAGACCTGAGGTGTCAGGGGTCAATCTGTCTGCGGCCTGGTGGAGATTCGTGGCCGGAAGAACGGCTAAAGGGTTCCAACAGTGATCTGCAGGACCGGAGGCGGGATCCTGCGGCCAAAATGTCGGAAAACTGGGAGAGGGACAACTCTAAACTTGTCGGCGAGTCTAGCTGTGGTCTCAGTTGTGGTCGCCCGGTTCTTCCAAAGCCTCAGGTGGCGTCGATGGAGGGGCAGTGGTCAGTAGGCAGGCGTCCGGAGGAGGAAATGGCGAGATTTTCGCGGGTATTACCGAGAAATAGAGGAATTTTCTTCGTTTCTCGTTTCTATCCTGCCTGCTTTCCCGTGTAGGAGACGGCTAACCTAAATACAACTTTAGGCGATTCTAATATTTAATTTGAGCCTTTAGGATAATAAATGAGAGGAGTTATAAAACTTGAAAAGATGGAATCAATGGCATTATATGCTGCATTATAGGAGTTTTAATTGGGCCGACTATTGGTTTCAAATGCCTTTTGGAAACAAAGAGATTTGATATATAAATTCGAAAATAATATAAATTATTACTTTAAATTATGAATTTTTAATTTAATATTGTTAGAAAAGCCCATGTAAATGACCCAGTATTGGGCCCATGTATTTTCTTTTTTCTTCTCCTCCTATTAGTCCCACATCATTGTATAGGATTTCTTCTCTCCTTCTCTCTCCTATATAATTGTATTCTCTCATTGTATTTTGATACACAAGTAATACATACAAGTTTTGAGCTCACTCAACATGGTATCAGAGCCTACGATTCCGACCTCGCGGCTTCACTTTCTCTAACCGCCCGACTTGTCTTCCTTTCCTGTTCGCTATTCCTCTGCGACCTGTTCCTCTACTCGCACCTGGTAGTGGACTATTCTACCCGCCAGTTCTCTTCGCGGCTTCTCCCTTGCTAAACCGCTGCCTACTCTCCTCTTCCTCCCTCCCGTGGATCCACCCCTCAGTGCCTTTTATAGCCTCTCCTCTCAACTCGTGGGCCCCACTTCCCGCTGCCTACTCTGTCTTCTTCTTGCCGCTTGAGGTTTATCCTTCTTGCCGCTCGACTTCATACTCGCGGTCTCCTTTCTAGCCGCTCGAGTTCTTACTCGCGGTCTCTCTCTTATTGCCGCTCGAGTTCTTACTCGCGGTCTCTCTTCTTGCCGCTCGAGTTCCTACTCGCGGTCTCTTTTCTTGCCGCTTGAGTTCCTCCTAGCTGTTTCTCTCTCTAGCCGCTCGAGTTCCTACTCGCGGTCTCTGCCTCTGCTTCCCTCTTCTGGTCGCGCGGACTCTATTTCTAACCGCTGCAACTTCTCCTTGTCTCTTGCAAGCCGTCTTCTATTCTCGCTCTTGCTTGGCCGCTGGTGTTCTCTCAGTGACCGTGCGGGTTGTCCTTGCTCTCTCCCGCACCTGGTCGCGACCTCCTGTCGCTCTCTCCCTTGTACTTGTTGACGTGCTTATCCGCTGCGGCCTCTTCTCTAACCGCACACTCTTCTATTCGCTGCGGCCTTCCCCGGCTACATGGGCTCTTCCATCGACTCTATCGGACAGACGGCTAATCCTCCTACTGACCGTCCGACTTCTCTTCCTGACCTTCGAGATGAGCTGCGGATCACCACTATCTCATTATCTGGGAAGAAGAACTTTGTTCCGTGGGTCCACTCGGTTTGGCGTGTTCTTCAAGCCAAGGGCCTTGTGCTTCACCTTACTAACGCACCTCCTTCCCCTAATACGGAGGACTGACTACGAAATGACGGCCGAGTTCAAACATGGCTCCTTAATTCGCTAGAGGGTGAGTCATACCAAATGGTCATGTACCATGAGACAGCCAAAGCTATGTGGGAGGAGCTTCACTCCTTATACTCTGGAAAGGATAGTCTTCAGCACCTCTACGACATTATTACCGACCTTCAGACTCTTGATGCTGGCCGGGCGGCTGACATGACCTCGTTTGTTGCTCGTGCCAAGACTCTGGCAGAGGCCTGGATCCAGCATCAGCCTTCCACCACCGACCTTGCTGCTCAGCGCGTGCAAAAGGAGGCCGTATGCATTGCCATGATGATGGCTCGTGTCTCACCTCACCTTCAGAGCATCCGGGCTCAGGTGTTGGCCTCGACCTCTACTCCCTCCCTCTCTGATGTCTGCTCTATGCTCCTTCGAGTATCACCACCCCTGGATTCTCCGGCACCCTCCTCTCCGGCTCTCCTTCAGCAGACCCTTCCCCCCTTACTTCCCCCACCGCCTTCTGCTCGCGGTGGACGTTACGGCTCTCGCGGAAGGGGACGTGGGGGTCGGGGCCGCCCCAAGTGTTCATATTGCGGCCGGGATGACCACACGGATGTCGTTTGCTACAAGAAACATGGCTATCCTCCTCGCCCCACTGCGACTGCTGCCACTGATGGCTCCTGCTCCACTGGTACCGACCTTGAGGCCGTTCGCCTCCAGCTACAACAACTCCAGGGGCTTCTTAGCCCTCCTCCTGCTTCTGTTGCCTCCATCTCTACTGCAGGTATTACTTGTCTTTCCTCCGGTCCGCGTTGGATCTTGGACTCGGGCTACTCATCACATCACCTCGATGCGGCCCCTCCAGTACTCGGATGTTTCTCATCCGAAATCTATCACCGTCGCTAATGGGGCGACTGTTCCGGTCTCCGGCTGCGCCGACATCTCTCTTGCCCCCTCCATCTCTCTTCACTCGACTCTTTATGTTCCGGGCTCTCCTTTTAATTTGCTTTCTGTTGGCCGCCTCACTCATGATATGGATTGCTCTGTCACATTTACTCCCTCTTCTTTTTTGATACAGGATCAGCGGACGCGGACTACCATTGGTAGGGGATGACTGCAGAACGGGCTCTACCTTCTTGATGCCTCTCCCCCTATTCTCTCCTCTGTCTCCGTTGTTGACTGGCATCGCCGTCTTGGGCATGCCCCTCTACCCGTTCTCAAAAAGGCGCTGCCTGATGTATCTTTTCCTGCTTTCAAATGTGATTCTTGTGTTTACGACAAACAGCCGCGTACTTCTTTTCCTGCTCATTGTACTAGTAGCGCTGCTCCGTTTGATTTACTGCACTCCGATGTCTGGGGTCCTTTTAAAGTTACCAGTATCTCTGGATACCGTTATTTTATAACTTTCATTGATGATTATTCTCGCACCACATGGCTTTATCTACTTCGTGATCGCTCCGAGCTCCCTCGCATATTTTGCGTCTTTATACAAGAAACTCGCACACAATTCTCCAAAACTATCAAAACCGTGCGCACCGATAACACTCGCGAATACACCGGTCATGAATTTGCCAATCTCTGTGCATAATTTGATATTATTCATCAAACCTCCTGTGCCTACACCCCCCAACAAAATAGCGTTGCCGAACGAAAGAAACGCCACCTCCTCGACGTTGCCCGCTCCCTCATGCTTCAAATGCATGTTCCAAAAATTTACTGGAACTTTGCGGTTTTCACTGCATGTTTCCTCATCAACCGCCTCCCTTCCTCGGTTCTCAACTCTGCCACTCCATTCAGCCTCCTATTCCTCTCCACTCTGGCCTTCCCTATCACACCAAGGGTCTTTGACTGCATTTGCTTCATTCACCTCCTGGGTCTCTCCTCGGATAAGTTGGATCCCCGAGCAGCTAAAATTATTTTCGTCGGCTATTCTCGCGCTCAGAAGGGCTACCTGTGTTACTCTCCGGTCACCCGAAAGGTCATCGTCTCCGCCGATGTTACTTTTTGGGAAGATCAACCTTTCTTTTCCCCACCTCATGCTCCTTCCTCCCCGACGACATCTCCATCACTGCCTATACCCCGACCCGTCATCCCTACTACTGCGCCTGTTCCCCTACATCCTTCTAACCCTGCTCCCGCTCCCTCCAAGCCACCAGTTATCCAGGTTTACTCTCGGCGCCTTCCTCCACGTTCCACTACCCCTCTGCCGTCGGCCTCTTCCTCGGCTACCCCGCGCCCTGCTGATCAGGTATCTCCCTCTACTGCTCATCCTCTGGCGAATTATGTATCCTTGCATCGCCTCTCTCCCCAACTACACACATTTGCCACTTCTATTTCCTCCATTTCGGTTCCTAACACTGTGCAGGAGGCGCTACAACATCCCGGTTGGAAGGCTGCCATGGAGGAGGAAATGACTGCTCTTTGGGCCAACCAGACCTGGACTCTCGCACCACTTCCCCCGAGTCAGAAACTAGTTGGGTGTAAGTGGGTCTTCGTCGTCAAACATGTCGCTGATGGGACAGTTGACCGTCTGAAAGCTCGGCTGGTCGCCCGGGGCTTCACCCAACAACACGGGATGGACTATGAGGAAACCTTCTCTCCAGTGACCAAACTCAACACCGTTCGGGTTCTTATCTCGGTGGCTGTCCATCGCCGGTGGTCCTTACTGCAACTGGATATTAAGAATGCCTTTTTGAATGGTGACTTGCAGGAAACTGTCTATATGCAACAACCTCCAGGGTTTGAGACCACGGGGGAGTCAGGTTTGTCGCCTTAAGAAAGCTCTGTATGGCCTCAAACAATCATCACGGGCATGATTCGACAGGTTCAGCATGGCTCTTTGGGAGGTTGGTTTTTATCGAAGCACGACAGACTTCTCGATGTTCACTCGCCACCGTACAATAGGGATGGTTCTTCTGTTAGTATATGTTGACGACATCATGATTACGAGAGATGACTCACAGGGAATACAGGAGGTCAAACGACATCTCGGTACAGTTTTTCAAACAAAGGATCTGGGACCCCTCCGGTATTTTTTGGGCCTTGAGGTTGCTAGACGACCAGATGGTCTCATCCTTTCCCAGCGAAAGTATTGTCTCGACCTTCTTCATGATGCAGGTTACTCGGGTTGTAAGCCAATCAATACCCCAATGGATGTGAATCACAAGTTATGTGCTCAGGCTTCCGACTCAGATCTCTTACTTGAGAATCCTGAATACTATCGCCGTCTAGTTGGAAAATTGATCTACCTCACGGTAACTAGACCGGATATATCTTTCGCAGTTGGTATTGTCAGCCGATATATGCATTTCCCGCGAAAATCTCATCTTCACGCCGTTGAACGCATTCTCAGATACCTCAAAACGGCCCCAGGTCAAGGATTGGTCTACAAGACCTCATCTTCAGCTCCTACATCGATAGCTTACTCTGATGCTGATTACGCTGGTTCTCTTAATGATCGACGGTCAACCAGTGAGTTTTGCACATATTTTGGAGGACACTTGATTACGTGGCGGAGCAAGAAACAAACTGTAGTGGCTCAATCATCTGCTGAGGCTGAATACCGGACAATGACGTCTGTAGTTTCTGAACTAACATGGCTGGAGAGTTTTCTTACCGATCTGGGTATAAAACTTCCTCCCCAGCTCTTCTCTTTTGTGATAGCCAAGCGGCGATACATATTGCCAAGAACACGGTATTCCACGAGAGAACTAAACATATTGAAGTTGATTGCCACTTCATCAGAGAAAAGGTTCAAATGAAGAAGATTGACCTGAAGCATGTTCCCGGGACAGAACAAGTTGCGGATGTACTTACTAAAGCTCTTCCCAGTACAATCTTCTATCAGTGCTTGTCCAAGCTTGGTACATACGATTTGTGCGCTCCAGCTTGCGGGGGAGTGTTAGAAAAGCCCATGTAAATGACCCAGTATTGGGCCCATGTATTTTCTTTTTTCTTCTCCTCCTATTAGTCCCACATCATTGTATAAGATTTTTTCTCTCCTTCTCTCTCCTATATAATTGTATTCTCTCCTTGTATTTTGATACACAAGTGATACATACAGGTTTTGAGCTCACTCAATAAATATTATTTTATAATTTCATTTTTTTGCTTGCCCAAATTAACCATAATCCCAATTTGATGGACCAATTTATTTAAGATCTTACTGGCCGGTCACACCAATAAGTCGTACGAATGATTGCGCAAGCGCGGTACAAAACTAACAAAACACGGAAAGAAAAGACAAACTGGCGCGATGACATGCACTACAAAATATATAAATTCAATAAATATCGATGCAATTCTGATTGCATCAATTCTTCCGGGTTTGAAAGAACTCGACCTCGTCGATACTTTGATGGAACCTGACACTAAAACATCCAAACAACGATCTGAAACATGCATTGCCTCCGCCTTGCCAAGGTAGACAGTCAAACACAAGGACTCATCATTGCAACACAAGATCTATGTGCAAACCCTCTTCTCTGAAAAGTACATGAAACTCTTCTCCATTGAAAATATATAACTCCAGGCGTCGAAATCAACCGAGGAGTTATAGTTTTCCAAAGATCCTCTAAAATAGTTAGTCAAAAATTCATGCATGACATGCAATTGTTTAATAAAAACCAGAGTTGTAAGAAGGTGAGATCGACAAAGTGGAAGGAGAGCAAATAAAGAAGCAAAGTCGAAGGAGACATGATCAACCTGTGGATTCATTAGAACATATTGCATTATATATACTTGTGTCTGATACCTACGAGAGTTTACGAATCCAAGATCAACTATCGGCATGCCGTCACCCACAGATATCCAATTAACAATGTTGTAGAGAAAGTTCCAAACCTTGTATATACTTCTTGAATCCCGAAAAATAAGTATGAGTGCAAATATATAGGAGAGAAGACAGTAAGATCTAACTATACAAACAATGTGAGACTAAACACTAACTTCAACATGAGTTAATACATCATTTTTCCTAGTATTTTCTAACACTCCCCCGCAAGCTGGAGCGTATAAATCGTAGGCACCAAGCTTGGACAAGAACTGATAGTAGAGACGCCGAGGTAAGGCCTTGGTGAGGATATCCGCAACTTGCTGAGCAGCAGGAACATGTGTTAACTCTATCTTCTTCAACTGAACCTTCTCTCGAATGAATTGACAGTCAACTTCAATATGTTTTGTCCGTTCATGGAAGACCAGATTCTTGGCAACGTGTATAGCAGCTTGACTGTCGCATAATAAAGTTGCGGGTGAGGAGAGCTTGCCTCCTAGATCATCAAGGAGACGCTCAAGCCACGTGAGCTCAGACACAACAGCTGTCATAGATCGATACTCAGCCTCAGCAGATGAGCGAGCAACTACAAACTGTTTCTTGCTGTGCTATGTAATAAGATGTCCTCCAAAGTAAGTGCAATATCCACTTGTGGAACGACAGTCATCCAAAGATCCTGCATAATCAGCATCAAAATAAGCAATCAGAGATAAGGGAGATGAAGAGGGATTGTATACAAGCCCTTGTCCAGGAGCAATCTTCAAGTAACGAAGAATACGTTCAACAGCCTGAATATGAGAGATACGTGGCTCATGCATGAATCGACTGACAATTCCAACAACAAATAATATATCAGGTCTAGTAACAGTGAAGTATATCAGCTTTCCCACAAGGCGACGATAATACTCTGGATTCGGAAGGAGCAAATCGGAGTCCGAGGTATGAGTACAAAGTTTGTGATTGTTATCCATGGGAGTGCCAGCATGCTTGCATTCAGAATAGCCCGCATTATGAAGTAGGTGAAGACAGTACTTTCTCTGAGATGACACAAGCCCATCAGATCTCTGAGCCACTTCGAGACCAAGAAAATATCGAAGGCTTCCCAAGTCCTTCGTTTGAAACACAATTGCTAGATGCTGTTTAGGCTCTGTTTGGCGCAGTTGCAGCGACTGCAGAAGCAGTGGTGAGAAGCAGTGGTGGAATAATCAGCTGTTTTGCAGAGTGGTGACAGAATCTTTGAAATTGTTTGGATGAACAGCTTTTGCAGAGCTGTTTCAAACAGAGAAGCTGTTTAATCTGTTTGGCAAAACAGATGCGCGATGCGCAGTTCATTTTTTTTGAACTTAAACATAATAAACAATAATATTAAAAAACA
This sequence comes from Platanthera guangdongensis, assembly GCA_039583875.1. Taxonomy (NCBI): domain Eukaryota; kingdom Viridiplantae; phylum Streptophyta; class Magnoliopsida; order Asparagales; family Orchidaceae; genus Platanthera; species Platanthera guangdongensis. The sequence goes on along the minus strand of CM077152.1, from coordinate 30,095,047 downwards.
GTTAAATTTAATGCATTTTAAGTGCCCATTAACCAAATTGAAACAAACAACTGTTTCCAAAACGATTATTACAGTCATGAAAATCATAAACGTGCTCTGCCATGCTGATGAAACATATCCCTCGATCATCGATCGTTAACTGCACACCAAAAAAAACATGTAATTAATGATCTTTTTATATATGTTTATAAATGTACACACACAAACAAAATCATATAATGACAAACATAAATCAAACACACACAAACACAATTATACACACACATATTGATACAAACATACATACACACCCTAAACACACACACACAAACACAATTATATACACACACACACATATTCCCAAACACCATAAACAGACAAACACAAACAAAATCATACAAAAACAAACACAAATTAAACACACATACACAAACACAATATACACACACACATAAACACAAACATAAACATACACACAAACAAAACACACACACACAAACACAAACACACATACACACACATTCCCAAACACCATAAACACAAACATAAACATACACACAAACAAAATCATACAAAAACAAACACAATTCACACACATACACACAAACACAAATCAAACACACACACACACACATACAAACATACATACACACCCTAAACACACACACACAAACACAATTATACACACACACACACACATTCCCAAACACCATAAACACACAAACACAAACAAAATCATACAAAAACAAACACAAATCACACACATACCCAAACACAAATCAAACACACACACATGCCATGAAAAAATCACATTTAACAGTGCGTTTAGGGAAACAAAATCAAGAAAAATAAAGGTTAATTTCTTGAATCAGGAAAAAAATGAAAGAGAAGAAATGAAGAAGCATTAGCCCTAATCTGGAATATGGTCGGCAGGTAGCAGGGGGTCGGCCATGGAAAAAGAGGGCGTTTAGAGGTGGAAGAGAAGAGGGCTAATGCTTGCGTGGAGGCGAGCTCGGCGACGGCGACATAATCGGAGCAGGCGACAAGCGGGAAGCAAAAATCGGGAAGCAGAAATCGGGAAGCATAAAAATGGCTTACCTGCGGTAGAAGAGAAGGGGGCTAGTCTGGAAGATGGCCTGCGTGGAGGAGAGCTCGGCGACGGCGACAATCACGCGAGGAAGAAGAATCGCGCGAGCGGCTTTGGACTGGAATCAGGAAGCAAAAATCTCCCCTAGGGCTTGTCGTGGAAGAAGAATCGCGCGAGCCCCGCGATTCCAGAGTCGTGATAGTTTTTCACGACTCTGGAACGCGCAAATTTGACGATTACCGTGCAGTGGCGACTCCAATCGCGGGGGTCAAATTCTTGTTTAGCGCGGCTTATTGAAAAACAGCGGGGTGCTGCTGTTGAAACGTGGAGCCAAACAAAGCCTTAATCATCTGTATTCCTGAAAGATCATATCCTGTAATCAATGTAACGGCCCGATTGTCCGCCACAATTAACAATATCATAAACATATGCATTTCGAAATCAGGTACAGCGGAAGATGTACATATGCATTTCATAACGAGTAAGTATCATAAACATCAGTTACATAATATTCTATACACAAGTACAGAAAGGAAATAAAGCAGTAAATTCTACCTGAGCTCTAATGACGACCGGTCGCTGTCTTTCCGGTTCCTAAAAATTTAGAGAATACAACCGTTAGTCTTGTATAAGACTAAATGAAAATTTACCTTTTTAATCTGCTGTACAGTAATAGTTTTATAATAAGTAGTAAGTACTGTTGTAATTCAATAAGCTAATATAGAACAGTTCATTTCATTCGTGAATTTGTCTTGCAGTCAAATCAATAGAAATAACTACCAATAGTATTTCAGTAAGGCTTAAAAATCATCAACAATAAACAATAAACATCTGTTACAGTCAAGCTATACGACAATATTCTTTAAACTTGTATTTCTTTTCATATAGGCACTATTAAGGGTAATTCAATGAATTCTATATCCGTCTCAGTATTCCGTATTTCAGTCTTTGGGCCCGACCCCTTTGGGGTCATCAGTCTCCAGACCAGTACGTACAACACGCGTTTATGCCTTTCGGCTCGACTGGCCTGATACTTCAGTACACAACATCAGTATTCTTCATTTTATATTACCCTTAATAGTTCCATGTGTCGACACATTAGATTATGTATGATGAGTTCTTTATGTTAATTAGTCCTTTCAGAATATTTTCTTGCTTGATTGCCTCTAAATGAGGCCATTCATAGCATTCGCAACATATAGAGTGATGGTATAAAGCAGTTTCATTATAGCAGTTAAATATTTAGGTAAAACATACATTAAAAAGAGAAATTCTCACCGTGGCTCGTTCCTTTCCTTGCCCCGTCTCGAATAGACGTCGCGTCGACTTGGAGATGTCATCCTTCGCAGTATCTGTACATGTATAAGGCAACAACATTTATTTCACGAGGTTGCAGCTCACACATCGACACGACGCATTCAAGCCAACGCATAAAAATTTCATATAGCTGGCCACTCAAACATGCAGCATAACCCAAAATATTATCCTACACAGCCCACACAAACAGTTCACATGACAGCCCACAAAAACAGCCCACAAACACAGTCCAAACAGCCCATAAACACAGTCCAAACAGCCCATAAACACAGTCCAAACAGCCCACAAACACAGTCCAAACAGCCCATAAAAACAGCCCACACAAACAGTCCAAAACCAGCCGGCTAACAAGTGCAAAACAGTCAAACACAGTCCAAACAGCCCACACAAACAGTCCAAAACCAGCCGGCTAACAAGTGCAAAACAGTAGTCAAACACAGTCCAAACAGCCCACACAAATAGTCCAAAACCAGCTGGCTAACAAGTGCAAAACAGTAGTCAAACTAGGGCACAGCCGGCCTATAGTCCAGCCCAGCTGCCATCCCAAAAACAACAGCCATCCTAAAACAGGCCATATAAAACATAGAAAAAAAAACTACCCAGCCGGCCAATAGTCCAGAAAAGACAGCAAAACAACCAGCCGGCCAACAGTCCAGAACAGAAATAACTAGGGCACAACTCCAAAAACAGCAGCCCACAAGAGTACAACCGGCCACAACAACTAAAACACTTAAATCCAGCCTCAAGTAAAAGAAAAACATGAAAGGAAGCAAGTACCTAGTCCAAAGAAACCTGAAAGTTCTCCCACCAAAGCCAAGAAAGCTCCAAACCTCCCAGAGTAAGCTAAAGAAGAGGCGTTTAGAGCGTATACACGTAGAAGAGAAGAAAGGAGCAGAAGATTTCACCATACCAGGCGACGGGAAGGAGAAAACCACCAAACCCTAGCTATCGGGTTTCGCCGGCTGCAGAGAAGATGCGCGAATGCCGAATAGGAGCAGGGACACGAAATGTCATAAGAAAAAGCCACCGCTGAAGCCTTATATGTAAAATCCGAACCGGTTAACCCAGCCACACAGCCAACCCAGCCAAACAAATAGCACCAACCAGCCAACCCAGCTCAGCCAATATAACATTACCACATAGAATTAAACCCGCAGCACTAGCAAATCAAGCCAACCAGCCAACCTTTAAATTTACAACATATATGTACAACTAAACAAGTCATGCGACAATATTATGTGCCGTCCACATCATAAAAGCAACAAAACAAAATGTTACAACGCTAATAAGTAACTCTCAATACATAGCATAACATATTCAGAGTAAGAACTTGCACGACGCCGAATCATAGCTCATGGCGACGCCGATTCACAGCTCATGGCGACGCCGATTTAATACTGCTTACCTCTCTTTTCATCATCGGGGACGTTACCTGTAATAAATTCAATTTCGTTACACATTATCATATAAGTGATTATTTACTGCAAACATAACATAATAGTACATACCAAAAATATGTGCGTCACAATCAAAATATCATCCACATAAACCAAAAGAATTATTTTGCCCGTTAGACGATGACGAGTAAACAGAGAGAAGTCGGCCGAAGTCCGAGTGAACCCAACAACACTAACGGTCTTGCTAAATTTGTCAAACCATGCCCGAGGAGACTGTTTGAGACCATAAAAAGACTTCTTCAGACAACAAACAAGAAACTCACTCGTGGTTTCAAACCCGGGAGGTTGCTGCATATAAACAGTCTCCTGTAAATTGCCATTAAGAAAGACATTTTTGACGTCCAGTTGGTGTAAGGGCCAGTGACGGTGAACAATGAGGGAGATCTACACACGAACAATATTGAGTTTAGCGACTGGAGAAAAAGTCTCATCATAATTCAAGTCTTGTTGTTGAGTGAAGCCGTGAGCTACAAGACGAGCTTTCAAATGGTGAACCGTCCCATCCGGACCCTGTTTGGCGACAAACACCCACTTGCATCCCATACAAGATTGTCTAGGAGGAAGCGGTACCAAATCCCAAGTGTGGTTTGCCCAAAAAGCAGCTATCTCCACGTCCATAGCCGCCCGCCACCCGTGATGCTGGAGAGCCTCCTGTACAGAATTAGGGGTGGAGATAGAGGATAAAAAAAGAGCAATTTGTCGGAGTTCCAGAGAGAGGCGTTGAAAAGAGACATAGTTGGCCATCGGGTGGGTAGTGGAAGCTGTTGTCGGATCCGCAGGCTGCAAAACATCATTAGAGCAGGGCAGCTCCCGTAGGGCAGTAGACAAAGAAGGACGTCGAGTGTACACACGAATGACAGGTGGTGTAGGTGGTTTAGGTGGGATTGGTGTGAGAAGAAGAGGTTGAAGGTTTGAATGAACTGGGATAACAGGCTGCAGAAGAGGTGGGGGAAGAGGAGAATCAACTGGTTGAGAGTAATATGACTGATCTTCGAGGAAGGTGACATCAGCAGAAGGAACCACCTTGTGATCCTTGGGGGAAAAACAAACGTAGCCCTTTTGAGTCCGAGAATAGGCTACAAACATATATTTAGTGGCATGGGGAGCAAGTTTGTCAATGGACGAGCCAAGATGATGAACAAAGCACACGCAACCAAACACACGAGTGTTGATGAAGAAAGGAGGTTTGAGGGACAAAGAAGATTGAAGGGAACCACAAAATTGAGAGTGGAGGAAGACATGCAGTTAATAAGAGTGCAGGCGGTAGAGACCGCAAAATTCCAATACTATTTGAGAACATTCATTTGAATCATAAGAGAGCGGGTGACCTCAAACAGTTGTCGATTCTTGCGTTCAGCAACACCATTTTGTTGGGGGGGGTATAGACACATGAGGTTTGATGGATGATCCCAAACTCAGCACAGAGGAGAGCGAAGACATGACTCGTGTATTCACGGGCATTATCGGTGCGAAGAGTTTTAATTGTAGTGGAAAACTGGTTGCGAGTTTTAATGAAAAAGGTACGAAATACACCGGGAAATTCAGAGTGGTCATAAAGGAGATACAGCCAGGTCACCCGAGAGTAGTCATCTACAAATGTGACAAAGTAACGATATCCAAAAACATTCGCAATTTTGTCGGGTCCCCAAATATCGGAGTGTACTAGATCAAAGGGGGCAGGACTCCGAGTAGGATGTTGTGAGAACGTAGACCGATGATGTTTCCCATAGATACAAGACTCACACGTGAATTCTTGGAGGGACATGTCGGGGAAAGATTTTCTGAGGATGTTTAAAGGAGCGTGACCCAGACGTCGATGCCAATCAGCAGGGCTAATAGAGGACAACACCGTTGGGGGAGATGAGTCAAGGATATAAAGACCATTCGACAGATGTCCTTTTCCAATGATAGTTTGCGTCTTGCGATCCTGCACAACACACAAGTTAGAAGAAAAAATAACTTCATAATCGAGGTCAGTAGTGAGTCGACCAACAGAGAGAAGGTTGAAAGAAGAGCCCGGAACATGAAGGACAGAACAAAGAGTAATAGAGGGAGTGGGGTGAATATCTGCCGCGCCAGAAATGGGAATAGTGTCCCCACTAGCAATAGTAATGAACTTGGGATGCATAGAGTTCAAATATTGTGGTGGTTTCCGTGAGTTAATGTGGTGAGAGGCCCCGGAGTTCAAAATCCAGGATGAGCTATGAGCAAGGTAGGAGGTACCATCATCGGAAATAGACACCACAGAGCCTGCAGGACAACTGATCATCTTGCAAGGAATAGTCTGCAGCGGTCACGGTGACAACGCACCAGCGACAAGAGACAGTCACGACCAGCGCGGTAAGAAAAGAACCCGCATCAGAGAAAATCGCCGCGACGGTTAAAAAAACGAGCAGGTAGCGCGGTTAGAAGAAGACTGCAACACGAAGAGCGGCGTGAAGGAGAAGCACCGGGCGGTTAGAGGCGGACCGCAACAGGAGCACAAGCCGACGAATAGATACTAGACCATGCGGATAGAGGCAGACCGCAACCAACAGCGGCAACCAAGTCGCACAGACAACCCAAAGCGGGTAGAGAAGAGAGGCCACTTGGTGAGAGAAAAGGAGAAGCCGCACAGCCTCAGTGTCAACACACCAGCGGCAAGAGGCCGCGACCAAAATGCGGAGCCCGCGGCGGGTAGAGAAGCCGCAACGACGAAGGAGGCCGCATCGGTTAAACGCAGCCCCCGCGAGAAGCACGCAGCAATAGAGGAATTGCAGCGGGAAGGGAAGCCGCGGCGGTAAGGAAACCGCAACAACAAAACAGCGAAGACCGCACGGTCTCGGTGTTAGCACAGCAGCGGCAAGGAAGATGCCGCGACCTAGATGTGGAGCTCGCCGGGATGTGGGAAGCCGCACCGACTAAGAGAACAAAACGCGGCGAGAAGAGAAGATGCGACGACTAAAGACAAGTCGCGACGAACAGGGAGCTGAGCAGCGAGAAGGCCAGAACTTGGCGGGTAGACAAGGAGACCGCGACGAGAAGCAACTAAGAGAAGTCGCGGCGAGAAGGGGTGGAGAGCAGCGAGAAGGGAAGATCTTGACGGGTAGACAGTGAGACCGCATTGAGTAGAGGGAAGCGGTTAGCCGGGATGAAACTGCGCGGGCAGAGGAAACAAGGGAGGGAAGACACCACCTGCTAGAAAGGTTATAAAAGGGAGAAAGAGAAGGGGTGGAAGCCACGAGAGAGAGAGAGAGAGAGAGAGAGAGAGAGAGATCAGAGGAAGCGGTAAGAACTACTGTAACAACGCGGGAAGCTGCGACTAACAAAAAACTAACAACCCGGAAGCGGTTAGAAAGGGAGCAGGCCGCAAGACACTACGGCTAGACCGAAGAACAAGCAGCCCGGTAAGGAGGCAGAACAGGCGGTTAGAAAAAGATAGGCCAGAACGTATGTCTCTGATACCATGCAGAGAAAGTTCCAAACCTTGTATATACTTCTTGAATCCCGAAAAACAAGTATGAGTACAAATATATAAGAGAGAAGAGAGTAAGATCTAGCTATACAAAAAATGTGGGACTAAACACTAACTCCAACATGAGTTAATACATCATTTTCCTAGTATTTTCTAACAAATGCAAATTATATATTCGAGCAAAAATTTCTGAGTTAAAATCAACCACAGAAATCCCTTAAACCGCTTGTCCCTGTTAGGAGTTAAAATTCTTTGAAACGTTTCAATTTTTCTAATAAAATTAAGCCAAAAAATTCAAATTTCAGCTAACAAAGCCCAAAATGCGCACTTACACTCATGGGATAACGATGCAAACTAAACATGTGATCACCAAATATAAAATCAATGTGAGGTAGTGCTGGATGAACATCTAGAATGGATGACTCACCAAAGTCAAGTGCTTATTCCTGGAGCGGAGGTCCATGCAGAAGTGCAACACTAAATAGAAGAGGTGTAGTGGTAACTAAGGAAGATGAGGCAGATGCTGGTGAGGTCCTCCCAGAAATCCGAGGGACAAGATTATTCTTCTGGGGAAGAAGAATAATTTTTCGCCCATGGTGATCAAAGGAGTGGGAGTTTCTCACATTATCATGCATGACACGCCCATCATACCTTAGTTATTAAAGTCGCACGGCGCACCAAGACGCAAAAGGGTCTTGGAGCCTAGGTGCAAGGCTCAAGGCGCAGGCACGAGCCTGACGAAGGCAAGACGCAACCACATCCATTTTAAATAATCAATATCAAACATCATTTCAGTTTCTCGATCAAATTTTTCATCTAGCCTACTAATTAGTCATTTATTACTATTATTTTTATCTCTTAAAAAATAGAATCAGTGTGGTCACTTATATCATATTTAAGTCTCAACGCACAATTATCTACACAAACACTAAATCAATAAAAAATTATTGAGTTATTACATTATTTTTTTCTTAATTTTTGAAGAAAAAATTTACGACAAAAAATTCACTCAGAAATTCCTTTTATATTCTAAAAACACAAATAAGGCGCAAATAAGGTGCACAGAGGCGCAAACCTCTGAGATTGGTGAGCCTGGAGCCTTAGGTGGCCTTGGGTGCACCTTTAATAACATAGTATCATACTGTCATGTTCTACCCAGCAGGATGTGACAAATATCAATAGGTGTAACAATACACAAAACAGAATCCTGATACACATCCCTTATAGGGAACTCCACAAGACATTGATGAGTAATGGGGATAGTCAGGTGACTATTAACCCCAGATAAGAGGTAGGGCCGCTCCAAGGGACGTGTCTCGGAGAATGACCAAGTCGATGGTGCCACTGAAGCAGAGAAGTGGAGACTGCAGGGGTATAGAAAAGAGGTAGATCGTCGAGATAGTAGAGACCATCACATTTAAGCATAGTAGTAATCATCTGCTTGAAGTGAAGGTCCTGAAAATAACAAGCAGTGGGAGAAAATGAGACAGAGCATTGCAATTGTCGTAAAAGAGCATTGGTGTACCACATATTGCAAGGAAAATTGATGCATACTAAAATCTGAAATTGGTTTTTAAAGATAATGTGTCCCTTTTAAAATTGTGTGGCGTATTCCAGACATCACGAGTAATAACACACAATAATTTAACCAAAGGTTAGTAAGCACACATAAAGCGACTAACACTTGTCCGCTTTCAACAATATAATTAATTCATCCACAAGCATCACAATGAGGGGAGCGACAATAGAGAGATCAAATTAACGAAAAAAAGAATAACTAATTTTTGGCAGCAAGCTCTAAAATTTTTAAACTTTCACATGGATGCATGAAAATGGACTAATAGAAATCGAGATGTGAAATGGGGTGAGGGCTATACCTTCATTGTGAACAAATTAAGTGTCCTGGCTGTGGTGTTGCATATTTAGGGCATTATTTCCTTTGTCCGAAAGCTGGAATAAGTGGGAAAGCACTAAGTGGGAAGACCTCGGCCAGGAAAATTGCAGTTGAAGATCTGAGGTGTCAGGGGACAATCTGTCAGCGGCCTGGTGGTGATTCGTGGCCGGAAGAACGACTGGAAAGGGTTCCAACAACAATCTGCAGGACCGGAGACAGGATCCTACCGCTATAATGTCGAAAAACTGGAAGAGGGACGACTCTGGACTCGTCGGTAAGTCTAGCGGCGGTCCCAATTATGGTCGCCAGGATCTTCCAAAGCTTCGGGTGGCGTTGATGGAGGGCGAAGGTCAGTCGACGAGCGTCCAGAGGCGGAAATGGCCAGGCTGTCACAAGTATTACCGAGAAACAGAGGAATTTTCTTCATTTCTCTATTCTTTCTCGTCTGCTTTCCCGTGTAGGAAACGGCTGACCAAAATATAACTTTACAACACTCAAGCCTTTATTCCACTATAGTGGGGTCGACTATATGGATCCTTTGTCGCCATTGCGCCCTGTCTTTTGTCATATTCTCATTAATGCCTAAGTATATTATGTCTTTTCTTATAGTTTCATTCCAAGTTTAAAATGCCTAGTGAACTCTAACAATGCCTAACATATGTCTCTAATGGTCTCCTTTGTACGTGTCCAAACCATCTTAGACGAGCTTCTCGCATCTTGTCTGCAATTGGTGGTACCCCCGTCTTATCACTGATACTTTTATTCCTGATTTTATCCAATCTTGTGTGTCCACACATCCACCTAAGCATTCTCATCTCCGCAACTCTCATTTTTTGCTCATGTACACAATTCACTGCCCAACACTCAGAACCATAGAACATCACAGGTCTAATTACAGTACGGTAAAACTTGCCCTCGAGTTTTAGTGGTACTTTACGATCACATAAGATCTCTGACGCGTCTCTTCACTTCAACCAACCCGCTTGGATTCTATGTGTCACATCTTTATCAATACCTTCGTCATTTTGAACTATCGATCCAAGATATTTAAAACACTCACTATGAGAAATATCTTGATCACCCAACTTAATAACGAAGTCATCTGCCCTTCTTGTACTGCTAAATTTAGTCTCCATATACTCTGTCTTTGCCCCGCACAACCTAAAACCCTTCTTTTTAAAAGTATTTCGCCAATATTCAAGTTTTGCGTTTACACCCTCGTGCGTCTCATCAACTAGAATGATATTATCTGCAAACAATAAACTCCAAGGTATTTCTTGTTGGATATGTCTGGTGAGCTCATCTAAGATAAGGGTAAAGAGATAAGTGCTTAAAACTGAACCTTGATGTAAGCCAACAGTGATATGGAATTCCTGTATTAATCTTCCAGATGTCCTCACCCTTGTCATTGAATTTGTATACATATCTTTGATTATGTCAATATATGATACATTTACACCTTTCTTTTCTAAGACTCTTCATAAGATCTCTTTTGGAACTTTATCATAAGCCTTCTCAAAATCAATAAACAACATATGTAAATTTTGTTTTTTTTCTCGATAGTTATCAATGAATCTCCTCAAGAGATGTATAGCTTCCATAGTTGACCACCCTGGCATGAATTCAAATTGATTCTCCAAGATGTTAGTTTCTCGCCTTACTTTTCTATTTATTACTCGTTCTCATAGTTTCATGATATGAATCATCAATTTAATTCCTCTGTAATTAACATATTTTTGTATATCTCCTTTATTCTTATATTAAGATACCAAGATGCTTTCTCTCCATTGGTCTGACATTCTCTTTGACTTCAACATCTTATTGAAAAAAATATGTAAGACACAAAATTTCTTCATTTTTTAGACATTAGACGGTTTAATATTTAATTGGAGCCTTTTAAGATAATAAATGAGAGGAGTTATCAAACTTGAAAAGATGGAATCAATGGCATTATAGGAGGTTTAATTTGGCCGACTATTGGTTTCAAATGCCTTTCGGAAACAAAGAGATTTGATATATAAATTTGAAAATAATATAAATTATTACTTTAAATTATTAATTTCTAATTTAATATTATTTTATAATTTCATTTTTTTGCTTGCCCAAATTAACCCTAGTCCCAATTTGACAGACCAATTTATTTAAGATCTTATTGGTCGGTCACACAAATAAGTCGCACGAATGATCGCGCAAGCGCGGTACAAAACTAACAAAACACAGAAAAGAAAAGACAAACTGGCGAGATGACATGCACTACAAAATATATAAATTCAATTAATATCGATGCAATTCCGATTGCGTCAATTCTCCCGGGATTGAAGGAACGCGACCCCTTCGAGACATTGATGGAACTTGCCACTGAAATATCCAAACACCGATCTGAAACATGCATTGCCTCCGCCTTGCCAAGGTAGACAATCAAACACAAGGACTCATCATTGCAGCACAAGATCTTTAGGCAAACCCTCTTCCCTGTAAAGTACCGGAAACTCATCTCTATTGGAAATATATAACTCAAGGCGACAAAATCAACCGAGCAGTTATAGTTTTCCAAAGATTCTCTAAAATAATTAGTCAAAAATCCATGCATAACATGTAATTGTTTAATAAAAACCAGAGTTGTAAGGAGGTGAGATCGACAAAGTGGGAAAGAGAATGGGTCAATAAAGCAAAGAAAAGGCCAAAGCCAAAAGCAAGCATGATCAACTTGTGGATTCATTAGAATATATTGCATTATATGTACTTGTGCCAAATACCTACGAGAGTTTACGAATCCAAGATCAACTATCGACATGCCGTCACCCACTGGTGTCCAATTAACACTACAAATTATAAATTTGAGCAAAAATTTCTCAGTTAAAATCAACCACAGAAATCCTTTAAATCGCGTGTCCCTATCAGGAGTAAAAATTCTTTGAAACATTTCAATTTCCCTAATAAGACTAAGCCTAAAAAATTCAAATTTCAGTTGACAAAGTCCAAAATTTCAGGGATAGCGATGCGAACTAAACCGTGATCACCAAATATAAAATCAATGTGAGCTGGTACTATCTGAACATCTAAAATGGATGAGTCACTGAAGTCAAGTGCTTCTTCCTATAGCGAGGGTCCATGCAGAGTGCAATTGTTGGTGAGGCAGATGCTGGTGAGGTCCTCCCAGGAATCCTAGTGACAGGACTATTCTTCTGGGAAAGAAGAACAATTTTTCGCTCATGGTGATCAAAGGAGTGGGAGTTCCTCACACATCATGCGTACATGTATATCATACTAAGATGTAAAACCTTAAAGTCATTGGACCTGTTAGTAGCATCCTTAAATCGTCTCATAGCCCTTCATAAAACTTATTTGTTTTCCACTCCCCGTCCTTCAACATGGATCCAACATAATGGCTAAGCCTGGTGAACTCGTGGAAGTAATCGTCTACCAAACAATCACATGGAGTCATTCTTCTTTGCATTGAAGTTCTTCTTGCGCTTCACCTTCTCCATGTCCATTTCCAAGGACTTGGCAGTCTGTACTAAAACCCGAAACCTTAAAGTCATTGGGCATGCTAGTAGCAGCCTTAAATCGTCACACAACTCTTCATAAAACTTATTTGTTTTCCACTCCCCGTCCTCCAGCATGGATCCAGCATAATGGCTAAGCCTGGTAAACTCGTGTTAGTAATTGTCTACCAAATGATCACCATGTTCTACCTAGCAGGATATAACAGACATCGATAGGTGCAACAATACTCAAAACAGAATCCTAATACACATCCTCTATAAAGAACTCCACAAAGCATCGATGAGTAACAGGTATAGTCAGATGACATTTAACCCCAGATAAGTGGTAGAGCCGCTCTAAGGGGAGTGCCTCGAGTCTTAGTATCTCAACCATACGTTAAGAAATGAAAATTTCCATGCTACCGCTATCAATGACAATAATACGAAAGTGTCCCTGAATGCGCGCAGTAGTGTGAAAAATTTCATTTCTCTGAAAATAAATCTCAGTGGTTTCACTAAAGGAAACCAAGCTATAGCAAAGGACGCAAACTAAGTGTCCAACTTTCTCTCCTTTGACCGCGATAGTGTTATCAAACTCCGGCTCGGGCTCATGTTTGGAGTCAGTAAAGAATACTCCATATTCGGGTTCATGCCCATCAGTGACGAAGTGGCGTCGCGGGCACCCAGAAGATTTGTGCACTGGCTCTATACACTTGAAGCATCAAAATACTCCAGTGTTGGGCTTGGATCCCATGGGCTCCTTACCCCGAGAAGGGCCAGTGTGAGGAGCTGGGGTCCCAGCAGTGACATGAGGAGGGAGATCAAAAATCTTAGAGGTGGGTGCAGTGGTGGTGGTGCTCGAGGAAGGTCTATCAGTAGACCTATGCCCAAATGTCCTCTTCTGAAGTGCGGCCTCTACTCTACGAGCTCTACTAGACACTTAACCCAAATCTCTACAGTCGTGCAACTCTAGCTCATCCCTAATAGCATATCAGAGCCCGTTTAGATAACAGTACATTGTCATATCGTTCTCCTCATGAAGATCAAGTCTAGACTGCAATATCAAGAATTCGTGAGTGTAGTCATCCACAAAAAGTTGTCCTGACGAAGGTTGTGGAACCTTCGATAAAGATTTTGCAGATAGTCCGGGGAACATATCGCTTCTGCAGTTGCAACTTAAACTCTACCCATATGGTAATAGAGGCTAGGCCTATAGTGAAACGAGTGCGCTCTAGCCTCTAGCTGAACTCACCAGATTAGTTCGGGTCCCTTAAGCCTAAGGACAACATACTCAATCCGACGATTTATAGGCATTTGTTTCCACGCCATGAACCTTTCAACACGCTCACATAAATCTAGGCATTTTCAGGTTCCACGCGACCCTCAAAATCACCTACATTAAGCTTAACTCCATCATCCCAATGGGGTTGGCGACAGAGTCCAGGTTTGGGTTGTGCAGGCTCAGCTGGTCTAGAATTTTGTTTCTCGTGCCTAGAATTTTGGCAAGGTTCTTGATTTAGTCCTAGGTGATGTTCAACTTCTAACATATTAAAGGAAGCTCTCAAGCCGTTCACGACGTGGTTGTTATCTCTCAAGCCGTTCACGACGTGCCTAGAATTATGGCATTGAGCATTTCAACTGACTTCTTTAGATCACCCATTCACTTTGCTAAGTCGCCTAAGCTATTTTCTGTTTTATCTAGATGACTCTCCAATTTTGTTTAAATTTTTTGTAATGTTTTCTTTCAAACTCCTAAAGAAAAATCAGTTTTAGAATTTTTTTTAAAAAAATGGATTGTCGGATTCACAATGTACAACCTCGTGTTCGCCGAGTGGGTCCACCAGGCCAGGCGAGCGGACCAAGGCGACCTGCCCGCGCCAAAACAACATGCGGGCGGACTCAGAACGGCCAGCCCGCTCTCGCCAAAGCTAGGCGCGCGAGCTGCGCTGACTGACCCACCCAGCCCGCGTCCGCCTAGAGTTTGTCAAACTGAGTCGAGCTTTCGCCGAACTAGGCTTCTGAGTTGAGATCAGGGTTCGTCGAACTAAGCTCGGCGTTCGTCGAACTAAGCTCGGCATTCGTCGAACTCAATGTCTCTGTAATTCCGGCGGTGACAGCCACAGATCGGCCAGCTCGCTCTCGTCAAAGCTAGGCGGGCGAGCTGCGCGAGCCGATCAATCCAGCCCACTCTCCCATAGGCGACTCGGTCGCCAACCCGCTTCATAACAAAAGCTGGCGGGCTGCGGCGGCCTGGCTCGCGCTCGCCTAAGGAGGTAAGACGAGTTGCGGGAGCCAGGTCGCGTCCGCCTCAACATGGTGGCGAGTTGGGCGATCCTTGGAACCTGCCCAGTGGGGCCCAGAGGCAAAATTACCTGGGTACCCTTGCCAGGGGTGCGAATATCTTGTTAGAACAACGGAGTTGCGCTGTTGGCAGATCCAGTTGGGTTGCACATAGCTGTTCAAAACAGCGGAGGTTGGTTATTTGCAGACCGATTTCAGAAAACTATAAATAGGACCCAATGAGCACCTCAGAAGATAGGCCGACTTGTGCTCTGATCTTCTTACGCTTTCTGAGGTAGCCTTAGCTCCGCCTTTGCCTAAGGAGGGGAAGCACTCTAAGATCTTCCGGGTGTGTGGTGGGACCTCCACGCCGAGCCCTTGGGTCAGTTCCCTTCTCTTTTCCTTTGTTATTTGGCTTGCAGGAGAGAAGTAGGTGCGCGATCACCCTTTTCCCAAGGGTGAACTCCACATAGACCGAATTCTCAGTTTCAACATTTTTGGTGCGGTGAGCGTGGAGAGTGGTCAACACAGAAAATCTTCGGCGAGCTCGATGACAGGAGGTCAGGGCAATGCTCGGATAGGTCCGACTCGCCACTCCCACCCCCTATGGCCACGACGAGGATGTTCGAAGACTTCAGGCAGGAGGTGCTCTACCTCGTCAAGTTCGCACTCGGCGAGCGGGCCGAGTGCTCGACTCCAGCAGTTCTAGTCATAACCGCCCCTTCTCTGGGCGAGGACGCTCCCGACAGACGAGCTGGGAAGGAGGTCGTCGAGGAGGGGAGAGGATGCGAGCTCCCCGGGCGAGTACTCTTCCCGGGCTCAACAAGTGGGGGTCAGTTCAGCGAGATGAGGGTGCGAGACCCTCAGGCTCGCCCAACAGGGGGAAGCAGCCCCTTCAGCGAGTTGGTTTCTTCAGCCCCAGTTTCAGAGGGGTTCAGGGAGCCAGAGATGTCCTACTACACCAGGAAGGGGAACCCGGTCCAACATGTCCAGTGGTTCGAGGACTTGGTCTCGATCCGACAGATGTCGGATAGGTTCAAGTGCAGACTCTTCGCCATCACCCTCAAGGAGAAGGTGAGAGAGTGGTTCCACCAGCTGCCGGCTAGCTTCATCTATTGCTTTGAGGACCTGTGCTGGGGGTTCATGCTGAGGTTCACCACCTCCAAGAGGAGGAAGGAGTCAGAGTCCCTGTTCCACATCAAACAGGGGGTGAATGAGACCTTGGGGAGTTACGTAGACCGGTTCCAGGAGGTCACCCAGGTCCAAGAGATGTCAGGGCATAACCTGATGATGACCATTACCTTGGGGCTGCAACAAGGTTTCTTCAGGATGGAACTGAAGAGAGTGCCGCCCCTCTTCTACGAAGAGCTGATGGAGAGGGCAACAAGAGAAGTCGATGAGGAGGCGTCGAACCCGGAGTTTGCCCGAAAGCTGCCTAGGTGGACCACAGAGGAGGAGAAGGAGCCAATGGGTGGCAGAGATCAGGAGGAAAGGAGAGCTGAACCCCGGCAGAGGGAACAGCGGCAGCAGCAGCAATAACAACAGCCAAGGTGGGGGCGTCAGGAGCCGGACCGTCGGCTGGGTTGGAGGCCAGAGTGGCAAGACCAGGGACTGCAAAGAGGTTACCAGGGAAGGGACAACCGCCAAGGGGGCCAGGATCAGTTCCTTCCTCCAGGTTGGAGGCAGGCCCAGAGACCTCCCCTCCCCGATCAAAATCAGGCTATGGCTATAGCCATGGGGGAGAGGAGGAGAGCAACACGGAGAAGGAGAAGAGAAGTAGGGTGGAGTTGCCCTACTGCGACTTCCACCAAGAGGAAGGGCACGCTACAACCACGTGCCCAGAGTTCCTTGAGATGAGAGGAAACAAGGAGCAGTATCAACAGCAAGGTCGTCAGGAGGTGAGGATTGAGGAGGTCCTGCCTCGGGCGGAGGAGGATAGGTGCGAAGACCGGGTAGATGTTGGAACCCGGGGAGAGATCAAAGTGATCCATGGGGGGGGTGGGGGGTGGGGGGTGGGATAGAGGCATCCCGGAAGGCGAGCCTCCATACTATGTACCGCCGGAGCATTGGCTCCACATCTCAGACCCCACCCCCAGAGGAGAAGATTACCTTCTCGAGGAAGGATATGTCAGATCATGAGGATCCCTTTTGCGATGCGCTGGTCATCCAAACAACCATCAAAAATTTCATCGTCTCCAGGATCCTTATTGACAACGGGAGCTCCGTCAACATCATTTTCAATAAGGCGTTCGACGCGATGAAAGTGGAGGCGAAGAGGGTGCTGGCCTCAGATGGGCCCCTGTTTGGATTTTCGGGGGAGAGGAAGGAGGTATAAGGAGGAGTGTGGCTTCACGTCACTCTATGGGGGGGGGGCAATCATCGTGGATGCCCCCAGTAGCTACAACGCCATCTTCGGGCGGCCCCTCATGAACGCCTTCCGCTGCGTCCCCTCGTCCTTCCATCAATGCCAGAAGTTCAGCGCCGAGGGGATCCAGGTCCGGGTTCGAGGTGACCCCAAGGTGGCAAGGGAGTGCTACGTCACCGCTGTGAACTCTATCTCCTGGCAGGAGGGGGCCGAGGAGATGGAGCGGAGGATGGAGGAGGCGGAGCAGGAGGCCGGTGAAGAGGAGATGGAGGTGGAGGAGAGCTACGCCCAGGAGGAGGTGGCAGGAGTCCAGGAAGAGTTGGTCGAGGCAATGGCTGTGGAGGAAACCATGGAAGCTGAGGAGGTTCTTGTCCCGGAGGAGAGAGACGTTGGAGAATGGGGGGAGCAGTTCAGGCTAGAGGCTGCGGAAGAGGTCGTGGAGATAAAGGTTCTCACCCTTGGAGGCATGGTGGAGAAGGTTCGCATCAGCGGGGGGTTGACCCCGAAGGCTCATGGCAGGATGCTGACATGCATCCAGAAGAACGTGGACATCTTCGCATGGAGCGCAACGGAGATGTCAGGGATTGACGCAGACGTGGTCTGTCATCGCCTCAACCTGGACCCGGGAGCTCACCACATCCAGCAGAAGAAGAGGTCCACCGCAGACAATCTGGCCAAGCCCATCAGGGAGGAGGTGACCAATCTCCTCAAGGTCGACTTTGTATCCGAAATACAATACCCCAGCTGGATTTGCAATGTAGTTATGGTTAAAAAAGGAGACGGCCGGTGGCGTATGTGTATTGATTTTTCCTTAATAAACCATGCCCTAAAGACTGTTATCCTTTGCCTCAGATCGACGCACTGGTTGGCTCAGCCGTCGGTTTTCCTGTAATGAGCTTCTTAGATGTTTTTTCAGGTTATCACCAGATCAGAATGCACCCCCCGACGTCAAAGATGTCTCATTTATCACGGGGGATGAGTGCTACTGCTACAAAATGATGCTCTTTGTGATGAAGAATGCATAGGCGACATACCAAAAGATGATGGATAGTCTTCCGAGAACAGAAGGGGAGGAACCTGGAGGTGTATGTAGATGACCTCATGATCAAGAGTCGAGACGTGGACTCTCACCTCCAGGACCTGGAGGAAACCTTCACCACCTTACACAAGTACAAGATGATGTTGAACCCCTTGAAGTGTGTCTTTGGAGACAGCAGGGGCAAGTTCTTGGACCACCTTCTCACCCCCGCGGGGGTCGAGCCAAATCCCGACAAGGTTAAAGCCATCATGGAGCTGGGGTCGCCTCAGAATGCTAAAGAGGTGCAGCGGTTGACAGGGAAGCTGGCCGGATTGAGCAGGTTCCTCTCCCGGGCCGGGGAGAAGTGCTCCCCCTTCTTCAAGACCTGAAGAAGCAGTTGACCCAGGCTCCGCTGCTCTAAGGGCCGAAGGAGGGGGAGGACCTATATTTGTATCTCAGGGTCGAAGCAGAGGCCTTGAGCTCCGTCCTGGTTCGAGAAGAGGGGAAAAAGCAGCTCCCTATATATTATGTGAGCCGGGTCCTGAGGAAGGCCGAGCTTCGATATCCTATCTTGGAAAAGCTGGCTTTTGCTCTGGTCATCTCGACTCGGAGGCTCCGACCCCACTTCCAGGCACACTCCATCCGAGTGGTGACTGGCCATCCCCTCCGCAACATCTTTGAGGGGGTGGAGCATTCGGGTAGGTTGGCTAAGTGGTCGGTGGAATTGAGTGAGTTCGACATCTCCTTCGTCCCCCCCTCTCGATCAAGGCCCAAGCAATGACCGACTTTTTGGCTGACTACGTGGTCGAGGTGGCGGAGGAAGAACTCACTCATCCGGCTTCGTGGAAGGTGAATGTAGACGGCGTTTCGGGGGAACATTCCTTGGGGGTAGGGGTAATCTCGGAAAGCCCCCAGGGAACAAGAATCGAACAAACAATGGTGGTGCACTTTCCCATCACTAAAAACCAGGCCGAATATGAGGCCGTAATACCAGGGCTGCACCTGGCCAGGGAGCTGGGGGTGCTTGACGTGGAGGTCCTCACTGACTCCATGGTGGTGGCTTCCCAGATCAACAGGGAGTTCGAGGTAAGGGAGCTTACCCTCCAATTATACTTAGCGAAGGTGAAGGGGGTCATCAGTATGTTCCAGACCTCCATCCGATACGTGCCCAGGGAGGAGAACGAGCAGGTAGATCAACTGACAAAGCATGGTCCCCGGGTGGGGGTACCATCACTGATCTATTCCGCCCTTCCATTGCAGAGGGAAAGTTGATGGAGGTGGATCAACACCCCTCGTGGATGGACCCGTTCACGACCTTCCTTTCCACAGGAGAGTATCCGGAGGGGATGGACAAGAAAACGTTCAAATATAAGTCAACATACTATCTTCTCCGGGACGGACAATTGTATCTGAAGACTCTCGTGGATGCTGGCCCGTTGTGTGGCCGAGAGGGAGGTTCAGAGGATCTTAGAAGAAGTCCACTCTGGGGAGTGTGAGAGTCACTCCGGGAGTCGGACCTTGCAAGGAAGGATTGTCAGACAGGGGTATTTATGGCCTACCTTGGGCAACGACGCTGCAGAATTCATGAGAAAATGCCACAAGTGTCAATTATTTTCCCCCCTCCAGCTACAACGAGCTCAGCGCCTCAGGAACATCACAACCCCCTGGCCCTTTGCTATCTGGGGGATGGATTTGGTTGGATCCTTCCCCTAGGCCAGCGAGCAGAGGAAGTTCCTGTTGGTAATGATAGATTACTTCTCTAAGTGGTTGGAGGTAAAGGTGCTGGCTAAGGTGACTTCCCAGGTCATCAAAAATTTTGTTTGGGGGGAGATCATCTGCCGGCACGGGTTGCCGCAGGCCATCGTCACGGACAATGGGCCTCAGTTCGCCAGCGCGGAATTCATTAGCTTCTGTGAGAAGCTCGGAATTGACCTCAGATTCGCGTCGGTCCATCACCCCAGGAGCAACGGGCAGGTGGAGGCGGCAAACAAGATCATTGTGACCTCCTGAAGAAGAAGGTCGAAAACCTGAAGGGGAGCTGGGTGGAGCAGCTTCCCTCGGTCCTCTGGGCTCTGAGGACCACCCCCAACACAGCCACATGGGAGACCCCTTCAAGCTCTCCCATGGCAGTGAAGTAGTGCTTCCCATAAAATTTGAAGTCCAGACGCCTCGGGTGGTCGCGGCGGAGGAGGGCAGAGAAGAATAGCCGGCTGAAAACCAGGAGCAGCTGCGACTCTCCCTTGACATGGTGGAGGAGCTGCTTGACCTCTCCGCCATCCGACAGGAAGAAGTGAAGAGGAGAATGACTAAGTACTTTGACAGACACGTCAGGGTCAAACAATTCGCGGAAGGGGACTTGGTCTTGAAGAAGGTGGATGCAGCGGGGAGATCAGCAGCTGTGAGAAAGCTCTACCCCAACTGGGAGGGTCCATATATTGTGAAAGAAACATTAAAATCAGAAGGGTATCACCTCCGGAATGTGGAAGGCGAGACCCTAAGTCTCACCTGGAGTGGTGATGACCTGAAACGTTTTTACCCTTGAGACATGTAAGTGTTGCCTGGTTTTTAATAAAGCTTCTCGATGTGTCGATTCTCCTGTAGTGATTTGTGAAGTGTTCATTTGATAGACCCAGAGCAGATCCTGCTGCCAGGCTCTCATCTAGTTGACAGGGCTGGATGTCACTCGATGGTGTCTACCAGGACCCCGAGCAGATCCCGCTGTCAGGCTCTCACCTAGCTGGCTGGGCTGGATGTCACTCGTGTGTGTCTACTCGGATTTCAAGCAGATCCCGCTGCCAGGCTCTCACCTAGCTGGCAGGGCTGGATGTCACTCGTGTGTGTCTACCCGGACCCCGAGCAGATCCCGCTGCCAGACTCTCATCTAGCTGGCAGGGCTGGATGTCACTCGATGGTATCTACCCATACCCAGAGCAGATCCCGCTGCCAGACTCTCATCTAGCTGACAGGGCTGGATGTCACTCGATGGTGTCTACCCGGACCCCGAGCAGATCCCACTGTCAGGCTCTTACCTAGCTTGCAGGGCTGGATGTCACTCGAGCGTGTCTACCCGGACCCCTAGCAGATCTCGCTGTCAGGCTCTCACCTAGCTGGCAGGGTTGGATGTTACTCGTGTGTGTCTACCCAGGCCCCGAGCAGATCCTGCTGCTAGGCTCTCACCTAACTGGCAGGGCTGGATGTCACTCGTGTGTGTCTACCCAGACCCCGAGCAGATCCCGCTGCCAGACTCTCACCTAGCTGGCAGGGTTGTATGTCACTCGTGTGTGTCTACCTAGACCCCGAGCAGATCCCGCTGCCAGACTCTCACCTATCTGGCAGGGCTGGATGTCACTCGAGAGAGTCTACCCAGACTCCGAGCAGATCTCGCTGTCAGGCTCTCACCTAGCTGGCAGAACTGGATGTCACTCGTGAGAGTCTACTCAGACTCCCAACTGGCTAGCAGGACAGGTCTCGATGAACAAAATGATGTCAGAAGTCGGGGGCCCAGGCATCCGAACGTCTGAGGAAGAAATCGCAGAATTAACGGAATGGGTTCGGCATGTCGGCAAGCCGGAAGTGTCGAGCCGAGACTATGGATCGGCGATGCGAGATCTCGGGGCCCAACATAATCGCCCAGCACCCGAGAAACGGACAAGGCGGCGAGAGCCCAGGCCGCGTCGCGACCTCATGGGGGTCAGCTCGCACGAAACCCGACGACTCGGGTGCGAGCCGAGTCGGCTCACCTACCCTATATCGCATACAACATGATGAAGAATCTGGACTAAGGAGACGGGTCTCCACTCGCGGTTCGGCTAAGGCTCCCATATCTCCTGAGCTAGAATGGACACACGACCTCACTCGCGAGACGCGTGATAGGAGACAACGAGCAGGAGGATCAAAACAGGATGCGAATACAAAAGAGACAAGACAAAAGAATCTGCATTATAGAGAAGCAGCATTACAAGCAACAGTTCCAAAAAGCACATTTCATTGATCGGCAAAACTATAAGTTTGGGACTCGGCCCGCGTTTGCATCATTCAGCTACAGCTCACAGAGAAGGCTAGAAGAAGGCGGGATTTTTCCAAAGGTCCGATGACATATTTATAGCGTGAGGGTGAGACCCACCAAAAGATTCTCTCAAGCTCAGGAAAGCACTCACCGAACACGTGGGTTGGATGATTCTTTTCGACCTTGTACACGGGATTGTGTACAACCCCGTGTTCGCCGAGTGGGTCCAGCAGGCCAGGAGAGCTGACTAAGGCGACCTGCCCGCGCCAGAACAACATGCAGGCGAACTCAGAACGGCCAGCCCGCTCTCGCCAAAGCTAAGCGCGCGAGCTGCGTGGGCTGGCCCACCCACCCCGCATCCTCCTGAAGTTCGTCGAACTGAGTCGAGCTTTCGCCAAACTAGGCTTCTGAGTTGAGATAAGGGTTCGTAGAACTAAGCTCGGCGTTCGTCGAACTAAGCTCGGCATTCGTCGAACTCAATTTCTATGTAATTCCGGTGGTGACAGCCACAGATCGGCCAGCTCGCTCTCGCCAAAGCTACGCGGGCGAGCTGCGCGAGCCGGTCAATCCAGCCCACTCTCCCATAGGTGACTCGGTCACCAGCCCGCTTCATAACAAGAGCTGGCGGGCTGCAGCGGCCTGGCTCGCGCTCGCCTAAGGAGGCAAGGCGAGTTGCGGGAGCCAAGTCGCGTCCGCCTCAACATGGTGGCGAGTTGGGGCGAGCCGACCTCCAGATCCTTGGAACCTGCCCAGTGGGGCCTAGATGCAAAATTACCCGGGTGCCCTTACCAGGGGTGCAAATAGCTTGTTAGAACAGCAGAGTTACGCTGTTGGCAGACCCAGTTGGACTGCACATAGCTGTTCAAAACGGCGGAGGTTGCCTATTTGCAGGCCGATTTTAGAAAACTATAAATAAGAGCAAATGGGCACCTCAGAAGGCAGGCTGATTTGTGCTCTGATCTTCTTATGCTTTCTGAGGTAACCTTAGCTTCGCCTTTGGCTAAGGAGGGGAAGCACTCTAAGATCTTTCAGGTGTATTGTGGGACCTCCACGCAGAGCCCTTGGGTCAGTTCCCTTCTCTTTTCCTTTGTTATTTGGCTTGCAGGAGAGAAGTAGGTGCATGATCACCCCTTCCCCAAGGGTGAACTCCACAGATACCGAATTCTCGGTTTCAACACACGATGTGAGTGAATTCAACCTCGCTTTGATACCAAACTGATGCATACTAAAATTTGAAATTGATTTTTAAAGATAATTTTTGTGTCCCTTTTAAAATTGTGCGGCGTATTCCAAACGTCACGAGTAGTAACACGATAATTTAACTAAAGATTAGTAAACACGCATAAGGCGACTAACACTTGTCGTGTGTTATTACTCGTGTTAGTCGCCTTATGCAAACCCTATTCCCTGAAAAGTACAGGAAACTCATCTCTATTGGAAATATGTAACTCTAGGTGACGAAATCAACCGGGGAGACTGTTACGTGCTCTGGATTGAGAGCGGGTGCACCGTGGTAGGTCTGAGATGTTCCCAAGGGAGGAAGAGGAGCCCTTACTGAACTTCCGGTGATCTATGGTGGTCGGGGAAGGGAGGAGCGCGATCGACACGGTCGATGCTTCCGCTGCGGCTAGTGCGTCAAGCGGGGTGTTGCGCTATCGGGAAAAGAGAGGGGAGAGAGATAGAGAGAAATTAGAGAGAGATAATAGATTTCATTACTAATTGCTTGAACCACACACACATTGGTTCCGTCCCATATAAGGTGGAAATCGGTCCAATATCCAAAATACCAAATTGCCCTCCTCATTAAGGCTTAATACATGAGGATAAAACTTTTAAGCAAACATAGGAAAATACGAGTGGTAAAAATGAAAGGTGCTTTAGGCGGGTGCTATGCGCGGCACACGACGCTTGTACTTCATGCCCCAACATGGATCCGTAACATCTTCACCCTGCTCGACATCATGCTTATCCTCAAGCTTGTCTTGTGGTAGTGGTGGGAGCGGAACTAAGGGTGCGGTGGGCGGTTCGCTGATGAAGGCCTTCAGCTGGGACCAGTGGCGGACGCAGAGATTTTTCTTTGTGTGAGCGGTGTATGAAATGTATTAAAAAATGAAAATTATTAATTTGAATTATATCTAAAAATGGTAAATAACTATGACATAAAAAGAAAGTAAATGATAAAAAATGTGTAGAAAATATAATGAAAAATAAATATGTTAGAAAATAAAAAGATAAATAAATATGTAGGTAATAAAAAAATATAAGATGAATAGTACTTGAACCCATGACCTTATAGATAGATATCATACACTCTACCAACTTGGCTAAGATGCTTAATTGAATATATTTATGATATATTTATATATATTTTTTATATCTGTCAAATAAATAAATTATGCATTCTACTATTGATAAATGATATTTTTAAAACCAGTGTGGGCGGCCGCCCACACTAGGCGCTATGTGGGTCCGACCTTGGCTGGGACACATGGAATACATCATGAATCTGAGCGTCGGCGGGAAGGCGGAGGCGATACGCCACTTCCTCGATGTCGTTGGAAATTTCGAACGGGCCAAAGAACTTGGGCCCCAGCTTTTGACAGGCTCCCTTGGAGACGGTAGATTGACGGTAGGGGCGGCGTTTCAGCCAAAACCAATCTCCCGGGGCGAAGAACAGCTCGCGGTGACCCCTATTGTGGGTGGTCTCCATGCGTGCCTGGGCCTGAAGAAGGCGATCCCGTGCAAGGCGCAGAAGCTTGTCGCGTGAGTGCAACTCTGTGTCGACGGCGATGGAACGGGCGGAGACACTTCGGTAGGTAAGGAGTCTGGGTGTCTCCCTTCCATAGATGAGGCTGAATGGGGTGGTCTGGAGAGCTGTATGATAAGAAGTGTTGTAACTGCACTCCACCCATGGAAGCCAACGCGCCCAGTCTTTGGGGTGATCCCCTGTAATACAGCGGAGTACATCTCAAGTGTCTGATTGAACACTTCAGTCTGGCCGTCCGATTGAGGGTGATAGGCGGAAGAGAGGGCCAACTTTGTTGCGCAAAGGGCAAAGAGCTCCTGCCAGAACTGGGAGGTGAAAACCTTATCCCTGTCGGATACAATACTCCCGGGAATGCCATGGTGGCAAAACACCCAATCAAAAAAAGCACGGCCCACCGTGGGTCCGGTGATGGGGGGCTCATGGCAATGAAGTGCGCTCCCTTAGAGAACCGATTGACGACGACGAAAATGATGGCGTGACCCCGACACAGAGGTAATCCCTCGATGAAGTCCATCGATATGTCCGCCCAAATCTGAGTGGGAACCGAAAGGGGCTGCAGGAGGCCGGCAGGAGAAAGGGACTCGGATTTGCTGCTCTGGCAGACGAGGCAGGTGGAAATGAACGTCTGGATGCTCCGTTTGAGGCCGTGCCAAAAGAACTCGGCACGCACTCGTTGAAGGGTCTTCTGCACCCCTTTGTGTGTATGGCGTGGACTGCCGCTAAGATGTCAGTAATCAGCGGAGAAGAGTCGGGCACAAAGAAGCGATCCCGGTACAAGATCAGACCGTCATGTACTGACCAGTGTGGTGGAAGGCGGCCCTCCTGAATGCGGTGTAGGAGCTCGGTCAGGGTCGGTGTGTCGAGGATGACCTGGCGGAGGCGAGGCAGAAACAGAGACGACGGTGTGGAGACGGCAAAGAGTAGTGCGCCAGAAGAGTCGCGACGAGAGAGAGAGAGCGTCAGCCGCACGATTCAAGTGCCCCGCCATGAATTCCACTCGAAAGTCATAGCCCAAAAGTCGGCTCACCCAACGTTGTTGAGGAACTGTCGTCAGTCGCTGCTCCAATTAGTACTTGAGACTAAAATAATCAGTATAGATGATGAAAGCGCGGCCCCACAATTACGAGCACCAATGGTTAACGGCCTTGGCTAGGCCGATGAGCTCCTGCTCGTATGTCGGAAGTTTCCGGTGGTGGAGGGCGATCGTGCGGCTGAAATAAGCGATCAGGTGGCCCTATTGTTGCGGGACTGTTCCACACCCGAGTTCGGAAGCGTCGCACGCCACCTGAAAATCCTTCTCGAAATCCGGAAGCTGAAGGACCGGTGTCGAGAACAGGGCTTGCTGCAAAGCCCGGAAGGCCGCCGTGGCGGCGTCATCCCATACAAAACACTGGCGACGCAGAAGAGAGAGTAAGGAAGCGGCGATCACCATATAGCCCTGGATTAAGCGGCGGTAATAGCCTGCTAGGCCGAGGAACCTACGAAGCTCCCGCTGAGTTTGAGGAGGGGGCCAGTCGAGGACACCTTGAATCTTGGCCGGGTCGGCGGAAACACCCGCATGGTCGACGATGTGGCCCAGATTTGCCACTCTGGCCGTGCCGAAAGAGCATTTGGTCCGCTTAAGGGAGAGACGATGAGAGCGGACCAGTTGGAGGACAATGCGAAGGTGCTCAAGATGTGCTTCCCACGTCTTGTTGTACACCAAAATATCATCAAAAAAACAAGTACACATCGACGAAGGAGAGTGTGGAATACCTCATTCATGAGGGCTTGGAATGTAGAAGGTGTATTTGTGCGCACGAAGGGCATCACAAGGAAATCAAAATGCCCATGGTGCGTGCAGAATGCCGTCTTCTCCACATCGGCGGGGAACATACGGATCTGATGGTAGCCTGAGTAAAGGTCGAGCTTGGAGAAGAAACGGGCCCCATGTAACTCGTCCAACAACTCCTCGACCACTGGGATAGGGAATTTGTCCTTCACCGTGACCACGTTCAAGGCGCGGTAGTCCACACAGAAACGCCAAGAGTCGTCCTTTTAGTGCACGAAAAGGACAGGGGAGGAGAATGGCGAAACGCTGTGACGGATGATTCCCTGACAAAGCATGTCGGCGCACTGCCGCTCGATCTCGTCCTTCTGCAAGAAGGGGTAGAGGTAGGGGCGAACGACCACTGGTGCTGTGTTTGGAAGAAGACAAATGTAGTGGTCCTGGCGGCCGAAAGGGGGAAGGCCGGCAGGCGGAAGCATGGTGTCGCTAAACTCGGCAAGAAGGGACGAAAGGTCCTGCTGCACTGGTGGCTCGAGCTGAAGGGAGGAGATGTGGCTCGAATATACTATCAGACGACCCTGCCAAACCGTCAGCCAGGGGCCTGGACCCCAAGACATCGTCATGCCCTCCAAATCCCACAAAATTGGGCTGAGGGTGCGCAACCAGCGCGTTCCCAAAACCACGTCGAATCCCCGTAAGGCGATGACAAAGAAGTCGACATATGAATGATAGTCCTCCACGATGATGGGAACCGCTCGGCAAACCCTGTACAGACTATGGCGGCGCCATTCAGCACGATCACACTCAAACGACTGCGGCTGGTGATGGGTAGCTGGAGCCGCTGGGCGGCGAGATCGCTGGGCGGCGAGATCGCTGAGGAAGCTGTGTACTACCCGTGTCCATGAGGGCTAAGAGGCGGTAACCTGCGACGGTAATGGGCATCTGCAATGTGTCGGAAGTGTGAGGGCCGGACATGCCATTTATGGAAATCGCCGGGTCCCCTGGCCCGTCATCCCCAATGTCCTCATTTGAGGGGTCATCAACCTCAAGCCAAAAGAGGCGCTTACAACGGTGTCCTTTCTCATAGTGTTCATCACAATTGAAACAGAGCCCTTTGGCACGTCGGTCAGCCATCTCCTAGGGTGACAGGCGTCGGATGGTGGTGGGCCGTGCCCCCTCCTTGGGCCGGTGGAGGCTGCTGCTAACTGCGGTGTGGGCCTGGCTGGAGCTTCGAAAGGAGCTTTTGCAAGTACGACGACCGAGATACGGTCGGTCCATGATAATTCGCTTCTCGCAGAGGCAAGCCAAACTCATGGCTGTAGTGAGATCGGGGGGGGGGGGGGGTTATGAAATTCAACATCCATGCACAGCCGCTCGTGGAGGCCGGCGATGAAGAAGGCTATTTGGTGGGCCTAGGAAATGGTTGGGGCTCGCGCCAGGAGCACCTGAAATTGCTCCAAGTAGTCATCAACGGTTCCGGACTGCTTGAGAGAGATCAGATTGCTGATGGGGTTGTTGTCGAGCGGTGAGCCAAAACGGAGAGTGCACTGAGCCTTGAAGTCATCCCACGTAAGGTCGGGCCTCTCCCGATGAAGGTGCAAGAACCAAAGTTGGGCCGAGCCCATGAGGTGGAAGGAGGCGACACCAAGCCAATACTCCCATGGGGTGCGTTGCACAGTGAAGAACTGCTCGCAATGATTCAACCAGGTCAAGGGATCTTCGCGCACGTCGAAGATCAGAAAATCAAGTTTGACATAACGGGGCACGGTAGAGTGGTCGGAGCGGGAGGGAAAATCAGGCGGTCGGGGCTCAGCTGGAAGATCAGGAACGGATGGCAAGGAATCTGCGGTGGGGCGAGGCGCCGGCGGCATGCCGTCCGGTCGGAGGGCGGCCAAGAGTGACTGGTGGTTGTCCTCCATCATCGTTTTAAAAGACTCCAAAACCTGAGCGAGGGTAGGGCTGCCCCCATTGCCGTCGTCCATGGCGGAGGAAACTGGTGGTTGAGGTGAAGGTGGAGGAAGTAACCCGGTAGATGCGGCGAGGAGGTATTCTCCAGTGAGGGAAGAACCCAGAAGTATAGGCCGGCAAGGAAGTGGGCGGGACGGGTGGCGGAGCGGCGAAAACTGTGGAAAACCGCTGGTAGCGGGCAGTGGGTCCGACAGAAAAAACGGGATGGCGGGAGTAGCCGGAACGTTGCGCGCTGATGTCGGGGTGGCCAGATCTGCTTCGGACAGGGCACAGAAAGCCGGATCTGGAGTGGAGGCCGGGGGGAGGAAGGTTTCCTCTGATACCAAGTTGTTACGTGCTCGGGATTGAGAGCGGCTGCACCGTGGTAGGGCTGAGATGTTCTCAAGGGAGGAAGAGCCCTTCCTGAACTTCCGGTGATCTATGGTGGCCATGGGAGGGAGGAGCGCGATCGGCGCGGTCGATGCTTCCGCTGCGGCTAGGGCGTCGGGCTGGGTGTTGCGGTATCGGGAAAAGAGGGGGAGAGAGATAGAGAGAAGTTAGAGAGAGAGAATAGATTTCATTACTAATTGCTTGAACCACACACACATTGGTTCCGCCCCATATAAGGTGGAAACCGGTCCAATATCCAAAATAACAAATTGCCCTCCTCATTAAAGCTTAATACACCAGGATAAAATTTTTAAGCAAACATAGGAAATTACTTATGGTAAAAATAAAAGGTGCTTTAGGCGGGTGCTATGCGCTGCACCCGTCGCTTGTACGTCATGCCCCAACGAGGATCCTAACAGAGACATTTTGAGGCTTATAAAGGCAGAGTTCTCGCTGGAGCTTCCCGTCGATGTTGTGAAGGACTCGCAAAAGTGTATCGAGGAGCGGAGACAGCTTCAGCGCAGTAGAGCCTATATATATCCCATGAAGGGAGGCTATCTCGATGAGGGCTGCCCTGTAGAGGAGGAGCCAAGATGTAGCAAGTATTGGTGCTGATGCAGCGAGTAATGGTGCGGTTGAATTCGTGTGAGACCGGGAATATCCACACATGACCAAAAAGATTTAATGTGAAGGCTGGGAAAAATTTTGCAAGAGGAGAGCAGCGGGGACATCTTTAAGTTAGAGTGCATGGTATTACTAAATACCGCAATCTTTATGTATTATATATGTTTTGTTTATTTAAATCCTTCCGATTTGCCTAAAATTGTATACGTGAAGTTTCTTCCACACAAGAAACTCTTCTCTACATATGCTTGTTTGCTTGCCATTTTATGTTGGGTTTATGTCACAATTTATTTCAGTTTGTTATTTTAATGGTCTGTGTGGCTCAGGTACAGTTGCATCTTCCCTTCAATTACTTTTCCGTTCCTGTTTTTGTTGATCTATTTAGTTTGCCCCTTTGCTTTCAAACCTCTTTCCCTCTCAATGCTCTGGTAGTGATATGCAAAAGAAAATTTCATTTAGGATGTTGGCTAGCTGGAGTTTAATTGTGGGATATCACTGTGTGGTAAGTTGTTATCATTATCACGTGTTTGTATTTTTCTCAGGAATAAAAGTTCAGAGTCTCAGAAAAGGTCAAATTACTATGGACATCGACTTAAGGTGGGGTGGAGATCCTAATATAGTTCTAGCAGTTGAAGCTCTTGTTGCTTCATTACCTATTCAGGTTGGAAATTTCAATTAAAAATGTACTTTTAATTTACATAGTACTTTTGATATATTTCTGTGATTCTAACATTATTATTTTTATTTGGACGACAGTTGAAGGATCTCCAAGTTTTTACTATTTTGCGTGTTATATTCCAACTTTCTGAAGAAATTCCTTGTATATCTGCGGTTGTTGTGGCTCTCCTTTCAGAGGTACGAAGCATATTCCATGTCACATTTTGCATTTTTACCTTCAAAATGTTGGACTAACTTTTCATTCCCGGGGGGAATTATTAATAAATATTTGGATGTTTAGATTTGCATTCTGATGGAATTTTTTGTTTGCATTTCACTTGTGGCTTATGACACCAAGATGATATGATGCCAGGTGCTCAAGATATTTCTTCTGAGACATCTTTAAGTTAGTGTGTGTGGTATTTACTTCATAGAGAATAATGGCTCAGATGCCATAAGACCTCATATGACAGTGCACCTTGATCTGTGACTTTGTTTCGTCTTCAATCATAAAGACAATACTCAACCGTCCATGTGTCTATGACAAAGGCCTAGTTCTAGGAAACTATTATAAGCCCAAGAGTGTAGGCATGCATATGACGCATGCACATCCTGCTGAAACTTCATTCCTCGACCATTGGGTATTAGTAGTGAGGCCCGAGAAGTTTCCTTCAACTAGGGGTGGGTACCATTTGGTGAGGTTCCAGACTGATCTTGGCTTGGAACTGCATAAGAACGAAACCAAACATTTAAGTGAATCAAAATCAAAACAGCAAAAAAAAAGGATTGGAGTAATCATTTTGTTCTGCTTCATTTGTTTTTCAATCTAAGGTGAAAAATTAAGATAAATAAAATTCGAGCATTACTTTGTTCAAGGTTATTTATTTTCTAATCGTATTTGAGCTTCGTTTGACGGCCTCCATGTTTTAAAATTGTTAATAATAGTCTCACATTGTCAGTCCACTATGTTCTGATCTGTTTATATGGCAAGGCAACCCTCACATGTTAAGCCGGTTTTTTAGGTTGAGTTAGGTCAAACCTAACATGATATCAGAGAGAGGTTCTACTCAGTTTCTGTGTAGTTCCGTCTGGTCCGCCCATGAGCTCTGTATCTCGGTTCCGTCCAGTCAACCCATGCTATGGGCGAGAGGGGATGTTAATAATAGTCCCACATTGTCAGTACACTCTGTTCTGATCTGTTTATATGACAAGCCAACCCTCACCTGTTAAGCTGGTTTTTCAGGTTGAGTTAGATCAAACCTAATAAAAATCAAGATTGTAAATATCGGTTGTCGGCGATATGTCGGATGTCAGATATTTTAAAATATTTCGTTTTCATATCTTATAATTTTAAAATTAATTTTTATGTATACTAATTATAATTATGTGTTTTAAATGTTTAAAAAAATTAATATAACAAATAGACGAAGAATGAGTCATGCATATCCAAAATAAATTGGAAAAGTAACCAAGATAAAATAATATTATCAAGTACAAAATGTTACATTATAAATATATTTAATATTATATAATAATCTTATTTTAATAATACTAAGTTTATAACAAATAATTTTTGTTCAAAAAGTAACTATCATTGATTGATTGTAAGTCTTTCTGAGCTTATATATTTATATTAAAACTACTAAAATATTAAATTAATAAATGTGCTAAACTTTTTCACCTTTTTTGTATTATGAAGCAAAAATTTTTGTGAAATAATTATACAAAATTGGTTGTAAGAATTAAATGTAAAAAAAACTAAACATATACTGTTATGTCGACGGATATATTCACAAGTTATGTCGACGGATATATAAAAAAATGGATATGTCTGACTATATTTTATAAAAGGACAATCTAATTTTTATTTTAAAAAAATGTCTTTTTGCCCTCAAAAACATGTCGGCGGACATATCAGACATGTTGAAGGACATTTAAAACAATGTTTAAAATAGTGTTCAAAGTTGTTTATTTACTTTCTTATCGATTTTACTCTATAATTAAACTTTAATTATGCTTAACTAATTATATAGATGATACAAATTATTTAAAGATATAACCTTATTATTAAACTTAAATGTATTCATAGTTTTTATTAAAAATCACATTTCACTCAATATAATTTCTAGGATTTTATGAATTCTAAAAGTTAATAAAAAAAATAATCTTAGATGTTTATATATATATAGTTATTTTCTCCAAATTTTCACCATACTTGTACTCTTAGTTGTGTATAATTTTTCAAATTTGAAGTTGTAAGAAAGTTGATAAACATTGAATAAATCAAATAAAAAATTAAGTCATCCAGTATTGAGCTTATTTTTAGCTTATTCCTGAGCATAAAAGAAGGAAGCTTATATTTGTAAGCCCCAAATCGCTATTTTCAACCCTTCGATATTTGCAACCCTCAAATCGCTATTTACAATCACATTGGATATTTGCAGCCCCTAGGCCAAAAAACATAAAATTCTATTTTTTATTGTAATAATCAAATTTAGAAGACCAAAATAAATGTATAACATTCAAATAAAATCAAAAAATTATCATTGGACATGAAAACATCTTCCCAAAATGATGAACTCAAACATTAGTAGTCTAAATTTGAATTATTCAAATATATAATGTTGTGGAAATTTTACAAAATATTTATGATGTCTTTTTTGTTAAGTCCCATAAGATTGCATGGCTAATGTAAGAATGGAGTGACGACAAACCTACAAAAAGTGATGATTAAAAACTAGAAAAAAACACACACACGTAATCAATCATAGTTCAACTACCAAATATGCATACATTTCAAAAATTTTGAATACGTGGTATATAAGGAATGTCTCAGTCTTCAGTCATAGCATCATGATACCTCGACCATACTTGAAATATTGGAGGTAGTGAACAACTTTACCGTATTTTCAAAAGAACAAAGTTGTAATTAACGAAACCAATGTAGTTGATTCTTCTAAATGTCGGTGGCGTTGAATGCAATGGAAGAAAGGTAAATGAATGTTGGCTTGAGTAATGAACAAATTGGATATTGTAACATCATGCCGCTAAAAGACCCGTATCTGACATGGACATTCATTTATCAACCAGGGAAAGAGTAATATAATAATATAGCGAGCTCAATAGCTCTAACTTCCTTGTCATTCCAAATATCACGTTGTATAATGCTTCTTTTTGTTTTAATTCTTTGCATAAATCACGCCGAACTTGAATCCAATTTTCACTCATGTTCATAGCAACACGTATTACTCTATATCTGTAATGACCATCACGTATCACATCAATAATATGTGTTGCATGTATCATGTATGTCGACATTCGTGATCAGATGCTCTTAAGCAATTTATTTCTTGCGTGAATAACTCTTCGTGCAACTTTCTTCATATTTATCTTAAATTGTTTTATTTTTGTTGGTTGGTGGTCAAACATCAAGATATGTTTAAAATGTGAAGGGTTTCATATTGTTGATTTGTAATCATCCAACATTTTTTTTCAAACTTCCTTTTGGACGTCCCCTCAACTTGCTTGGTATTTTAGGTTCTTGAGTTTGACTTAATGGTGGATTGAATATTTCACAGAGCTTTCTTTTCAGTTTTTTTGTAGATCACTACTTTTCTAAGAGCCCTTCAATATCATCAATATCAAGATAATTTGCTTCCGTATCTTCTACTTTAACCGAGGAAATATGTTTAGTTTCATACAAAGATGAGTGTTTCCAATGTTTATGCATCATCCAAAATGGCAATGCATTACAACCATTGATGTACAATAACAACTTATGTGCGCATGGTAATCCAAAATTATATCTCACTTTATGCACACATTTTTTCATGTTTAAATTAACATTATTTAGAAGAAAGTACTTCTTTCTTGATAAGCTCTAAAGCAAAAACTGAAACATTAACAACTAGCTCGGTGTATACAAACCTTTAAAGCACGTGATAACCTGAATCTTGCTCTGCCCAAACATCTTCTTATTCTATGTATGTTGTAAAGTAAGTAACCGATCAAATGCTTTTCATATGATAGTGAGATTACTAATAGAAACTTCTATGAATTTCTTCTGTTTTCTATGTTCACTCTCAACACGGTTAATAGACGTATTGCCCAAATGCAAATGTTTCTCAGTTCATGTAGAGATAAAATATTTTTTGTATGGCTCTAGCCATGTTGTTGTAACATATAAAAGCCCATTAGGGTACTTGATTCCTTAAACATTTATTATTTGATTAAAGTGCATGTTGAACTCAATTTCAGTTCTAGCTTTAACTACATGTTGCCAAACTCTCCAAAAATGCTGCAATTATTTCCGATAGTGATTTTTTTGCAATAAATCAAATCATTCCTACTAATATGTACCCGACATAATAGATTTTTTGTTTGAGGGAAACAACCTTGATTGCATTCATTAAAGATATGTCCCGATCAATTACAAAACAATTTGGCAAAATATTCTCATCAAACATACTCCTAAAGCACTCCAAAGCCCATCTGTAGCTTGCCTCTGTTTCATTTGACATGAAGGCAAAAGTAGAGAAAAAACTGATTTGTTGATATTACACCCACAATGCAAAGCAGTGGTAATCGGTATCGGTTTGTCTTATATGTGCAATCAATCATGAAGGTGTTTGAGAACATATTGCTTAAAAGAACGGAATTTGGATGAGCAAAATACAAACTCTCTAATTGATTAGTGATGCATTGACTGCATGAAAACCAATATATCCGTAATCAACAATATATTTGAACAAATATTGAAGTGGAGTCCTCCCTCCAATTCAGCTCAAGTATCTTTGTTTTCTGATTGTAAATTGTCCTCAAACTGGTGGTATTTGATGATTTTTTTTCTTTAGTGCTATTAATATTTTACAGGGTTTTACGCTCTCATTGCACATATCCTCAACTATTTTCTGCTCATAATTGTTTAATCTTACGACATATGAATGCGCTTCATCAAACTGGTAGTATTTTTTGCTCTACCCAAACTCTAGTTTTTTGCTTTTTTTTCAAATTTGTCGACCCTGAAAATGATGACAACGAAGCATTAGACCTCTACCAATGTGTCTTTCCCATTCAATCAATTTGTCCTTGCTAGGAGCCTAGGAAAGCTCAAATTTGTCACAAAATGTTGCCCAACTTCTACATGTGGTTGTTGAGAAATGGCTCTATATGTCAATAATTTTTGCTCTTCACTACTCATTTCAATCTAGAAACAAATTAAACAAAATTAATCCTAACAATGCAACAATTAACCCAAAAACTAACAATCCTACAACATTGGACTAAACGCTAACAATGAAAAGCTATATTTTTCCCAAGCAAAACCATCTTTTTTCCAAGCAAAACAGAGGCAAGGATGAAAAAGTTTCTTGGGAGGACGGAAATGGCCTGGCTCGGCTGCTCGGGATGGCGAAATAGGAAGAAAGGGGCGCCGTATTCTGGATTTGAATGGGGAAATGGACTAGATCAACGACAAGGAACCCTATATCGGAGACGGCGATTTCAGGCTTCTCCAGGCGGCGATCGCGTCGATTTTGGGGAGGACGGCGGGGAAGTCGTGAAACCAGGCGAGAGCGAATGGGGCGGCGTATTCGGGCTTCGGATGGGGTGGGCACTGTAATTAAATCTTTTTAGGTTAATAAAGCTTTAGATTTTAGAGTTTTGGTGATGCAAATAGCTATTGTTGGCCTGCAAATATAAGCGCCCAAATTGCCTAAAAGAATAATTCAGTCAATAACCAATTTTTTTTATTCATTTGTCTAGCTTTAAAAATTTGTTTAAACTTATTCAATTATCTAACTAAACGGACATAAACTATGTTAATATGAATAACTTGGGTTGTTCATCAAGTGCTCTAATTTTCTTACAACCTTAAGTTTTTGGTTCAGTTTATACTTTACATGTATTTGTAAGCTATAAATTTGAGCTCAAGCATTTCTTTTTTATTATGTGATTCACGTATTAACATCATGGCATTAAATTTTTTCCATGTTTAGCATAATCTCAAGTTACGCAAGTTTAAATTAATTGATTTATGCAAATTCCAAACATAAATAATCAATATTTTGGTTTGTGTTTTTTTTATTCAAGCTATTTTTTGGCCAACGATACTTCAAATTTTGAATGAGCGGACCTTCGTCTGTTCTGCTAGATATAGCTTACACTCATATCACACTAGACAACTGACAAGGCAGTGCATGCAAGTAATTTCATTGTGGGCACCTAATTCTACTTAGATAAGTTTCTAATCTAAAGAAGCGTGGACCATCATACGACGTCAACATACTATGTCCACCATGACTTCATTAATGGACAATATGTATGATATCTGTAGAGAAAGACGCAAGAGAGAGAAAATAGCCAAGAATTTTATTATATCTTTAAATACATGAATACATACACTTATACAGAGAGAGAGAGGGAGAGCCTTCCACATCTACAATGTGGGACTAAATAGAATATACATGGGTTTTTACATGAGCTCCTCCTAATGAGTTTTTTCATTACATCTTAACACTCCCCCGCAAGCCGGAGCATACAAGTCGTAGGCACCAAGCTTGGATAAGAACTGATGATATAATGTCTGAGAGAGAACTTTCGTGAATATATCAGCAACTTGTCCTGACGCAGAGACATGCTCTAACTCCAACTTATTCGATTGAACTTTTTCCCGAATGAAGTGACAATCAACTTCAATATGCTTTGTTCGCTCATGAAATACGTGATTCTTGGCAATATGTATGGCTGCTTGACTGTCACAGAACAGGGTGGTCGGAGAGGAGAGTTTGAGACCCAAATCACTGAGAACTCTCAAATCAGGTGAGATCAGAGACAACCGTTGCCATACCACTGTACTCGGCCTCAGCAGATGAGCGAGCAACAACCGTCTGTTTCTTGCTACATCAGGTAATAAGGTGTCCACCAAGGTAGGTGCAAAAACTAGTCGTAGAATGCCTATCATAAAGGGAACATGCGTAGTCAGTTGCGCAACAAGAGACCGAGACGAGGACGGTTTGTAAACAAGTTCTTGTCCTGGAACAGTCTTCAAGTATCTGAGAATTCGCTCGACGGCTTGGAGATGAGATGTCCGACGAGCATGCATAAATTAGCTCACAACCTAACAACAAATGAGATATCAGACAATGTTACCGTAGATAGATTAGTTTCCCTACAAGCGTCGATAGTACTCTGGATTTGTAAGAACAGGATCAGTTCCAGATTCATGTGCAGACCGCTTATGATTCACATCCATAGGAGTGTCTGCAAGTTTACATCCTGAGTAACCCGCATCTTGCAGAAGATCAGTGCAATACGTAGACAAGTCCATCAGATCTCCTTGCAACCCCAAGCTCAAGGAAGCATCGAAGATTGCCCAGGTCTTTTGTCTGAAAAGCTGAGTTTAAATGTTGCTTGATGTTTTGAATCTCTATAGTGTCGTCACCCGTTATTAGAATGTCATCAACATACATAAGGATAATTATAGTACCTGTTGGTTGATGACGAGTGAAGAGAGCGAAATCAACAGAGCTCCGTGAGAAACCAACCTCGTGAACCACTTTGCTGAATTTGTCAAACCAAGCGCGAGAAGACTGTTTGAGACCATATATAGACTTCCGGAGATGACATACACGAGAATCCTCCGTGGTCTCAAACTCGGGCGGTTGGTCCATATAAATAGTCTTTTGGAGATCGTCATTGAGAAAGACATTTTGGATGTCCAGTTGATGTGGGGGCCACTGTCGATGCACAATAAGGGAGATCGGGACTCGAACAAGATTCAACTTGGCGACTGAGGAAAAGGTTTCGTTGTAATCAAGATCATGTTGTTGAGTGAAACCTCTGGCGAGAAGGCGGGTTTTGAGACATTCAACAATGTCATCTGGATCATGCTTGACAGCAAAGACCCATTTGTAGCTAACACAAGACTGGCCGGGAGGGAGAGGAACTAGGTCCCAAGTCCAGTTAGCCCAGAGGGCTGCCGTTTCTTCGTCCATGGCTGCACGCCACCTCGGGTGTTGGAGAGCTTCCTACAAAGAGTGAGGAACTTAAATGGTGGAGAGAGAGAGGACAAATTTGAGAAGAGGCGGAGATAGGCGATGTAGTGAGGCATAATTCGCCATTGGATGAGCCATAGAGATTGATGTCGGATCGTCAGGTCGCGGGATAACATCGGTAGAAGGGAGCTATTGTAAGACATTTGTCAGGGATGAGCGACGAGTATAGACACAGAGAAGTGGAGGAGGAGGTGGTGGAGGTAATGTTGGCATTGGGAGTGGAGGAGGAGGAACTGTGTGGGGCAAAGTCGTGACGGGGACAGTCAAACGATCAATTGTGGAAGGTGGAGGCAGTGTGGAAGAGGTGGAGTAGAAAGACTGATCCTCAATAAAGGTGACATCAGCAGAGACGAGCACCTTTTCGTCCGCAAGAGAGTAGCATACATATCTTTTCTGAGTGCGGGAGTAGCCAATAAACATACATTTTGTTGCTCGATAGGCAACTTTGTCATTCAGTGGTCCCAGAGAGTGGACATAGCAGGTACAGCCTAAGACACGGGGCGTGAGGGAGAATGGAAACTTGGAAGGAAACAATAGGACGAATGGAGAAGCGAAGTCAAACACAGAGGAGGGCATGCGATTGATGAGATGACAAGCAGTAGAGACTGCAAAGTTCCAATATTTAGTGGGAACCTGCATTTGTAACATAAGAGACCGAGTAACATCAAGAAGATGTTGATTCTTTCGCTCGGCCATACCGTTTTGTTAGGGGGTATAAGCATATGAGTTCTGATGGACAATCCCAAACTCGGTGCATAAATTTGAGAAGGTGTGGTTAGTATATTCACGAGCATTATCTATGCGAATTATCTTTAAGGTAACAGAGAATTGCATACGCGTCTCAATAATAAAGGCACGAAAGACAGATGTTAGTTCAATACGATCGCGATGTAGATAAAGTCATGTGAGACGCGAATAATCATCAATAAAGGTAACAAAATATCGATAGCCAAAAACACCGGGGATTTTATAGGACCCCCAGATATCAGAATATACTAAAAAAAACGGAATATCACTCCGATTACATGTAGGTGAAAAAGAAACACGATGTTGTTTGTCAAAGATACATGATTCATAAGAAAACTCATGCAAGGAGACACCAGTAAGAGCTTTCTTTAGAATCAGAGAGCTGCATGACCAAGACGACGATGCCAATCAACGGAGGGGACTGCAAAGGATGGTATGGGGAGCATCCAAGAGATAAATCTCATTCGATAGTCGTCCTTTACCAATGATATTTCGTGTTCAATGATTCCGCACAACAAAAGACGAAGGAGAGAAGATTAGGCAGCAATCAAGGCCCTAAGCAAGCCTACTAACAGAGAGTGGATTGAAGGGTGATCCTTGAACATGAAGGACCGAGGACAAGGAGAGAGTAGGAGTGAGCCGCAGGTCAGCAGCTCCAGACACTGGAGTTGTGTCGTCGTTTGCCACAATGATGAACTTGGGATAATCATAGTGCATGTACTGAGGTGGCTTCTGAGAGATAATGTGGTGAGTAGCACCGGAGTCCACGATCCAGTGAGAGCTATGAGAGAGATGGGATATACTTTCGGTGGAGAAAGATGCAACCAAGCCAGATGAGCGATTAACAACGCCTTGGAGCTGCTGAAGCTGGAGGCGAAGGTCGTTGATATCTTGCTGGGTAGACGAGTTTGATTCGGTTGGAATAGAGCCTGGGTGATGAGGAGCAGCGACAGTTGTAGTAAGATGAGGAGGCAGTGCATGCTTGCGGTAGCAGGTGACTTCAAGATGACCATCCTGACTACAGTGGGTACACTTGAGAGTAGAGCGCCCCACACGTCCTCGACCTCGAGATGTGAATCATATCCCCGATTAGAAGAGCCACGAGCTTGAGGAGCAGGAGTAGATAAGAGGGGCTGCTGGAGCAGAGCGGGAGAGAAGCTGGGAGGAACCTCAGATGGTGGTGTAACCTTGAGCAACATGGAACAAACATCAGACAAAGAGGACGTAGTGGAAGAGAAAAGAATCTGAGCCCTGGCGCTTTGAAGATGACTGAGAACACGAGCCATCATCATAGCGATCCCAACAGCTTCTTTTTGTGCCCGTTGAGTTGCAAGATCTGTGGAGGGGGGTTGATTTGTATCCAAGCTTCCACCAGAGTTTTAGCCTTCGCAACAAAGGAAGTCAAGTCGCCCGTGGCTCCAGGGTCCAGTGATTGAAGGGCAGAGATAATGTCAAACAGGTGTTGTAAGTTATCCTTGCCAGAGTAGAAAGAATGCAGCTCATCCCACATTTCCTTATTCGTTTCATAATACATGGTCATTCGGTATGGCTCGGCGTCCATGGAATTAAGCATCCAGGATTGGACCCGACCGTCATCACGGAGCCAATCAGCGGTAGGGTCAGCAGGTTGGGCCCGAGTGAGATGATAGAGAAGACCCTTTGTCTGTAGAACACGACGGACCGAATGTACCCATTCGAGAAAGTTGGCCTTCCCGCTAAGAGAGATGGTGGTTATGCGAAGCTCATCACGAACTTCAGAAGGCAGGGCAACAACACGTGCAGTAAGGGAGGGAGCTGTTGTAGAGGACATGATGGCTAGAAAAGAACGGTCGGTCGGCTAGGAGAAACTGATCGGGCGGCTAGAAGACGGTGACCTGGTGGATAGAAGC
Source organism: Platanthera guangdongensis (assembly GCA_039583875.1). NCBI lineage: Eukaryota > Viridiplantae > Streptophyta > Magnoliopsida > Asparagales > Orchidaceae > Platanthera > Platanthera guangdongensis. Next base: position 30,053,862 of record CM077152.1, on the reverse strand, counting down.
AGACAAACCGCAGACAAGGGTGGGCAGAGAGAAAAGCGACTAAGCCCGCAGCAGACAACCTCTGTCAGGCATGGAGACAAGAGAGCAAAGGTCGCCGGAAGCAGAGACCGCGGCTAGCAACACGCAGAAGTTACAAATCGCGGGAAGCTGGACGCAAGTCAGGCCGCAGCGAGTAGAGAGCAGCGGGGAGTAAGTCGCAAACTGAGGCCGCTGCGGACAAGGCAAGCGAATAGCCAACGAGGCCACTACGAGTAGAGAGCAGAGAGCAAACACGCGGTTAAAAAGGGAACCGACAGTTTAGAAAGCAGAGAGCGGCTAGCGGACAAGACAAGCGGCTAGCGGACAAGGCTGCTGCGAGTAGAGAGCAAAGAGCAAACACGCAGTTAGAAAGAGAACCCGCAGAGAAGAGGAAGCCGCGAAAGCGAGGGACTCACTGATTAGGAGATTATAAAAACCAGGGGGAATGAGAAGAGAGGTGGATGCCACGGAAAAGAAAAGGAAGCGGATAAGAAGGGAGAAGGCCGCAACCCGGAGCGATTAGAAGGGAGAAGGGTTGGCGGGCGGGAAAAAAGGAGTCCGCAAAGGAGCGGATAGGGAGAATGTGCGGGTAGGGAAAGAAAGGCTGCATGAGGTGCCTAACCGGAGACCACAAAGGAGTTCGTAAAGGGCGGTTAGACTGGCGGTCTGAGGAGAGATGGCGTCCTGGAGTAGAAATCGCGGGAGGGAAGAATTGAGGTGGAACCACGGAAGAAGGGGGTTGTGGATAGAAGAGAGAGTCCGCAGAAGCAGGAGCCAAGAAGGCGTGCGGTTAGAAGAAGTTTAACTGCCCAGAGCACAGCGTGGAGTATAAGTCGGAGAACCTAGCTCTGATACCGTGTAGGGAAAGAGAAAGAGAGGGAGAGCTTTCTACATCTACAATGTGAGACTAAATAGAATATACATGGGCTTTTACATGGGCTTCTCCTAATGGATTTTTTCATTACATCTTAACAATATCATCATTTAGGCGTGGGTCATGCTTCTTCAACCTTTGATTGATTAGACCATCATTTGTTCTATTCGGCACTCTACCTAGATTAAGCAACCAATGAACTATTTGAACAAAAGGACATTCTTCACATTCCCTCTTTGTGCAGTCGCTATTTTCAATCTGGTCATGATTCAATAATTATGACTAGGGAAACAAACCATCTCTTTCTATACCATCGAATCCTTATAGTACAATGCAAGAATAGCTCATAGATAACCATTTTCATGTCACCTACTCCCAATTATTTAACACGGCTACTTAACCTGTCACGATCCCTCATTTACAACTCTCAACCTTGCTAAGTCAACCACTCCATCTCTAACCCATAACGACAAATCTTATGTTACCTACTTTAAAGGGAATAATTGACACGAGGAGGATACTATAAAAGGAAAAGTGATATCATCATTTTAAGGTGGTCGAATGATTGGCGGTTGATTCCCATCAAACCTAAACCCCTGTATTGAGTGTGAGTGAGAGGAAGAAGAGCTATGTAACCTGGAACAATATTTTCCCAAATCTAGTGAAAACCCTCTCTCGCTCACCGTATATGTCCCCGGATTGAATCACTAAACTCTAAGGCTCCTTGTCTTTCTCTGGCTTTGTTTATGTGGCTCCTGCTTCATCAATTTGGTGCACGTTCTGACACTAAAAGCAATTATTTTACGATACATTTATATTGAGATTGAGATGTCTTATTTGTGACATTTACAATCATCCTATGTGACTTAAACATTTCTTTGGGGTAAAGTCCTAACTGTGTATATGCTCCAGTAGGCTCATGATCAAATAGCCCTTCATTTTGCCCCTATGTTTAATTTTAAAAATGGTCACTGGAGTCAAAATGTATGTCTTTATTATAGTTTTCTTATGTCAACTCATTGGCACAGGAGGGATCCAAGACTTTCTGCATTTGTGATGCCAGTTATCAATCACTCTCATGATCACTATCTAGTATGACCAAATAAAGCGCTTTAAGCGACAAAAATCATTGTGGTTACATCAGATTTATGGTTGTCAACTGTGTGATCCACCAGGTTTAGCTCCTCCACTGTCACGCATCCTGCACATCAGTCGGTTCTTTCCTCTTAGTGCCATGAGAGGAAAACAAGGCTTTTTGTGGGTTTAAGAATGAATTAAATTGAGTTTTCTACCAATCCGACAACTCTGTGGAGGCACTAGCTCATCGGATTTGTGGCGAACTCACATCATACTATCCTCATACTCATAATATCCATACATGTTTATCTCTATCATGACCACTTCATGAAAAATAAGGGAGGGGGGGGGGGTGACTAATACTGCTGGAAGGATCTTTCTTTTTGCTTGCGTGTACTATAACTGATATTGTTGTGATCTGTTTAATTGGCATTTTTTACAGATCCTATTCGAGGTTTGGTTCATCTTTGTATACTGTACATGCTGTAATAATCATATGAACATTATATGAATGAACTGTAAATAGTTACTTCAAAAGTCCTTGATTTAGAATATCTATAAGTTGAGAAAACTCTTGTAGAAAAGAACCGAAAGCAGTTCTCAGCAATGTAGAGGAACTCACCAAGGAGTTGAAGTGGGTTGAAACCTTCATTAATACTCTTGTAGAGAAGGAAAAATCCAACCTTGTATATATGTTCACTTGTGTAAAATACAAAAAATGAGTACAAATATATAGATGAGAGAAAGAGAGAGGAAGGTCCTATACATGATGTGGGACTAAAGAGAAGAGAGAAAACCAATAAAAATACATAATGGGTCTAGACTAAATGGGCTTTTCTAACACTCCCCCGCAAGCTGGAGCGTATAGGTCACATGCACCCAGCTTGGACAAACACTGGTAAAACAAGGTACTTGATAAAGCCTTTGTGAGAATATCAGCAACTTGATCAGTGCCCGGAACATGCTTTAATTCAAGTTTCCTCAATTGAACTTTCTCTCAAATAAAGTGACAGTCGACCTCGATATGTTTTGTGCGCTCGTGAAACACCGGATTCTTTGCTATGTGTATGACGGCTTGACTATCACAAAATAGAACAGCAGATGAAGAAAGTTTTACTCCCAGGTCAGTAAGGAGACTTTCAAGCCATGTGAGTTCTGAGACAACCGATGCCATCGATCGGTATTCAACTTCCGCGGAGGATCGAGCGACCACGACTTGTTTCTTACTTTTCCATGTAATGAGATGACCACCAGAATAAGTACAAAACGCACTGGTTGACCTCCGATCGTCCAGGGAACCGACATAATCGACATCAGAATAGGCGACCAATGCTGGAGCCGAGTTGGAGGTTTTGTAAAGAAGCCCTTGACCCGGAGCTGCCTTAAGGTATCAGAGAATCCGTTCAACCGCCTGGAGATGAGAAACCCGGGGGACATGCATGAACCGGCTGACAACCCCAACTGCAAACGATATATCAGTCCTCGTGACCGTTAGGTAGATCAATTTTCCCACAAGGCGTCGATAGTATTCCGGGTTCTGGAGAAGCAAATCATCATCAGAGGCATGAGCACATAGTTTGTGATTTGCCTCCATCGAGGTATTAGCTGGCTTGCAACTAGACTGGCCAGCGTCTTTGAGAAGATCGAGACAATACTTCCGTTGGGAGAGGACAAGCCCGTCCGGCCGTTGTGCGATCTCAAGACCGAGAAAGTAGCGAAGATGCCCCAGGTCTTTGGTCTGAAACACGGTGCTCAGATGTTGTTTGACCTCTAGAATCCCCTTTAAGTCATCCTCAGTAAGTAGGATGTCATCAACATAAACCAACAGAAGGACTGTTCCAATTGCCCGGTGTCGGGTGAATATGAAGTTTGCAGAACTCCGAGTGAAACCCATGTCCCGAACCACCTTGCTGAACTTGGCAAACCACGCCCGAGGGGACTGTTTGAGATCATAGATGGATTTCTTGAGAAGACACACACGAGACTCCCCCGTGGTCTCAAACCCGGGCGGTTGGCGCATGTAGACGGTTTCCTGAAGATCTCCATTCAAAAAAACATTCTTGATATCGAACTGATGAAGGGGTCAGTGGCGGTGCACAACCACGGAGAGAAGAACCCGAACGGTGTTGAGCTTAGCCACCGGAGAGAAGGTTTCCTCATAATCAATGCCCTCCTGCTGAGTGAAGCCACGGGCCACAAGTCGGGCCTTCAGTCGGGCAATAGTGCCATCCGGAGCATGTTTGATGACGAAAACTCATTTACACCCAACAAGGTGCTGACCGGGAGGTAAAGGAACAAGGACCCAGGTCTGGTTGACCCAAATGGACGTCATTTCTTCATCCATGGCAACCCGCCAGCTTGGATGTTGAAGCGCCTCCTGCACATAGTTAGGGACAGAAACAGAGGATAATGATGTGGCAAAGTGAAGAAGTGGCGGTGAAAGACGATATAGAGAAACATAATTCGCCATCGGATGAGTGGTGGATGCGGGAGCCGGAGCAGCAGGTAGTGGAGCATTAGAGGTCGAAGCCGACTGTAGGGGGGCAACAGGATGAGGAGAGCGACGAGAATAGACCCAGATAACAGGTGGATGTGGACGGACCGGAGGCTGTGCAGGAGGAGATGATGAGGAACGGGGATCAGAGATGACAGGACGAACGACGGGCTCTGGACCAGGAGCGATATCCATAGCAGAAAATAAGGGAAGATATTCTCGAAAAGTGACGTCCGCAGAGACAGTCACCTTGCGGGTAGTAGGCGAATAACACACGTAACCCTTTTGAGTGCGCGAGTAGCCTACAAAGATATATTTGGCTGCACGGGGATCCAACTTGTCTGTAGAGGGACCGAGGTGGTGAACGTAGCAAATACACCCAAAAATTCGGGAAGTAACAGGAAAAGGCGGAGTGGAGGGAAATAGGAGGCCGAAAGGAGTAGCATTTTGGAGGACAGAAGATGGTAGACGGTTGATAATAAAACAGGCCGTGGAGAGCGCAAAGTTCCAGTACGGTTTGGGAACCTGCATTTGAAGCATAAGAGAGCGAGCTACATCAAAAAGGTGACGATTCTTGCGCTCGGCGACACCATTCTGTTGTGGAGTATACACACACGATGTTTGGTGAAGAATGACGAACTCAGAGCAGAGGGCCGCGAAGTCATGACCAGTGTACTCGCGCGCATTGTCAGTACGAATAGTTCGAATGGGCGCAGAGAATTGAGTGCGAGTCTCAAGAATGAAGGCCCTGAAGACGCGGGGAAGCTCAGAACGATCGCGTAGGAGATACAACCATGTCATGTGAGAGTAATCATCAATAAAAGTAAGAAAGTAACGGTAGCCAAAAATACTAGTAATTTTGTACGGACCACATATATCGGAGTGTACCAAAACAAAAGGAGCAGAACTCCAAGTACAATGAGAAGGAAAAGATGAACGTGGCTGTTTGCCAAAAATACATGTTTCACACTGAAACGCAGGAAGAGATACATCCGGGAGAGCCTTTTGGAGGACTGGGAGAGGAGCATGACCAAGACGTCGATGCCAATCTGAAGAGGAGATAGATGCGAGGAGAGTAGGATAGTCATCAAGAAGGTAGAACCCGTTCTGCAGTCGCCCCCTACCAATGATAGTCCGCGTCTGCTGATCCTGTATTAGAAAAGAAGAGGAAGTAAATGTCACTGAACAATTTGAATCAGTAGTAAGACGACCAACAGAAAGTAAATTGAAAGGAGAGCTCGGAACGTGAAGAGCCGAGCGCAGGAGAAGAGAAGAGGCGAGAGGAATATCAGCACATCCAGAAACAGGGACAGATGCCCCATTGGCCACAGTAATGTACTTCGAGTGAGGTGAAGACAAGTACTGAGACGGCCGAACAGAGGTGATGTGATGAGTGACACCAGAATCGAGGATCCATCGCGGGCCAGAGGAGAGGTATGTGATACCTTCATTGGAGATGGAGGCAGCGGAGGCAACCGAGGCAGGCGGGCGGCTGAGCAGTCCATGAAGATGCTGGAGCTGAAGGCGAACCTCGTCGAGATCAGTACGAGTGGGAGAGGAGTCGGTGGCAGCAACAGATGCCTCCGGACGAGGAGGGCGGCCATGCTTGCGATAGCACGTGGATTCAAGATGCCCGTCTTTGTCGCAGAACGAGCACTTAGGCCGAGGCCGTCCACCCTGACCACGTCCCCGAGAATCAAAGCGGCCTCCACGAGCTGAAGATGGAAAAGTCAATAAAGGAGCAGGGGTCTGCTGAACAAGGGCCGGAGAAGGAGGCTCAGGCACATCCGGAGGCGGGGATACTTTGAGAAACATCGAGCACACATCTGAGAAGGACGGGGTAACAGTAGAGGAGAGGATGTGAGCCCGTACACTGTGAAGGTGATGGGGTACCCGAGCCATCATCATGGTTATACCCACAGCTTCCTTTTGGGCACGTTGGGCAGCAAGATCCATAGTAGGATTCTGATGTTGGATCCAAGCCTCGACCAGAGACCGAGCCTGAGCAACAAAGGAGGTCAGATCGGTCGCGCCACCGCTATCAAGGGCCTGGAGAGCAGTGATAATGTCATACAGATGGTGGAGACTATACTTGCTAGAGTAAAGGGTATGGAGCTCGTCCCACATGCCCTTGGCCGTCTCATGGTACATGGCCAGGCGATAAGACTCGTCATCAAGAGAATTAAGGATCCATGTCTGCACACGACCATCATTGCGTAACCAATCGTCAGTAGGAGTACCGGTAACGTCCTGGGTCAAGTGATGAAGAAACTCTTTGGATTGCAGGACACGACAAACAGAGTGCACCCATTCCACAAAATTCTTCTTGCCGGTCAGAGAGATAGTAGTAATACGGAGCTCATCTCGCACTTCCGGGAGAGAGGCTGGGCGGTCAGCAGGGGGAATCGTCGTTCCGATAGAATCGGCAGAAGAGACCATGAAGAAGAGTAGCGGCTAGGAGAACAGACCGACAACAAAGGAGACCGCGTGACTAGAGCTGAGACCGCCCGGTCAGGATGTGAAGACACCAGCGGCAGGAGGAGGCCGCGACCAAAGGCGGAGGCTGGTAGAAGGAGAAGGCCGCGGTGGACAGAGACAAGCCGCGCGGATAGGAAAAAGGAGAAGACCGCGACCAAAATGCGGGAAGGCAACAGTCCGCACGGTCTGGCTGAGCACAGCAGCGGCAGAGAAACAGGAGGCCAGCAGCGGGCAGAGAGAAGAGACCGTGAGTAAAGAAGACTCAAGCGGGTAGAGAGAACAGATCGTAGCAACCAGGAACTGTCCGCGGCGAGTAAAAAGTCGCGAGTAGGACTCCAGCGACAAGGCAGCGGATAACATAACTCAGCAGACAAGAAGAGTCCGCGAGTAAGACGAGGCAGAAGGGGGGCAAGTAGAAACAGGCCGCAGCGAGATGGAGCAGGCCGCGAGAAGAGAGCGCGGTCTGGACTAGTAGGAACAGGTCGCGCGAGAAGCAGGCTGCGAGAGATGCAGGCCGCGAGAGAAGCAGGCCGCGAGAGGTGCATGCCGCGAGAGAAGCAGAAGGGGGGCGATTAGAAACAGGCCGCAGCGAGCTGGAGCAGACCGCGAGAAGAGAGCGCAGTCTGTACTAGTAGGAACAGGCCGCGAGAGAAGCAGGCCGCAACGAGCTGGAGTAGGCCGCGAGTAAGATAGTGCGGTCTGGAGGAGATACAGGGAGAGGTGGACCCGACGAGAGAGAGGGGGGAGGCTATAAGATGCCTGAGGGGAGGGGTGGAACCACAGAGAAGAAGAGGAAGCGGAAGAAGAGAAGCGGAGCGGACAGGGAGGCAGGCCGCAGCAGACCGAGCGGGCAGCGGACAGAAGAGCAGTCCGCAGGCATGGAAGAGGACCACGCGGGATATGCGGTTAAGAAGAGGGAATCCGCCCAAGGAGAATCGGTGGCTCTGATACCATGTAGAGAAGAAAAAAGTCAACCTTGTATATATGTTCACTTATGTAAAATACAAAGAATGAGTACAAATATATAGATGAGTGAAAGAGAGAGAAAGGTCCTATACATGATGTGAGACTAAAGAGGAGAGAGAAAAACAATAAAAATACATAATGGGCCTATAATAAATGGGCTTTTCTAACAACTCTCAATAAGAGAAATCTAAATCTGCCACCTAAAGGATTTATTCCTTTGGTACCTCTTAATGAATGATCTGTTGTTCTTGCTAAGAAATGTGGAACATACCATATGGAAAGAGGCCACATGCAACATGTGAATAATATTGCTTGCATCAAAATCGTAGGAGAGGAAATGCAAGGAAAATATATAGATATTTTTATTATCATTCTCCCAATTAATGGTTACGTTAACAAAAATACCTTTGTGACAATCTTGTATGCCGGAGATCAATATAATCGAAGTGAACATCGTAGAAATCTGAGAGACGTGACTTCTTTTTTCTTCTTCTGTTGCGGTAATGTAATAATTAGCTTTAACTCTTTCTTTCTTAGTTATGTGAGTTGAGATAACTAATATTAGTCTATTTATGTGTGAGTGGGCTTTGTCTCACATTGTGAGTCAAGTTTTATGTATCTTTGTATTTCATATATATCCCCCCTTATGTGGAAGAATAAATTACTCAAGTATTTCTTCTCTTACTTTCTACTTGGTATCAGAGGGCTAAACTGAAACATTGAAACCCTAAAATTAAAAATTCTTCCCGTGTCCGCCACGTTTTCCTGTTTTTTCCTTCTACCCCGCTCTCTAGTCGTTCCTCCGGTCCCTCCGGGAGATTTCTCTCCCGCTCCCGTCGACGGTCTCTGATCCTGTCGACAGGAGCGTCATCCTGGCTTAATCAGCCCGTCGGCTTCTCCGCCTGCGCTCGGTCCCATCGGCCTCTATTCCAGCCCTGCGATTTTGATCCCGTCTCTGTCGACTCTTCCCCCGACTGCTCCGGATGCTTCTTCTGCCATCATTGACTGCTCCTGGCCAGTCGTTGCTGCCTCCCGACTTCTCTCGTGCTGCTGCCTCCCGACGCCTATCCCACTTGTTTTTCCGACCGCTGATCGCATCATCCGTCGGTTTCTTCCTCTGACGCCTCCTTTCGCGCCTCCATCTGCGCCAGATCTTCGGGCCTCCTCCAGATCTGCTATTCCAGATCTGCTGTGTGGTGCCTCCTCCAGCTCTACTGCTGTTCCGCCTCCCTGTTCTGTCGTTGCTTCTCTGCACAGGTGCTGTGCTGCTGTGCTGTGTTGTGCTCTGCTTTGCTGTTGCTCCTGTCGGCTTCATACGCGTGCTCTCGGCTGATACAGATAGTTCCCTACTGATGTTGATGGTCTCCGCTGCAGTTCTGGCCGGAGATATTGTTCCGCTTCTAGCTTCTCTCGTCAATGATGGGGATGGTGTAGTGTTTTGTTGTTTTTGAAGTTTTTTTTGTGTCCTCTTCAATGTCGTAGTGTTTTTTTCCTCTATGCACATGAGTTTCACGTGAGGGGGAGTGTTTGGGATGAGGGAGACCCGGATGATCTTTCCCGTTGTTTGCCTTAGTCCCACACGACCTCTAGGCCTATGTCGTGTGTTGTTTGTGTCTCCTCAAGTTTTTCTTTGATGGTTGGTAGGTGGTATTTGGTGGTTGTTCTTCCCCTTTCTCTCTTATCTCTGTGGTCATGTAGATCTGTGAGTGAGGTGTTATCCCCGCAGTCTCGTAGATCCGTGTGTGCGGTGTTGTGGTGTTATCCCCGCTGTCTCGTGGATTCGTTTGTGGTTTCTTTCCCGTGGGTGTACTGTGTGGGAATATCCTCGGTCACCCATCTTGTCCCACCTTTGCCTACCACATTTATCATTTCCATTGATGTTGTCAAGCTTGAGGTTTCTCATCCAGCTTAAGGGGGAGAGTTGAGATAACTAATATTAGTCTATTTATGTGTGAGTGGGTTTAGTCCAACATTGTGAGTCAGGTTTTATGTATCTTTGTATTTCCTATATATTCCCTCCTTATGTGGAAGAATAAATTACACAAGTATTTCTCCTCTTACTTTCTACTATGTATTTCTACTATGTATTGACCATGTTAATAAAAAGATTTTCTTTTTTCTCATAATGTTTCAAAACAATGCAAGATATTATAATATGATTGCGGACGCTCAGGTTACTCTCGGTGAAATGCTATGTTATACTGCATTTGTCCATATCCTGTGATGCTAAATGTATCATTAAACTGTGTAGAGAAATGCAAGAGAGAGAAAAGTAACCCAGATATTTATTATCATTTTAAATACAAGAGTATATACACTTATATAGAGAGAAAGGTAGAGAGAGTCTTCTACATCTATAATGTGAGACTAAATAGAATATACATGGGCATGTACATGAGCTCCTCCTAATGAGCTTTTTCATTACAATTTAACACTCCCCTGCAAGCTGGAGCTTACAAGTCGTAGGCACCAAGCTTGGATAAGAACTGATGATATACTGTCTAAGAGAGAGCTTTCGTGAATATATCAGCAACTTGTCCTGACGCAGCAACCTGCTCTAACTCCAACTTTTTCGATTGAACTTTTACCGAATGAAGTGATAGTCAATTTCAATATGCTTTGTTCGCTCATGAAATACGGGATTCTTGGCAATATGTATGGCTGCTTGACTGTCACAGAAAAGAGTGGCTGGAGAGGAGAGTTTGAGACCCAAGTCACTGAGAAGACCCTCAAGCTAGGTGAGCTCAGAGACAACTCCTGTCATAACACGGTACTTGGCCTCAGTAGAGGAGCGAGCAACAATCGATTGTTTCTTGCTACGCCAGGTAATGAGGTGTACACCAAGATAGGTGCAAAAACCAGTCGTGGAACGCCTCTCATCAAGGTAACCTACATAGTCGGCATCAAAATATGCAACAAGAGACATAAAATAGGACGTTTTGTAAACAAGTCCTTGTCATGGAGAAGTTTTCAAGTATCTGAGAGCATGGCTTGAAGATGAGATGTCCGTGGAGCATGCATAAATCAGCTCACAACCCCAACAAAGAATGAGATATCAGGTCGTGTAACTGTAAGATAGATTAGTTTTCCCACCAAGCGTCGGTAGTACTATGGATTTGTCAGAACATGATCAGTCCCAGATCCATGTGCAGACAGTTTGTGATTGAAATCCATAGGAGTGTCTGTAGGTTTGCATCCAGAGTAACCCGCATCTTGCAGGAGATCAGTGCAGTACTTTCGTTGGGATATGGCAAGTCCATCAGGTCTCCTTGCAACCTCAAACTCAAGGAAGTATCGAAGATTGCCCAGATCTTTTGTCTAAAATACTGAGCTTAAATATTGCTTGATGTTTCAGATCCCGTTGGTGTCGTCTTCTGTTATTAGAATGTCATCCACATACACAAGGAGAATCACAGTGCCTGTTGGTTGATGACGAGTGAAGAGAGAGAGAAGTTTGCAGAGCTCCGCGTGAAACCAACCTCACGAACTACCTTACTGAATTTGCCAAGCCAAGCGCGAGGAGATTGTTTGAGATCATATATAGACTTTCGGAGATGACATACACGAGACTCCCCCGTGGTATCAAACCCGGGCGGTTGGTGCATGTAAACAGTCTCCTGGAGATCACCATTGAGAAAGACACTTTTGATGTCCAGCTGATGTAGGGGCCGCTGTCGATACACAGCAAGGGAGTTCAGGACGCGAACAGTATTCAACTTGGCGACCGGAGAGAAGGTTTCGTCATAATCAATTTCATGTTGTTGAGTGAAGCCCCTGACCACCATGCGGGCGTTGAGACGGTCAACGGTGCCATCTGGAGCATGCTTGACAACAAAGAACCATTTGCAGCTAACAGAAGACTGGCCTGGAGGAAGATGAACTAGGTCCCAAGTCTGGTTAGCCCATAGGGCTGTCATTTCGTTGTTCATGGCCGCACGCCACCCGGGTGTTGGAGAGCTTCCTGCAAAGAGTTAGGAATATAAATGGTGGAGAGAGAGGTGGAAAATTTGAGAAGAGGCGGAGAGAGGCGATGTAGGGAGACATAATTCGCCAGTGGATGAGCCGTAGAGGGTGTTGTTGAATCATCAAGCCGCGGGATATCATCGGTAGAAGGGAGCTGTTGTAGAGCATTTGTCCTGGATGAGCAACGAGTTTAGACACAGAGAAGTGGAGGAGGAGGTAATTCGGGCACTGGGAGTGGAGGAAGTAGAGGAGGAGGAGGAGGTGGATGTGGCAAAGTCGTGACCGGGACAGCCGGACGAGGAGTAGTGGAAGGTGGAGGTAGTGCAGAAGAGTTGGAGTAGAAGGGTTGTGCCTCATGAAAAGTCACATCAGCGGAGATGAGCACCTTTCCGTCCGCAAGAGAGTAGCAAACATATCCCTTCCGAGTGCGAGAGTAGCCAACAAACATGCATTTTGTGGCTCGAGGGGCAAGTTTGTCATGCAGTGATCTAAGAGAGTGGGCATAACACGTACAACCAAAGATACGGGGAATGAGGGAAATGGAGCTTTGGAAGAAAACAAGAGACCGAATGGAGAGGCGAAGTCAAGCACGGAGGAGGGCATGTGATTGATGAGATCGCAAGCAGTAGAGATAGCAAAGTTCCAATATTTGATGGACACCTGCATTTGTAACATAAGTGAGCGAGTGACATCAAGAAGATGTCGATTCTCCCGCTCGGCCACACCGTTTTGCTGAGGGTATAAGCACGGGAGGTTTGGTGGAAAATCCCAAATTCGGTGCATAAGTTTGTGAAGATACGACTAGTATATTCATGAGCATTATCAGTGCGAAGTATTTTTAAGGTAACTGCGAATTGCGTACGCGTCTCAGTAATAAAGGCACGAAAGGCAGATGTTAGTTCAGTATGATCACGTAGTAGATAAAGCCAGGTCAGACGTGAATAATCATCGATAAATGTTACAAAATATCGATAGCTAGAAATACTGGGGATTTTATAGGGCCCCCGGATATCAGAATCAGAATGTACTATAGAGAATGGAGTAGTGCTCCAATTACATGTAGGTGAAAAGAAACACGATGCTGTTTGCCAAGAATACATGATTCACAGGAAAACTCTTGCAAAGAGACACCAGGAAGAGCCTTCTTGAGAATCGGGAGAGTAGCATGGCTGAGATGACGATGTCAATCAATGGAGGGGACTGCTGAGAGGATAGTAGGGGAAACATCTAGGAGATAAAGCTCATTTGACAATCGTCCTTTACCAATGATATTCCGTGTTCGACGATCTTGCACAACAAAAGACAAAAGAGAGAAGATTAGAACAGCAATCAAGATCCTGAGCTAACCTACTAACAGAGAGTAGATTGAAGGGTGATCTCGGAACATGAAGAACCGAGGATAAGGAGAGAGTAGGAGTGAGACGCAGGTCAGCGGCTCCAGACACCGGAGTGGTGTCGCCATTGGCCACAATGATGAATTTGGGATAATCATAGCGCATGTACTGAGGTGGATTCTGGGAGGTAATGTGGTGAGTAGCACCGGAGTCCACGATCCAATGAGTGCTGTAGGAGAGACAGGAGATACCTTCGGTGGAGAAAGAAGCAGCTGAGCCAGATGAGCGATGGACAACGCCTTGGAGCTGCTGAAGCTGTAGGCGAAGGTCGTTGATATATTGTTGTGTAGACAAGTGGGACCCAGTAGGAGTAGAGCTTTGGTGATGAGGAGCAGCAGTTGTAGCAGTAAGATGAGGTGGCAGACCATGCTTGCGGTAGCAGGTGGCTTTAAGATGACCATCCCGAGCACAGTGAGTACACTTGAGAGTACAGCGCCCCTCACGTCCCCGACCCCGAGACGTGAAGCGACCTCCCTGAGTAGAGGAGACACGTGTCGGAGAAGCAGGAGTAGGTAAAAGGGGTTGCTGGAGCAGAGCTGGAGAGAAGCTAGTAGGGACCTCGGGTGGTGGTGTGACCTTGAACAACATGGAGCAAACATCAGATAAGGAGGGTGTAGTGGGGGAGGAAAGAATCTGAGCCCTGACGTTGTGAAGATGACTGAGAACACGGGCCATCATCATAGCGATCCCAACAGCTTCCTTCTGTGCCCGTTGAGTAGCAAGATCTGTGGAAGGGGGTTGATGTTGTATCCATACCAAAGTTTTAGCCTTAGCAACAAAAGAAGTCAAGTCGCCCGCGTTTCCAGGGTCCAGTGATTGACGAGCAGAGATAATGTCAAACAGGTGTTGTAAGCTATCCTAGCCGGAGTAGAGAGAATGCAGCTCATCTCACATTTCTTTGGTTGTTTCATAGTACATGGCCATGCGGTATGTCTCAGTGTCCATGGAATTGAGGATCCGGGATTGGACTCGACCGTCATCATGAAGCCAATCATCAGTAGGGTCAGCAGGTTTGGCCCGAGTGAGATGATGGAGAAGACCCTTGGTCTGTAAAACACGACGAACCGAATGGACCCATTCGACAAAATTGACCTTCCTGCTGAGAGAGATGGTGGTTATTCGAAGCTCATCCCGAACTTCAGAGGATGGGGCAGCAACACTTGCGGGAAGGGTGGGGGTTACCGTAGGAGCCCATTGTAGCAAGAGACGGGCGGCTAAAAGAGACACCTGGCGACTAGAGGAAGGAGGTCGGGCGGCTAGGAGAGCCCCCAGCGGCTAGATACAGGAAGTCGGCCTGGCGACTTGAGGAAAGAGGTCGGGCAGCTAGGTGAGCGTGCAACGGCTAGATCCAAGATGTCAGCCTGGCGACTAGAGGAAAGAGGTCGGGCGGCTGGAAGAGTCCACAGCGGCTAGATCCAGGAAGCAGTGGGCAGCTAGGAGAGCTCTTCGGATAGAGCCCACTTGGCGAGTAAGGGGAAAGTAGCGGACTATCCGGCAAGGCCGAGCAAGACTTAGCAGCTGACAGAGGGGATAAGAACGCGGCTACTCGCGCGAACACTGGAAGGCGAGTAGAGGAGAGAGGTCGCAGCGTGTAGACCGTGCGACAAGAGGAAGGTAGACGGCGCGATAAGCAGGAAGCAGTCCACGCGATAAGTAGGAGGCAGACCGCGGGACAAGAGCGGCAAGAAAGAGGAGGGTGCAGCGGGAAGAGAGAGAGGCGGGGCCTAGCGAATCCTCTCTAAATGGAGAGAGGCGAGGAGTAGAGGGGGGAAGGGTGTGGGAAAAGGGAGGGAAGCAGTAGAAAAGGAGAAGCCGTAGCAGGAGACGGACACCGCAGGGGCGGTTAGGAAGAGAGACTGCCTAGTCCAAGACCGATTGGGCGATTAGGGCAGAGAGACCACAGTTAGCAAAAAACTATCCGCCTAGAGTAGGACTGTTAGCTCTGATACCATGTAGAGAAATGCAAGAGAGAGAAAAGTAACCTAGATCTTTATTATCATTTTAAATACATGAGTACATACACTTATATAGAGAGAAAAATAGAAAGAGCTTTCTACATCTACAATGTGGGACTAAATAGAATATACATGGGCCTATACATGTGCTCCTCCTAATGGTTTTTTTCATTACAATTTAACAAACTACATGATTGACATAACTAAGATTGCTGATGGTATTTGAAAGCATCAAGTAGTGGTATGCTCACCTGAGTCGTGAGTTATGATGACTGCATGTCTTTTAAGGTCTCCTACATAATTCTTTTCAGTTGTGTAATAGTTGTCATTTTCGCATGCACTCGACCTACAAGAGATTAGAATGTCATCTTAATTCCTCAGATGATCATCATTTCCATGAAGTTCGATTAAGGATGCTGCTAATTATAAGCAGAATGAGCTTGCCAATGAAGGGTTATGATTCTCAAATGTTTGAACTTTTACTTCTGAAATTATTGCACACACCATTGTCGAAGCATCATGCATTTACTTGGCTTGCCTGTTCATGTAGATTTTATAATTTGACTTTCTTTTCCCGAGAAGCACGTCCATATTAATAGTAAATTTTATTAATGCCTCAATATTTGAAACCTGGAAGCATAAACTGTTTTTAAGAGTTGTTTTAACTTCATCCAATCTTCCACACACCCCTCAACCTTCTTTAATTTCCTGAAAAACCTTTTTGTTAGCATGAAAAAATATTCCAATATTGCATCCTATTATTCCTGATAATAACTAATTTTCTTCTGTTTATATCTATTTCAGCCAAAACCTAGAATAGATTATGTCTTGAAGGCTGTAGGAGGAAGCCTCACTGCTGTTCCCGGACTTTCAGATATGATAGATGTTAGTTGTGATTGGAGAGTATTCTAATCTTGTATCCGTAAGTTTTCCTTTCAAAAACTAATATTTTACTGTAACAATGTTACAACAGGATACTGTGCAGTCGATTGTTGTCGATACGCTCCAGTGGCCTCATAGGATTGTAATCCCACTTGGTGGGGTGGATGTTGACACAAGGCAAGATTAGTTATTCATTTTTATTTTATTTTATTGTCATCCAGTTGTAATAGAGGTTTATTTTGAGTGAATGACAGTTCATTATATAGTGTTCTATGCTGTGTCTATAATTATGGTGTTGTAATAAATTCAATTGCCTGGCAAAGATAATACATTTGGTATATGATTGTGGTGTTATATTGCTGTTGCAGTGAGCTTGAACTCAAGCCCCAAGGGAGGATTGCTGTGACTGTTTTGAAAGCCAGTGCTTTGAAAAATATGGAATTCATTGGCAAATCTGATCCTTATGCGGTTCTTTATATACGTCCAGTGTTCAAGGTTAAAACAAAAGTTATTAACAACAACCTCAATCCGGTGTGGAACGAAACATTCGAATTAATTGCTGAGGACAAGGAGACACAAGCTATTGTCATCGAAGTATGACATTATTCTGAGCTCTTATTATTCTTTTTCTATTTTACTACTCACTTGGATTCATTCTTCTCCATGAATATATCTTATGATTCATGAATTGCACTATATTTTGGAAAACGGGAGAATGGAAATGGGAATAGCTGCACCCAAAATGTTCATGAAATTATTTCCTGGATACACTACATGTACAACCCCGGGTTCGCTGAGTGGATCCCTCATAGAGTCCTAGGGGATAAAGGGCTTCATGACTCAGGGTGGCCGAGCAAGCGAGTGAGGCCGGCGAGTTGGGCAGGTGAGCCCGCACTCGCCCCGAGGCCTGATGCTCGCGCGCAGCAGGCAAGAACGATAGTCAGTAAGCACTCGCTCAGTCGCTCAGGGTGGCAATTAGGTAGTGAGCGAGTGCTAGTCTCATCGGGCACTCGCCTCAGCCAGGCATAGGCCGGTGCTCTTCTTCTCGCCTAGGCATTCACCTCCCCTTCGTAGAGTTATATTTTGGCCTGCTATTGGTCATCCCGAACAGCGGAGTTACATTGTTGACAGACCAATTCGGGCCGCGTATAGCAATTCTGAACAACGAAGTTACGTTGTTTGCATACCAGACTTGGAATTCTATAAATAGATACGTAGGGGCACCTGTGGAGGGGGATTCCATTTTTTGGCTTCTTTCTCCTGGTTTTCTGAGAGGCTTCCAAGTGTCCTCCCGGGTGCCCCCTGCTCAACATTGGCTTGGGAGGGGAAGCTCTCTAAGATCTTCCGGATGTGTGGTGGGACCTCCGCTCTGCAGCCCAGTGTCAGTTTTCTAGTTCTGAGTGTCTGGTCAGGAGTTCTAGTTCGGGAGGAGTAAGTGCATGCTACCCCCTTGGGTCCGAACTCTCGTTGAGACCAAGTTTTGGCTTCAACACTACATAAACATTGCATGCTAAGATTGTCGTAGAAAAGTGTAGTAATGTTTGCTTATTAAAAAACCTGTGTGTTGAAATAAAGGCACACAAAAACATGTGGATTGAGTAAATTTTTATGCAGCTTTTTTAAACTTGCAATAATATGAAGATGACTTTCTCTACAGGTTTTCGATGAAGATGACCTTTCACAAGATAAAAGATTGGGCATAGTCAGGCTGCCATTAATCGACTTGGAGCCTGAGACTGCAACAGAATTCGACCTTAGATTGCTGCCTTCACTGGATATGATGAAAGTCAAGGATAAGAAAGACAGAGGGTCCATTACAATTAAGGTTAGTGGGTGTATCTTTCATCATAGAATTTATTAGAGTATTCTACATTGCCAATATTTTTTCTCTTTGAAGTAGTTGCTCTAAAATGTTAGATAAAAGCAAGAACCAAATTTGTTCCCATGCCCGATGTGCTAGTTTATTTTTAAATTAAGGCTCCGCTTGGCACAACATTTTTGCTCCGGTGATTTTGGACAAAACGTCATGTCTAATAGAATGTATGTTTGACACGACTCCGGTTATGACCACCATCAAAAAAAGAAAACTAGTTTTGAACATAAAAGTGAATGTAGTTACTTAGGTGAGGTCGGCTGTTCACGAACGACGGATCATAATCACCGTGTTCACAACCGCTACCGCCATGCTAAATTGAGCCTAAATGAGATTCATTTGAACTCCCCTTGATAATTGCATTAGCATCATGAAGGTGAAGGAAGAAAACAGAAGAAAAAGAAAAACAGCACCCTAGCCAAAGTCATCATGGACAATCTCCATGAATTCAGTAGGGGCGGAAGTCACATCGTGCCAAACAAAATCATTACAGCTACCAAATTTAGCACAAAAATCCGCAAGTCTGTTGGCCTCCCGAGAAAAGTGTTACGGTAGAAGTTCAATAACTAATTACAATAGATTCATATGAAGGTACTAACGGATGCACATAGTCCCTATGCGCCCGTACGAAACAATCACGACCAAATTCTAGAGATCAACCTTTGCAGTTTGTGTAGGAGGTTAGAATTGGAGACGGAGTTTTTTGATTGGACAATATTATATTAATTTATTATTTAAAAAAAATCATTGCGCAATATGAAGACTTTCTTTATATATATTTAGCAGGGTTAATTACTTTGGATTTACTCTAGTTCTAATTGCATGCGGGACAAGGCCTTGGCAATTACTTATTCCGGCCTTTTCTTTGTAGATACCGTTTGGCCGAGTGCCACCAAGCTCGCACGGGACCTCCCACTGAGATTTCGCATAATTACAGGGATCTCCCTTCTATTTTTTGAAATTATAGCAGCTTTCCCACCGAATCGACAACATTACAAGACACCGCTTTTCAAGTTTACATCTATTACGAGTGTATCCTTCCCAGAGGGGAGGTTTGTTGTACTAAAAGATAACAGGGTAAAACTCGGAGGGAAGTTTTCGATAATTTCAAAAGGTAGATCTCTTTAGGTCTTTCTGATTATGCAAACCCTAGGGGTGTCCGGTAATTAACCATATATAGTATAGATTAAAGATAAAGGCTTTGTTTAGCGCGGTGGTGACAATCGTGAACGCGGTGGTCATGAACCGTCCTTTGTCAACGCCCAACCTCACCTAAAAAAATTCATGTATTTTATGCTCAAAACTAGTTTATTTTCTTAGTAACGATCATAACCTGTCTTGCCGAACATACATTCTATGATAATGACGTTTTTGACCAAACTCACCTGAGCAAATAAGCTGCACCAAACGAAGCCAAAGTTAAATATAAATGTGAAAGTTCGCCATGACGCCGCCCAACATTTGAATGCAATGATGCTTAATGCGGGAGCATTTTGTAGGTCCTCTACCACTCACTAACGAAGGCGGAGCAGCTGGCAGCCCTTGAAGAGGAGAAGAGATCACTAGAAGCTAAAAGGAAGATGAAGGAAGCCGGAATAGTGGGGAGCACGGTGGATGCCGTGGGCGGCGTGGTGGGTGGAGCGGCGTCATTGGTAGGTACAGGCGTCACCGCTGGTGCCGGAATAGTGGGTTCGGGTGTGGGTGCTGGTGTGGGAATTGTGGGTTCTGGATTCCATGCCCTGAGCAAGGCCGGAAAGTTCATGGGCAAGACTGTGACAAACCAGTTCAATACTTCCAGGAGAACTGGGAGTGGCTCCATTGTGGGCTTAGCTGATGGAACTTGAAGCTAAGTTCTTCCGGCAGTGCTGTTCTGGTCGGTTCTCTCCTCTTTAACCTCTTTGAACTCTTAGTTTTTATCAATTTACGCCGCCATAAATGTAGAATGCGCGCGAAATTTCGTGTGCACATTGTGGCAAACAAATATCATTTCAATTTTTTTTTCTTATCCTCCCAGCAGATAAAGCAATCCATGAAATGTTTTTTTGTGATTTTTCCCCTTATCATTTTGATTAAATGGTGGTGCTGCAGTGCTATAGTTTCTGCTCCATGAAAAAAAAATTGAAGAGAAACAAGGATTTGGCTGGTTTGATCTGAAGATGAAGATCCGGCGCGCCTTCCTGTGGTAGTTTATAGAAATACGGGATTGTCGTGTTGCTTTTTCCCTAAAAACACGGGCAAAACGTCACCGCCATAGTTTCACACCGACACCGCTCGAACTCCAGAAATATCCCACTCATTTTATGACATCAATTCCCTTGTCGAATCCAATTAAAGGTGTCACATTTCTTGAATCATAGGGGTAGTACTGAATCAGGAGGCAACAAAATAGAAGACATTTTCTTAACTTTAAGAACAAAGTGATGGGTAAAATCAGAATGGTGCAACAAAGATTGAAATAAGAGCACAATGATCAAAATGCGATGTCTTGGTCCCTAGGATGAAATCTCGAAGAAATAATATGTATGTGGTTTTGACGCTCGATTTTTGGTGGTTTAGGGTGACATTGTCGTTTGCAGCGGCCAATGTTATGGCATGTTGGTTCATGGGATGCAGTGATGAGCGCCGATAGTATTGTGAACGTCATGAACCGTAGCATCGCAGGGTGTTTTTGTGTGCGGAGCCCGGTCGGAAAATTAGGCCTTTAAAACATATCCGAAAAAAAGTAGGTGCGTTTAAACAATATACCCTCTTGTCACGGGTTTCGGACTGGTCACAACCCGCCGTATTGAGAATGCCATAAGACCCAACACCAAAAGGAGTTCTTGTTTCCAGGAATCAGGACCTTTAAAGCATATTCGGGATAAAAATTAGGCGCATTTAAACTCGATATACACTTTTGTGCGGGGATTCGGACTTGCCACGTGAGCCGAAAGAAGTGGTCCTGAGTAATAGATATCCCTCTCCCGTATAGAATAATCTTGCCAAACATCACTGTTGATCCGTTTTGTCAAGCGATAACGAAGAAACCAAGTGGGTAGAATAAATGAACTCGATATCTCTTGAAGACCAAATCAATTTGAATACAAATAGATTACCACAACATGTATATCCTATGAAGATATCTTTGGCACCGTTTTAAAAATAGTGGCCAATTGGCCATAGCAAATTGAGTTTCTTGTGGCTGCTTTTATTTTTGAAAACTCCGCAAATATCCTTGGTTTTTTTTTTTGAAATATTGCATTCGCAATCAAAGGAAAAGATAAAAGTACACATCAAAAAGCTAAAATGCTCTCCTGGTCATTCTGAACGAGCTCAGAAAATTTCGGTGAAAAGCACGCACTATCAATCCATAAAAACGTAGAAAAAAGGGACAAACTGACACAATAGTCAGCAACCCGGTTCACCTCCCGGGGCACATAGCGGAGTAGCACTTGTGTAAAGTTCAAGATCCTCGTTGTCCCGGTAAGAGTCAACCCATTGGCCCTTCCTGAAACCAGAGGCACAGTACTCCATGTGGTTGCAACATGTTATGTTGTCGCCCCTCCCAAACTTCCTCCAAACTCCTTTCTTGGTCAGCGATAGTTTTGGAATCCACTCCAATTATGCAATCTCCATTATTCTGGTATTTATGGAGGATTTCTTTGAAGGGATATTTGATCACCTTCTATTGTTGCCGCCAACCCGTTTTGGAGACCGCTCCAAATTTGGCATTCTCATTAATCTGGTGATGATGAAAAATTTTAGGAAGGGATTGATCTCCTTCGATGATGACTGTCATACCTATTTTGGGTTTCTTCCACCACCTATATATAGTGGTGTGGCCGGTCATCCAAGCAGTGCAGTGCAACAATCAAGTTTTGGTCGAAGATCGATAGCTTCTCTTCGAAGCACCTACTGCCGACTTTCTCTTCCCGCCGGCCGCCGAATCGGAGGTCCTTTCCTTGTAGCCGGCCCTCGTCTCTCGCCGCCGTCTTGATTTCTCGTCACAACGCCTACGACCGGATCTAGGAGGGTTCAAAATTTTTCATCTACTTTTTTCTCGGTTCAATTTTATTCCTCCATTTTAGCCGTATTGTATGTTTGCGAAATTATTAGTGGATTTATCTCTGCATGCACAGTAGACGTACCCAAATTTTCGGCGAATCACTTTAAATTTTGATGTTCTTCTTTTGTGATATTTCTTTGTTTTTTGTGCGTTATTATTATTTTTCGTAACCATAATTTTAGCCATAGAATATTATTTTGGCACAGGAGAATTCATCTGCATTCGGAACGATCATTTACATATTAGCGACAATCTCCCTTGATGATGACACCCAGGGCATCAACCATGTCCGGCAAGAGAGAGCTTCTGAGCGCTGCCAACGCCACCAGCTGTGAGAGCGCTGCAAATGCCGCCAGCTCTGAGCGCTGTCAACGCCCCCAGTTCTGTTCGGCCAATAGGCCCAATACCAATACCCTTGGTTTTTGGCTTTTGGCCAAGTTGTTTGTTTTAACAAACACCTCAAAATCATTAAAAATAATAATAATAAATAAAAAACTGACAACACAAGGCGTGTAGTCTTTGGAGTTTCTTGTGGCTGTTTTTTTTTGAAAACTCCACAAATATTCTTGGTTTTTTTTTTTGAAATATAGCATTCGCATTCATGGGAAAAGATAAAAGTCCACAAATCAAAAAACTAAAATGCTCACTCGGTCATTTTGATCGAGCTCAGAAAATTCCGGCGAAAAGCACGCACTATCAATCCATAAAAACATAGAAAAAAGGGACAAATTGACTCAATAGTCAGCAACCCGATTCACCTCCCGGGACACACAGCGGAATAGCACTTGTGTAAAGTTCAAGATCCTCGTTGTCCCGGTAAGAGTCAGCTCATTGGCCCTTCCTGAAACCAGAGGCATAGTACTCCACGAGGTTGCGACAATCTCCCTTGATGATAACACCCGGGGCAGTAGCCATGTCGGGCGAGAGATAGCCTTTGAGCACTGCCAACGCCGCCAGCTCTGAGCGATGCTAACCCCACCAACTCTGAGCGCTGCCAACGCCGTCAGCTCTGTCCGGCCGATACCAAGACCCTTGGTTTTTGGCTTTTCACCCAGTTGTTTGTTTTAACAAACACCTCAAAATCATTAAAAATAATAATAATAAAAAACTGACAACACAAGGTGTGTCGGATCCGGATTCTAAGTTCGTGCGGGAACTTTAGGGTGGGGTTCAATCCAACAGCGCGAAAACCCTCCACTCCATCAATCTAACGGTTGGACGAGATTGCGTGAAATCCACCCTGAAGTTCCCGCACGAACTCCAGAGGATCCGGATTCAGGGGAGTAGGCTTTGGAGCCAAAAGTTTGATTCCAAACGAATCTAACAACTTTTATTTCTACTTTTTTTCACGAAGAAAATATGTAGCACGAAAGATTCATGGGGGGACCAGCGGAGACTTTTGCTCCAACTAGGAATTATATTGACATGCGACGCATCCAATTTTGTTCAAACGAATATATTACCCAAAAGTCACTCGAAAATTTCTCGAAAAGTCAATTAGGGCTGATTACATTTTTTAAATTAGAAAGTCGCTCGAATATTGAGCTGAATCGGAATCGATTACACTTGAATCGACTCAATTTGAGCCAATTTAATTTGACTTGAACCACATTTCGAGTCGATTTCAAGTCAGACCTGAATCGCTCGAAATATGATTCGAAAGAGCTCAAATTGATTAATAATATTATATATTTATTAATATATTATGATTATTTTTAAATAAAAAAACACTAAGATAAAAAGAGCCAAGTCTTTAATTGTTTAATTTGCTAAATTTAGAGGTTGTCCAATTAAATTGTGAGTCAACTAGGAATAAATAGAAAACTCCTCAATTTTAAGCCGACTCGATTCGATTTCGAGACGGCTCGGAATCGAAGCATTTAGGATCGCTCCGGTTTGACTCAAACTCGATTTTAAGTTTCGCGCCGGATTCGACTCGAAAATTTTGATTTCAAGCCGAACTCAAATCGCTGAAACTCGACTAGATATCAACCCTAATTGCAGATTATATAAAAAAAATACATTTCTAGTTTCTTATCTTATACTAACTCCCAAGCATACTTCTTCTTAAAAAAGCACATTGCAGATAGCATTACCTAGATGACTCCTACATGAATCTATTGTTAACTTATTTAGGAGGATCAAATCGCTAGATCTAATGAAGAATGAATTGATACCTGCCGCCATGGATGTAGTGCTGAAATCCGTAGAGGACGAAGGCGGCGAAAGGGCCGATGTGGATGAGCGCCGGAGCGGATGAGCGCCGGAACGGGTGTTCTTTCTCCCGATGCCTAAGCCCCGTGCAGCTCTCCCTTTTGACGGGATGAAAAGAGAGTAAAGGACCTTAGGGTTAGGAGGAGAACCACACCAAGCTATATATATCGTTTCCCTATCCACCCATCATAGATCGGAGGGCTACGATTCGTTTTGCTTAAGTTCTACACATGATGAGTCCACATTTATATTAAACCGCACCCTCGATCTGGCGCAGCGGAAACGTGACTAGACCCGCTATGATCATTATTTATTGGGTCACACGGATGACCAAAATGTTCGGACGGCGAGCATGTTCTACATGACCTATGTTGGCCCATATATAGCACCGTCAAAATTGACCGACGTTTCCAAACAATCCGGTCCATTAAAAACACCAACACTGGACATGGCGGCCATTATCACTTCCTTTCGTGACAGGACCTTCCAAATCACATATGTTTGTACTTTCAACGACATAGATCAAATGAGAATGTGTAGCATGGAAATTACATACTATATGATCGTATATGCCTATTTCCAACTGGTTCTTCTTTATGACTCCAACGAGTCTAACAATGAATTCTGTCAACTTTAAACAAATATGTACTATTAAATAATAAAGAAGACAGACACAACTTTATCTCAGAATCATCAAATGGAATGTGTACATAAATGTCTGTTGAACTTTTAGAGTCAAAAGAAAAATTACAAACTCCCACTAAACCAGCACATCAGAGGGGTTGGACACACCCATACGAGCAACATGCTCCAGAAAGACTTTAGGTGGCAAGCCCTTAGTGAGCGGATCTGCAATCATGAGTTTAGTGCTAATATACTCAACAGACATTAGACGATTCCGAACTCTTTCCTTAACGACAAGAAACTTTATATCGATGTGTCTTGACCGTGCCGAACTCTTGCCGTTGTTGGAATAAAGCTCTGCAGCTTTGTTATCACAATACAGCTTTAATGGTTTCTCAACTATGTCCACCACTTGAAGCCCAGAAATAAAATTTCGAAGCCATATCACTTGATTAGATGCCTCATAGCAAGCGATAAACTCTGCCTCCATGGTGGACGAAGCAATGAGTGTCTGCTTGACACTTTTCCATGAAACTGCTCCTCCTGCCATCATGAAGATGAAACCTGATGTGGACCTCTTGCTGTCAAGATAACCCGCAAAATCTGAATCCGTGTATCCAATCAGCTCCAACTGATCGGATCTCCTGTATGTGAACATGTAATCTTTCGTTCTCTGGAGGTATCGCATCACCCTCTTGGCAGCCTTCCAATGGTCGATACCAGGATTGCTCAAAAACCTGCCAAGCATACCAACGACGAATGCAATATCTGGACGGGTACAAACTTGAGCATACATAAGACTCCCAACTGCTGAGGCATAAGGGATATCTTTCATTTGCTCTACCTGAAGATCGTTCTTAGGACACTGGAGTGAACTCAATTTATCTCCCTTAGCAATAGATGTTTCACCAGGCGAACACCCCTTCATGCCATATCTATTTAGCACCTTATCGATATAGGCCTTTTGTGACAAACCTAATATACCACGTGATCTATCACGATGTATCTGAATGCCCATCACAAAGGAAGCTTCCCCAAGATTCTTCATCTCCTCTATCATAGCATTTGACCATTTGGGAAAGTGAGCACTCAGTTTGGCATCTTTGAAAGATGTCGGGTCATCTTCCAACCCAATGTCAAACTCATGCTCATGAAGATATACTTCATAGTCGTCTGAAATGGCTGATCTCCTTTCCCTATTGGATCGCCTTAATGGCACTTGTGGTGGAGGATGTTCAGGTTCTACCGCATTAGTGGGGTTTAACTCAATATCTTGATGAGAGGTGTTTGTACCATGCAAGGGTACAACTATTTCACCACTTTCAACATTAATCATGGGAATGATTACATGTTCTTCTTCAAAGGCAAACTCTCTGAGTGAATTTTTCCCACTACTTTCAACATTCTCAAAGAATTTGGCATTATCTGTTTCAATTATGGTTTTAGTGGAAGGACAATAAAATTTAAAACCTCTAGACCTCTCAGAGTATCCAACAAAGTAGCAACTAATGGTTCTAGAGTCCAGCTTCTTTTCATGTGGCCTATAGGGCCGAGCTTCAGCTGGACAACCCCAAACATGAAGATGCCTTATACTAGGAAGTTTCCCAGTCCATAACTCATAAGGGGTTCTAGGTACTTCTTTACTGGGCACTCTATTAAGGAGGTAGACTGCGGTCTTTAAGGCCTCACCCCATAGTGACTCAGGTAGGGAGGTATGAGCAATCATACTCCTAACCATGTCCTTTAAGGTACGATTACATCTCTCAGCAACACCATTCTGACGTGGGGTCCCCGGTTGTGTATACTGAGGAACGATGCCACACTCTTCTAGAAATTTGGCAAACGGTCCTGGACATTGACCTGACCCGTCATTCCTACCATAGTATTCACCACCACGGTCGGATCTAACAGCTTTAATCTTCTTATTTAGTTGATTTTCAACTTCGGCTTTATAGATTTTAAACATGTCCAGTGACTGTGATTTCTCATGTATTAAGTATAGGTACCCATATCGAGAATAGTCGTCTATGAAGGTGATAAAATATTCATGGCCATTCCAATACGCTGTAGGGAATGGACCACAAATGTCCGTATGAATCACCTCTAAGACGCTCAAGCTCCTTTTGGCACCAAACTTCCTGATGTTTGTCTGTTTTCCCTTTGTGCAACCTGTACAGATCATAAGATCTGAGTGATCTAAAGGGCCTATAACTCCACTATACACAAGGCTCTCAATTCTCTCTTTCGAGATGTGACCTAATCGCCTATGCCATAAACTATATGAGTTCTCATTAATTGATTTTCGTTTAGTACCTTTATAATTCACATGCAAGGATTCATAACTTGAGGAATTCAAGTCTAATTTATATAAGCCATCAACTAAAGAGCCTGTTCCAACAATTTTAGAGTCAAAAGAGATATTAAATACTTCATTACCAAAAGTGACAGTAAAACCAAATCTGTCTAATAGTGGAATAGAAATTAAATTCCGTCTAAACGACGGTACAAACATAGTCTCTTCCAAATCCAAAATAAAACCAGACCCTAATGTAAGCCTATAGACTCCAATGGCTTCAACAATGACTTTGTTTCCATCACTCATGTAGATGAACCGTTCACTTTCATTTGACGATCTGGATGTTAGAAATCCCTTTCTTTATGAGCCACTTTTGGTACCTAGCGCAATCCTTCTTCACATGGCCTACTTTCTTGCAAAAGAAGCAGGAGACAACTTTAGCCTTTAACTTTTGCACTTTTGTCATTCCAGGATCAGCACTAGCAGTAGCAATTTCCTTTCCTTTTAACACATCCATTTTCCTTTTCTTTATGCCTGCATTGCCTTGAAATACCAAGTGAGCACTTTCTGTCCTATCTTGTTTCATTCTTTCTTCCTCTTGCACACAGTGACTAATGAGCTCAGTGAGACTCCATTTATCCCTTTGAGTATTATAATTTATCTTAAAGGGATTAAACTGTGCAGGAAGAGAGTTCAGAATAAGGTGCACTAGAATCTCTTCAGAGAATTCCAATTTAAGTGCCCTCAATTTTGAAACAAGATTGGACATTTCCATAATGTACTCTCTTATGTTCCCTTTAACGTTGTAGCGCATATTCACCAGTTTGCTAAGATGCGTACTGGCCTTAACCTTATCCGATTTTGTGAATCGGTTAGCGACTTCATTAAGGAACAATTTGACATTTTCTTGATCAGGCATTGCACCCCTTATGGCTTCAGGAATGGAGTGTTTCATGACCATAAGACACATCCTATTGGACCTCTCCCACTTCTCATATGATTTTTCATAGATAGCCTTTTCTTCGGCTGTACTAGATGGATGGAGAGCAATGGGTTCATCAGTCCTTAAGGCGTAGTCTAAGTCCATACATCCTAGAACGATCTTTACGTGGTCTTGCCACTTATCAAAATTAGACCCATTCAAAATTGGAATGTCATTTAAGCTTGCAGAAATAGACGATGCATTCACTATAAACAAAAAATTACATGAACATAAGTCTCATCGAATAAACGTTGCAAATATGGATTAAAAAGCCAATGTATATAATTTTCATATATGCAACTAGTCAAAACTGATAGGGCAACCAGTCAGACTCTCAGAGTAAAGTGTGTCTCTATATAAATGTTTCAGGTCCTAAGAGCTATGTGGCAGACAATCTTCCTTTGGGCCGACTGTCGTCACATAGAATTTAGCTTAAAACCCAAAATATTTATATCAACTGTATAAGACTGTGTGATCAGGCTAAAAGACACCCTTCCTTTGGGCCGAGTGCTTCACTAATGGACCACACAAATCTACGCAAACGGAGAAACTTCACTAAGTTATCAAGCTAATGTTGAAGTATTAGACCGGGCGGCTTAGCGGTCTAATCCAGCGGTTTGTTGACCGAGCGGCTTAGCGGTCTGATCCAGCGGTTTGCAGACCGGGCGGTCTATCGGTCTACCTCTGCGGCCTGTTCCATCCTCCTGGAGTTGCCGAGCGGTTATCCCATCTGTCTAACCGCGCGGCCTATGCGGTCTCCTTTATTCTAGCCGCTCAGTACTGTAAATGTTTAGTCCCACATTGTTTGTATTCTCTCTTTCTTATCTCCTCCATTCTATATAAGGGAGGTCATACCTTTGTAAATGATATCTTTTTTGGATAATAAAATTTCAATTATTCAAAAGTTTATTCGCTTGTTCTCTACTTTTCGCTTCTTTTTGCTACTTTCTAACATGGTATCAGAGCACACGGTCATTTCCTCCTGATTCTGTGCGCTCTCTGTTGCTCGCGGCTTGCTTTCCGCGTTCTGCGACTTGATTCGCGACCTGCCTTCTCTTCTATCCGCGCGGCTTGTTTCTATACGCGCGGCTTGTTTTTGTCCGCTGCCCTGTTCGCGCGGCTTGCTTCTTCTTGGTTATCTTCTCCTACTGCTCTTTGTCGCCGCGACCTGTTCACTTGTCGCCGCGCTCCTTGGTCTTTTCTGCCGCTCCGACTTCCTAGTCGTTGCGGTCTGTCTCTGTCCACGAGTGTTGTCCCTCTACTCGCGGTTCGCTGCTGTGATCTGCCTGACCGTGCGGGTTGTTCCTTTCTTACCCGCATCTTGGTCGCGGTCACCAGCTCTTCTCCTCTCTTCTGTTCGCTCGGCCTTTTCAGTCCGCGCGACCTCTTCCCCGCTGTGCCTTTGACCGCTTTATAGCAGCTGTTGTGATCTGCCTGACCGTGCGGGTTGTAAGACCCCCTCTTTTTTTTTCTTTAAAACCCCGGGGTCTTAGGCCCAGAACCGCCGCCTTGCGGTGACACCTTCGCACCCGGGAAGGTCATCACTACAAGACGCCGATCCTGCCGGCCAAATCGATCGCAGCTGACGCAAAAGTAGCAGTACAAGAGAAGACAAGTCCACAGTATATTACATATATATAAAAATCTCCACGAAGGGAGTGTCCATAGAATAGTAAAGTGTACAGAAATAAGAAGGGCTGAAGCCCGGTACATCAATATCCTCACTACAGATCTCTCATGCGGAAGCAAAACAAAACAACTACTAGAAGTCAAAACTCACGGTCCCAGCTGGCTGTACTCCTGAGCTAGACTGCCCTATCTCCAATTGCACCGGTCTCCTGGGATGCTCCTCCATACTCGGCTCCACGATCCCCTAATATGATGTGGTTCGAAAACCATTAGTCTAAAAGACTAAGCCCTATCGTCCCCCACCCCTTCCCCCATGCTCCTAGGCACCGAGCGGGGAGGAAGAAAGGAAAGGACGTGAAAGAGGAGAGAAATCAAAACAGGTGACAGGGGGACCTAGCTAGCAATTTATAATCAGGTTATAGTGAGTAAAGTAAGAAAGAAATATAACCTTCACTTATGTGAATACACATAAGCCAAGGGATCTTCTACAAGGCTCCCATCGTATAAAATGTCCCATACCACTTTATACGTTGGGGTGTCGATTATCACAAGCAAAATATAAATATTGAAATAACCTTAATTTATAAACTTGCCCACACAAGCTTATAGACCAAGGGGTCGTTTTGCAGGACCTAATGTATAAGCGTCCCATACCACTTATACTTTAGGTGTCAGGGTTAAATGAATCGATTATGCTATGACATGCAAGTGGGTATGATGGACATGCAAGTGCAACACACACACCCGACTCTGTGCACACAGACCTTTAGTTCCCACTTTTTGAGAGCTAGCATCACTCTCGGGTACCACCGTTGTGGCTACGGCAGCAGCGGAGCGGGCGTCTCCGCTTCTAGGCCGGTATGCACACTACCAAGCCTTAGACCCCTCTCATACGCCTCTGTACACGTCCAAGGTGCACTCTAGAGTCTCGCGTACGTACTTTGCTGACAACCCGTCAGTCTTGTTGGGTCGGATGTGCGTTATCGGGGGTCGTCCTCCAGACCGCAGTGTAAAACAACCCACTGGCCCCTCTAACTCTCACAACCGCCTGGTGCACCGTACTGTCATCGGTGTGACGAACAGTCAGTACCGCATGCCCCGCCACTAGATTTATGCACATGCAAGTTTATCGTATCAGAACCGAGCCAAAGCTCCCCGGACCATCCCGTCCGTCACAAGTATCAACCGAGCCAAAGCTCGCCGGACCGAAACGTCTGTCTCTTATTCCAAACCTCATCCCTTTGAACACCGCGGGATGGCGCCCCTTTGAACACCTCGGGACGACTTAACCATTTCCAATACTTGTCCAACTAGTGAGTGCAGTGTGAAACCCTATTTACTAAATTACTCTTTTGATTTGTTCTTTAAGGTTTACGTTAACCCAGGACTGCCCCCGGTATTCCCTGTGAAGGGCTCTCAAGGGGCACTAGAAACTGTGTTGGGATTACGCCCAGCGTTCCCTTTCGCAAGGTACTTATTAATATTATTGGTTGATTTCCTTTACCCATTACCTTCTCATATTGCGATAGGCTAATCCTAAGGTAGTTTAGACCTTTCACTCTCGCGGGCACGACGATCTTTCGTCGAACTCGCTTACCTTCTAACACACATCCACACGATTCCCACCACTCCTTAGAACTTTCTAGGTGACTCATCCACTTTTATTCAAACAATTCAACACGACTAACTCCACCCTATTCCAACTCTTATCCTAATACAACGTTTCCCCAAATTACTATTTGCAGACCGACCTATACTGAGTGATGTTCATGATAGGATGTCCTTCGAGTTTTCATCCGAATGACCTAGGATTATTACTGGTGTCCTATCATGACATAAATGATTAAATTCCAGAATATTATATTTTTCTCAATTAATCTCCTATTTAAATAATTTCTTACAAATGTCAATTATTGCCAAGTTGATCATGAAGTATCTTAAATTATGATTCCACTGACCCAAGGAATTTTTCATAAGTTGTAGAATGGTAAAATAATACTGTCAGCCAAGTTTTATAATTTTCTCTTCAATGTTTTCTATTTATCTCCTAAATAATTCAAAATTCACATATTGGATATTTTTCAAAGGAGGTATAAGGAATTCATTTCCAAAAATTCTAAGAAATTTCCAGCAAGCTCATAATGTTAAAAGAGTGCCAGAAACAGAATTTCACTAATTTTGAAGTAACAATGGCTATAAACTTTTATTTCTAAATAATTTACCAAAATGCCATTATGAAGATTTAAAAATTTGTGGTTCATCCAAAAATGCTGAGAAACTTAATCAAGGCTATTTATACTCAGATATGTCATCAATAATGTTTTCATAATTTTCTACTGAGTATTTGCAATAATTCTAAATTAAATGAAATAAAGGCAAAAATGTAATTTCCACATTCCTCTTATCAATGTTCCTCAAACAGAGACATAAAATTTTTAGGAGTTAAACATGTCATGATATTATTCTTGACAAAATTTGGGGAAATAACTAAGTGACAAACCTAATTTCAACATTTATTCTTCAAAAGTCCTATTAATTCAATAATTCCAAATAATGGGATTTTTTGATTCCAAAAATCCCATTATTTCAATGAGGGGTAAAACTCATTCTAATAGGCCACTGAAATTAATTACATGAATTTAGCATGATCCAATGGGCCTAATACTCAAAATTTCAAAAATTACTATTGGCACACCAAGCCTAAGCATGTTCATCATTTGCATGTGGGATTACCCACCATACATTGGTCCAAACTTGATGAAATTTAAAACATATATTTATAATGTCCTGAAGGACAAGCCACCAAAATTTGGGGCATTTTAGAGTTGAATTAACCCAAGAATCACCTAAACAAACCTAGGGGTAATTTGGTAATTTCACCATAATTTTAATTACAATAAATCCCAATTTTTGGGCAGGGCCTAAATATGCCCTAAACCAGTTACTTACCAAAATCTCAAGTCATATGGGCCTCTGGATGGGCTTGGGCATCACTTTCAAATTTCTGCATTTTGCTATTTGCAGCCCAAGGCCATTTAATTTTTTGATCTTGCATGTGAGATATCTCAACATGCAGAGGGTTAAATTGTCCAATATTTCTACCATAGGTCTAATATACTACTAAGGGCAGGCCACCAACATTTGGGGCATGTTGGAGTTGATATGCTCCAAATATCAACAAAATTTAATTTATCATATTTGGACTAAAACTATAGCATTATATTCCCCAAAAATTCCCATTTTGGGGAGGGCCTAGATATTCCTAATTAAGCCATATGCCCAAAATTGCAGCCAATTTGGACTTAGGGTTTGGGCAGGGCACCCATTTTAGTTTCTGCCCTACTCTAGGACCAGCCCTAGGAAAATGGCTCTATAGGGCAGTACACTTAACCAAAAATTATGTGTAACATGGCAAATTAAAGGTGACTCCAAGACCTACAAGTTTTATGTTGAGAATATTTTATGAAAATGGCTGTAAGGGCCCTAAACGTTGCATGCAAATGTCTGATATAAAAGATATAAAACTGACACTATTCATGAATTAAAAAAAACCAGGATTTAATATTTTGCATGGCACTAATCTTAAAGCAGATGGACGGCTGTTGCTCTTCTTCTCCGATTCGCCTGGTTCTCTGCCCGAACTTCACGGGGCTTTTCCCGGCCGCCTCCGGCGGCGCCTCCACCGGCCAACTTCTCCTCTCCACTCACGGTGGTGGGGGCGAGCTTTTCCGGCGGCTAGGGCGGCCGGAGGTGGCGGCGCCACCTCACCCGAGAGCTTCAAAACCGCCATTAATGGCTGAAAAATAAGTGTTGGGCTCGGGCTCATTCGATCCCGAACCATAACCTAGGTATTCTTAAGATCTAAGCATGAAGAGAGAGGTGAGGGAGGACCTTCCCGGCGGCCTTGCGACGTGAGGAGCGGCGGGGAACCATGGCGGCGGCGGCGGCGCTTCTCTCTTAGTTTTCACGGCCAAAGCTCGGCTTCTCTCTCTCTGTTGCTGCTGCTCTCCTTATTCTGAGAGTGGTGAGACTGAAAGGGGAGAGGGAGAGAGTGAGAAGATGAAGTATAGAGGTGGGTGGGTGATAATTCCTATGTGAGAGGTGGAGGGTTTGCCTTGTTTTTGTCACCATGCATGCATGGGTGGGCCCCACTCCATCCACCACCTCCTCCATGACTCCATGGGTCGGCCAGCCCATGTGGGGGCTGATGGCATGGGTCCAAGTGGCTTGTTCCACTAAATACCCTTAAATATACCCCTTTCTCTCTCCTAAATTATTCTTTAATTTTGAGATTCTCTCTCTCTCTCTCCTAGTCACTAAGTTGGCTGGTAAATCTCATATTGGCAGCCCACATGTTTATTTCATCCACCAAAATATTGTTAGCCCAAGTGAGTTGGGCTTGAGCTTGAGTTAGCCCATTTGGGCTAGCTTGACCCAAACCTAGGCTAGGGTTGACTTAGGTCAATTTGGTCTTTGAGGTTGGCCCAAATGGGTCCTTGGTGACCCATTGGCCTCCTCTGAGGCCTAGGTAGGGTTGTATTGGCCCTTTAGAGGTCACTTGACCCTTAAGTAGGGTACCTTGACTACTTTAGGGCTAGAGTTGACTTTGGTCAACTTAGCCTTTTTGGTTGGCCCCAATGGGTCCTTGGTGACTCGTTGGCCTCTCACTATGGTTATGAAGGTATGTGTGGGGTCCACTTGGCTAAGGGAACTTCAATTGGCCCTTGTGTAGGCCAGTTTGACCCAATGTAGGCTAGGTTGACCCATTTAGGGTTAGAGTTGACTTTGATCAACTTAGCCTCTTGGGTGGACCCCAATGGGTCCTAGGTGACCCATTGACCTCACTCTAGGGTTAAGTGGGCTTGGGTGGGGTCCACTTGGCTTGGGGATGGTCAATTGACCCTAAGTAGGTTGGTTTAACCCATTTAGGGTTAGGGTTGACTTGGGTCAACTTAACCCTTTTGACTGCCCTCCGTGGGTCCTTATTGATCTAATGGATCTTACCATGGTTTGATGAGAACATGGTGGGGTCTTGAAGTCTTGGTGAAGCCCCATGGTTATCTTTAAACAAAGGTTCAGGAATTTACTATTTGCAGACCATAGTGGTCTCACCCACATTCTTAGGTTTCCTTGGTCTTCTTGGGCTTCCTAGGGTTTGGTCATGACCTAGTCATGGCCAATAACCACACTTAGGGGTCTAGTTGGAAATGGGATGTTACACGGGTTGTACCTTTCTTACCCGCATCTTGGTCGCGGTCACCTGCTCTTCTCCTCTCTTCTGTTCGCTCGGCCTTTTCAGACCGTGCGACCTCTTCCCCGCTGTGCCTTTGCCTCTTTCTAGCCGCTACTGTTCGCGCGACTTCTTCTGTTTTCTAACCGCTCCTGTTCGCGCGGCTTCTTCTGCTTGCCGGTTTCTATGACTACCTCCGGTCTCACCACTAATCCTGCAGCTCCTTCTCCTCCTCCTCCTTCGGGCAACCTTGGCACCCTTTCCAAGCTTGTTGGCTCCAACTATCCCGATTGGAGCGTTTCTTTCACCTTTCTCCTTCGTTCTCAACGCAAGCGTCATCACCTCACCGATGACCCTCCTCCTCGCACCTCTCCTGAGTTTGATGACTGGGATGCGAGCGATGCTCTTGTTCGCACCTGGCTGGCCAACAGCCTTTCTGATGAGTGCCTTCCCGTCATTCGCCATGATGAGACGGTCAAGGCCGCCTGGCTTCACCTCGCTGCTCTCTATTCGAAGGGGGGCCAGACGTCCCACATTTATACTCTCTATGCGGACCTCTTCGCCCGCCCTTCCATGTCACCGGCTGCGGCCTATCAGCAGGTTCAGGCTCTTGGTGCTGAAATCCTCCAGAATCTCCCCTTCTCAGCGGACTTGGCCGACCAGCACAAACACTTCCAGGAACTCCTGGTTGTTTGTTATCTTCTTCGTCTTCCCGACTCTTATGATATGATCCGCCAGCAGATTTTGGGTGAGGCGGAATCTCCTACTTTGGATGCCACCGCGGCTCGCATTGCCGTCGTTACTTCGCTCCTCCAGCGGCCTCTGTTGGCCTCCCCCCCTTCCCAGGACTCCTTTGCTCACCAAGCTCAGCGGGGGGGGGGGGGGGGGGCCTAGTGGTCGTGGCTCCTCTGGCGGCCGGAGTTCCTCCCGGTTCCTCTGCTCTCACTGTGGTCGTACTGGCCATACTGTTGACCACTGCTGGCAGAAACATCCTCATCTTCGCCCTTCCGGTGATGCTCCTTCGGCCTCCGCCTCTTCTAGGCCGTCTGCCTCTGTGGCCACGACGTCAGGTAGTGCCCACGTCGTTACCCAAGGTAAATGGCTGATTGACTCTGGTGCCACCAATCATATGACGGGCAACCCTCATTGCTTCTCCCGTCTTGAGACCCATGACCGCTTACCCCCAGTTCGTGTGGCGGATGGTTCCCCGTCCCCGGTTCATGGGACGGGCATGGTTCAACTCACTCCATCGCTCTGCTTGGAGGATACCCTCTATGTCCCGAAGTTCCCGTGCAATTTGTTATCAGTTACTACTTTATGCCGGCAACTTCAGTGCTCCGTTTTATTCACTCCCACTACTTGTTCTTTTCAGGACCCGAGGACCCAGCGGACGATTGCTACTGGGACTGAGAGCGGCGGCCTCTACTTCCTCGACGATGTTTCCGCTCTTTCTGCCTACTCCTCCTCCACTGATCTCCTTCAGTGGCATCTTCGTCTTGGACATCCTCCTCCTCGGCTTATTCGTCAGCTTCTGCCCCACTTACCTCCTACCAGTTCTCCGCTCAACTGTGATGCGTGTCAGCTTGGCAAACATCATCGCTCCTCCTTCCCTCCGAAGCAAGGCCGTGGCTCCTCTCGCATTTTTGATCTTATTCATTCTGATGTATGTGGTCCTGCTCCTACCCTCACAGTTGGTCGGGGCAGTTCCTATTTTGTTACTTTTATCGATGATTTTACTCGCTGTACCTGGGTGTATCTATTAAAAGATCGCTCTGAACTATTTTCTGTTTGACAATCTTTTTACTTTATGATTAAGACTCAATTTGTTATTTTTATTAAAGTCTTACGTTCTGATAATGCCAAGGAGTATCTTACTCATGAGTTCTCCGCGTTCTTTCACAAACATGGCCTCCTTCATCAAACGACTTGTGTTTACACCTCCCAACAGAATGGGGTGGCGGAGCGTAAAAACCGTCACCTGCTTATGTTGCGCGTACTCTCATGACGCAGATGCACGTCCCTCGCTCCTACTGGGGCTACGCTGTGCTGCTCGCTTGCTATCTCATCAATCGCCTTCCCTCCACGGTCCTCCACGGCCAGACTCCCTTCTCCCTTCTCTACCCCCACCAGGAACCTTTTCCTCTTCCTCTCCGTGTCTTTGGCTGTACGGCCTTTGTTCATGCTCCCTCCGCCACCCACGACAAGTTTTCCCCCCGTTCCACCAAGTGTGTCTTTTTGGGGTACTCTACCACTCAAAAAGGCTATTGCTGCTTTGACCCCCTTCTCCGCAAGCAGTTTGTCTCCGCAGATGTGACTTTTTTCGAACATGCTTCCTATTTCTCTCCTTCCTCTTCTCTTCCTTCTCTTCCTTCTGATATCTCCGTTCCTTCCACACCTCTCCACGTTTTCCCACCTTCGTCTCCTGCTCCACCCACTCCTTCCCAGTCCGTCTCCCCACCCACCCCTCCCCCCTCCTCTCCGCTGCTGTCTCTCTCTAGTCCCGGGCCAGCCTTCTCCGCCACGGACGCTCTGGTCGCTGACGCTCCCGTCGCCGACGCTCCCGTTGACCTGGATGTTCCCATTGCCCTTCGCAAAGGGGTGCGGGCGTGTACTCAACACCCGCTCACGGCTGTTGTTTCTTATGATTAGCTTTCTCCTTCTCGCAGGTGTTTTGCCTTGGCTATCTCTGCTACTTCTACTCCCCGTACCTACCAGGAGGCTCTCGCTCTCCCTCATTGGAAGTCTGCCATGGATGAGGAGATGGCTACTCTTACTGCACTGGGTACCTGGACCCTGGTTCCTCCTCCCGTGGGCACTGATGTGGTTGGCTGTCGCTGGGTATTCGTTGTGAAGTTTCGCCCCGACGGCACTGTGGATCGCTACAAAGCCCGGCTGGTGGCCAAGGGCTTTACTCAGACTTATGGCGTTGATTACTTTGATACCTTCTCTCCGGTTGCTCGCCTCAGCACCATCCGGGTTCTCTTTTCTGTGGCTGTTAACCGGGCTTGGGCTATTTCCCAGCTTGATGTGAAGAATGCCTTTCTCTATGGCGATCTTCAGGAGGACGTCTATATGGAGCAACCTCCTGGGTATGTTGCTCAGGGGGAGACACGTGTCTGTCATTTGAAGAAGGCCATTTATGGCCTAAAGCAGAGCCCTCGGGCATGGTTCGAAAAATTCAGTGGTATTGTGGCTACCATCGGCTTTCAAAGGAGTTCGGCCGATCACTCCTTATTCATTCGCAAAACGGCCTCGGGACTGGTGGTTTTGGCCGTATATGTGGATGATATTCTCCTTACTGGCGATGACCGAGATGGGGTGGACTTGACGAAGAAGCACCTCCGACAGCACTTGGTCACGAAGGATATGGGCTCCCCAAAATACTTTTTGGGGATAGAAATCTCTCGGAAACTTGACTCCTTGGTTCTCTCTCAACGGAAGTATGCCCTTGATCTTCTTAGAGAAGCGGGCTTGACAGGTGCCAAACCAGCTCGTTTTCCCATGGCCGTTGGAGAAGACAAAACGTGGACGGATGATTCGCCTCTTCTATCTGATGTCACACGGTACAGACGTTTGGTAGGCAAACTCATCTATCTCACGGTGACTAGACCCGACATCGCCTACGCTGTAGGCAAGGTCAGTCAGTTTATGCAAGCTCCCAGGGAGTGTCATCTTCAGTCCGCCCTGAAGATTTTAGAGTATATCAAAGCAGCACCGGGCAGAGGGTTACTCTTTCAGAAGAATGACCATCTGAGGGTTGAGGCCTACTCAGATTCAAGTTATGCGGATGACAAAGGCGATCGTAAATCCACGTCAGGTTTTTGTACCTTTGTTGGAGGTAATCTCGTGAGTTGGAAGAGCAAGAAACAGTCTGTTGTTTCCAGATCCAGTGCCGAAGCAGAATACCGGAGTATGGCGTCAACCACGTGTGAGTTAAAGTGGTTGCGGGCTCTCATGCTTGACCTGGGCGAGGTATATGACTGTCCTCTCCCTATGTTCTGTGACAACAAGGCCGCTATACACATATCCAGAAATCCGGTCTTCCATGAGAGAACGAAGCATATAGAGGTTGACTGTCACTTCATTCGGGAGGAGATTTTGAAGAAACAGATTTGTACTCCTTTTGTCACCTCTGACAAGGAGTTGTCAGATATCTTCACCAAGCCGGTTTCTACTTCCTTCTTCCGCATCTGTGACAAGCTGGGCATGATTGATATCTATGCTCCAGCTTGAGGGGGAGTGTTGAAGTATTAGACCGGGCGGCTTAGCGGTCTGATCCAGCGGTTTGTTGACCGAGCGGCTTAGCGGTCTGATCCAGCGGTTTGCACACCGGGCGGTCTATCGGTCTACCTCTGCGGCCTGTTCCATCCTCCTGGAGTTGCCGAGCGGTTATCCCATCTGTCTAACCGCGCGGCCTATGCGGTCTCCTTTATTCTAGCCGCTCAGTACTGTAAATGTTTAGTCCCACATTGTTTGTATTCTCTCTTTCTTATCTCCTCCATTCTATATAAGGGAGGTCATACCTTTGTAAATGATATCTTTTTTGGATAATAAAATTTCAATTATTCAAAAGTTTATTCGCTTGTTCTCTACTTTTCGCTTCTTTTTGCTACTTTCTAACAGCTAATAAATGTAAGCGCCTTAAAATAGGACTTAAAGTGGTGGGGCCTTCCTTTGGGCTGACCCTTGCACCTCAAGTTGATTCCCAAATCAAGACATTCACATTGGTCACTTGACACTGTTCATGGCTCGGCCAAGTGACAGCCTTCCTTTGGGCCAACTATCACTCGCATGAGTCACAAACACAATTTTAAAGCCCCTTAATATGAATATAAACAGAATTTAAACAACGGATATGTAATCAACGGAAGCATACTCTAAAGGGATAAACGGATTTCAACCCTAAGGGGTCGAATACCCTATATAAAAAAAAGGCAAGACGCCGCTCGGCCAATGCCCTCAAGTCAACCCTAAGGGGTTAACCACAACCATATATGGAAGAACAAAACATAAAAACAACAACATTTCGATGTATAGAACTACTAAGCCATGCATTCAGATATACTGATTTATAGGAAAAACATTCCACAACAGCCCTAAGCTATGCAGGTATTCTTGGTTTCGATCAACATGGAGTGGATCTAAAAATTTCACAGGGAATGCCAAATAGGTATTGCAAAAAATTAAAAAAAAAAACTATAGCCATTGCAAACCAAGATCGAACGGCAATATGCTGAACCCATTCAGATTTATGTAAGAGACCTTACTTAATGCAGATTTCAGATTTGGCCACTTGTAAACGTAGATCTAAAAACTATCACCGGATAGCTCTTGGAAACCAAGATCGAGAATCGCATATTTGTGAAATCAAGATCTGAAGCTAACATCAATGGTCATATGATCAATAAAAAACTGCAGATCAATAAAGTTTCGAAGAACTGCAATGATCCAAACCTCCCGGCTCTGATACCACTTGTTAACTTATTTAGGAGGATCAAATCGCTAGATCTAATGAAGAATGAACTGATACCTGCCGCCATGGATGTAGTGCTGAAATCCGTAGAGAACGAAGGCGGCGAAAGGGCAGATGTAGTTGAGCGCCGGAGCGGATGAGCGCCGGAACGGATGAGCGCCGGAATGGGTGTTCTTTCTCCCGATGCCTAAGCCCCGTGCAGCTCTCCCTTTTGACGGGATGAAAAGAGAGTAAAGGACCTTAGGGTTAGGAGGAGAACCACACCAAGCTATATATATCGTTTCCCTATCCACCCATCATAGATCGGAGGGCTACGATTCGTTTTGCTTAAGTTCTACACATGATGAGTCCACATTTATATTAAACCGCACCCTCGATCTGGCGCAGCGGAAACGTGACTAGACCCGCTATGATCATTATTTATTGGGTCACACGGATGGCCAAAATGTTCGGACGGCGAGAATGTTCTACATGACCTATGTTGGCCCATATATAAAATTAAAATCCAACATCTATGTATCAAACTCAAAATGAATTAGTTGTACAACTTTTATATTAAGCGCGCAAGAATCTAATACTAGCCTTTAATATTGGCTTCAATTAATATGCCTCCAATTCTAACTCAAAGATAATATCTACTCTGATCTTCACCAACCAATATTGGCTTCTCTAAATGTACATAGTATTCTAGGGTTACCGTATTCAAAAATCTGAAATCCACTCGCTTCCTTGTAACCGCACACGTTCTTGATCTAACGAAAAGCGGACTGGTACTGCCCGTGGACGTTGTAGATCGACCTGTAGCACATCTTGGGATGAACCACGTAAATATATGTCTTCTATGTTTTGATGATTCTATAGTTTCAATTCCACAACAGTTTCTAATTAATGTGTGAATTTTTTTTATTGGGTGACATGCAAGAAGATTTTTGGAGCTTGACAGCTTTGATGTAGTGTTCATATATGAATTTTCAACTTATAATCAAGAGCTTATTATACGAGATTTAGCACTCGACGTGTCTCCTCGAGTGTAGGAAAAAAAATTTAGGCGGGTTACTCTCACCTAGAAATAGATGCGGTATTAAATACTGGTTGTTGATTTCCTGCAGAAATAACATGATTAATCGAAACACTGATCAACGGTCAGTATTTAATACCATATGGGTTGTAGTATATCAGATTAACGGTCAGTATTTAATATTGCACCTATTTTTAGATGAGTAACCCACCTAAAATTTTTTTTCGAGTGTAAGGTAAAGGTAGCACACATACAGATAGGTGGGGGTGAAATACTTAAAATCTATTTTTAGGTGAGTATCCCGTGAAAATTTTTGGGTAGAGGTAGCGCACATTAAGATAGGTCGCAATATTTAACATCAATGATTACATCATTAAACAACAATCAATGAAACAACAAATTACTAATATGTAGACAAAGTTTACACATAGTGAGAATTAAACTCATGACCTCTCTATTACGGGGCATCAGCTTACCCAACTGGGTCAAATCTCGTTGGCAAAAATGCTTAAAATAAGATCCGGACGGACATCAAATTTTGTTAAAATCCGGCTGAAAATCCTACCAAACGTGGCATTTTTTAAACGGTCCAATAGAAAATCAAATTGACAAGATCTCACCCCCCCCCCCCCCAACCTATCATTAGGGTTGAGTATATTATTCGAAACTCAAAAGTTGCTCGAAAATGGCTCGAATATTGAGCCAATTCGGAATCAGTTAAACTTGATTCGACTCAATTTGAGTCGATTCAATTTGACTTGAATTTGATTTCGAGTTAGTCCTGAATCGCTCAAAATAATAAAATTTAATTCTAAATAAAAGAAATGAAAATTTTAAGTATTTCATTTGCTAAATTTATAGCTTGCCTAATTTTATTTTGAGTTAACTAGGAATAAAAAGAAAATTACTCAATTTCAAGCCGTCTCGATTCAATTTCGAGCCGTCTCGATTCAATTTCGAGCCGACTCGAAATCGAGCCGTTTCGAGTCGAGCCGTCTCGACTCGAAATCGTTTGAACTAAAAATTTTTATTTCGAACAAGCCGGAATCACTGCCCAAAATCTAAATTTTGATTTCGAACTAAAAAATTACCTATGCCTTCCTTATGTGGGATGGTTTTTTGGGCGGCAGCACGCTAGCAGCCATCAAAATCAATTGTTGTGGCCACGTGGGAGGTGTTTAGTGCGCCGTCAACGGATAAGAACAACAGTTCCTGTACCCATCAAATCTAGCTCCTTCTTTTCGGAACCGGGGGAGGTAATGTGCAAAAGTGCACTTTATTATGAAGTGGGAATCCAACGGCTCACGTTGGTGTTGAAAATTTCACAAATCAATCAACTGGTAGTTCTAGTATCAAACAAACGCTTTCAAAACTATCAAGCTGATCACTTGATCAAGCGAAAAACGAGAACTATGCGCAGGAACACTTCAACCATAAACTGAGCTATGTATCAGAGGCAATGAAGAGCAAACACAGATCTTGCATTAATCCACTATCAACTTTACAAAGCAAGGTATACATGGCGAGACATGATTTCGCCAAGTACAATGAGAAGAAAAACAAGCAAGAGCAAACTTCAAGCCGGACGGACTGCCTCCAAGACCGCTGAGCCCGCCGAGACCGCCAAGCCGCTGCTACTACTCTGATTCTACGGAGTCCGCACAAACCGCGCGAACAACCTGTTATTCTGCTGACGTCTGCTCTACAAGCCGCCGCCGAACTGAATGAACAGACCGTCAAGCTCGCCGAGACCGGCGACCTGGTTATTGAACTTGGACTTCAATTGATGGAGAGAAAACTGGTTGGTCGTCAAATGCGACCTGCTGCAACCGATGATTGTAAACCACATGATTCACTGCTTCTTGACCTTGATCAGAACCAGACGCCCGGCTTCACAGTGCGAGCCGCACAACCTGCAAACATCAACCAGTTAAATCTCAACCCGCGCGACCTGTCAAACCGAGTCCGCAACAATTGATCTGCGTCAACTTACTGTTCACTCAGTTACTGTAGATGTGTCAGGGGGGGTCTATTTATTGGCGGGGTGAGGAGTGTGGTCACCGCCCTAGTGAATAGAGACACCACCACAGCTCGCAACTAGCACAACCCAGCCCACCGAGTCCGCAAGGACTTGGCCAGACTCCATCCAACTCGCTAGGCGCCAAGTAAAGGTCAGACCGCCACCAGACGGACACCGCGCCAGTCCGCAATGCCCGCAAGCACTGCACCAGTCCGCCATACTGCACAACACATGGACACAGCCACAACTCATACTGCAACAGTCCGCACGCCATATGCGGACATGGCGACAGTCCGCAGAGCTCGAGGACAACGCCACAGCCCGCCACACGAGTCTACGACCAACAGGCAGATCGCCCGGTCAACAG
This sequence comes from Platanthera guangdongensis, assembly GCA_039583875.1. Classification (NCBI taxonomy): domain Eukaryota; kingdom Viridiplantae; phylum Streptophyta; class Magnoliopsida; order Asparagales; family Orchidaceae; genus Platanthera; species Platanthera guangdongensis. Next base: position 30,009,990 of record CM077152.1, on the reverse strand, counting down.
CGGACTCGGCGGGCACTGCATCAGTTCGCCGCACAAGTCCACGACCAACAGGCAGATCGCCCGATCAACAGCAGACTCTGCGGACACTGCGAACATCCTGAACTTGTCACACAGTGTGACCAAGTCCAGCAACCCGCCAAACAACTGGCGCGAGTTCGGCGGACACGAAACCCAGAACGCCAACTCCATGGACAGTCCGCCACCAAGAATACGGCTATCACCCACCAACACCGGAGAACTCGGCAAGAACCAAAGCCGATCTCCAAAACCAGTCCGCAATAGCGGACTCTAACCGAGTCCGCCACATCTCCGCGGATTTAATCCCCAATCCGCACGGTTACTTCAAGAGCAAGATCTACAGAACCGCAGGCCAAGCCGAGCAACGCCACCAGGCCGCCAAAGACAGACCGCCCAGGCCGCTCCACTAGACGCCCAAGCCGCCAAGTCTTCCCTGGCCACTGACCACCCAGACCACAACATCAGTCCGCCTAGGCCGCGGACTCAGACCGTCCAGACCGCACGGTCTGCTCCATCACCTACTTCCACTTCATATTGGTGATGAAAGTGAAAGAACTCTATAGTTAAACGTGCTCGGATGAGAGTAGTTCCGGGATTGATGATCTCCTGGAAATTCCCCGTAGGGGAGCTTAACTAGATCATTTCTCATCGAAAGGAGGTTGGGGATCGAGGCCGGGCAAGCGCAACGCCTCGCCGACCTCAACAACCCGCCATAAACCAGTTAAAGGGAGGTCAGCCCGGTTTGGGAGATTGACCGCACGCGGTTGTGTGGAGAGAGGGTTGGGACTGGTGGACTGCAGTTCGGCTGGGGGCGGCCCGGGATACTCACATGAGTGGGTCGGCCCCCTTTCAACAGTTGGATGCTTCCACACATCTTAAAGCAAGATGAGATGCACTCGCTTTGAGATGTGCGCGGGCATCCACGCGAGCCGTTGGATGCCCGTACTTTACGGTAAAGTGCATCCCTGCACTTTACTCCCCCCGGATCCCTTCAGCTTGTATTTTAGATTTTGAGTTGGTTAGAGGTATGCCTCTAACCACGCCTTTGGCGCAGCTTTTGGCGCATGATGCTAACATTTTGTAACTTTTATTTTAGCGCTTAATAAATAGGCTATGGCCAAGCTTCAAGGGTCCCTTCTTTTCCGTGTCCGAGGAGGAAAAATGCAGCGCGATCCAACAGATGCTAGCCGTTGCACTTTACCGATCCAATGGATGGGAGCACGTGGAGATGCGTGCACACCTCAGCGCACACATCTCAAAGCCAGTTAAAATTGATGTGCATGCATCTCCGCACGAGCTAAGATTGACGTGCGGGAACTCCAGAATGGAGTTCGCCAATCAACGGTAGTGATTTAGGGATTAACAAACGAATAATATTTATATCTCAGCCTCATACGAAACTCCACCCAGGCCCACTCTTATTTAAAGCAAACTCCACCATAAAATTTCAGCACAAATTTCACAAGATCAGCATATTTTTCCCCCAGCCCTTTCGATTATGAACGCTGAATATTCATTCATTCATTCATTTTCCTCGCAGTTTTGAATTATAGATCAATGCATTTTTATGATTATTTTAAGTACTTATATATATATATATATATTTCGAATTGAAATTACATTTGTATTTTGTAACTGAAAATACAGTTCATTTACAATTTTATTTTACGTTGCAGTTATATTACACGTTAAAAATGCAGTCCTGCAAGATCCTTTACATGTGTTGCACGTACAGAATTATTGCCCCTATTTGATACAGTGTTTTTGCTCTGACGAGCTTTAACGTAAACACTATCGTCGTAGAATGTATGTTTTGCATGGCAATGATTTTGATGGCCAATTCGCCCTCAAAAATAGAAAACTAGTTTTAAACATAAAGGTGGATGAGCTTTCTTAGGCAATTTATGAGAGTCGCTCGAAGCATTTGGATAAAGATCAACACAATAGAAAACATAAAAAACATACATGACAAATAAAAACATTCATAACAAATATATCTATCGGTGGATATAAATTGGCAAATCCTAAGAGTTTCTAGTGCTATTGAATATCCGTGTATCCGAACCGACTCATTAAACCTTCCAACCTTTTAATTATCTGTTAGAAATGAACAAAAAACAAGCCGAAAGTGGAGCTAAAACAAACCGGAAGAGGTTTTAACAGAAACTTTATTATCTGAAAAAGGTATCTATTACAAAGGTATGCCCTCCCTTATATAGAATGGAGGAGAGATGAGAGAATACAAATAAGAGATGTGAGACTAAAAATTTACAGGACTAAGCGGACTATACAAAACAAACCGCACAAGCCGCGCGGTTAGACAGAAGGGCTAACCGCACGGCTACCATCAGAGAGAAAGAGAGACTGCCAGGATAGACCGCCAGACCGCCCGGTCTCCAAGCCGGCTGAGACAAACCGCCAGACCGCGCGGTCTTCAACCCGCCAAGACAGACCGCCAGACCGCCTGGTTACCATCTTCAACACTCCCCCTCAAGCTGGAGCATATATATCGATCATGCCCATCTTGTCGCAGATGTGGAAAAAGGAAGCAGACACCGGCTTGGTGAAGACATCTGCCAACTCGTTGTCCGAATTGACAAATGGAGTGCAAATTTGTTTCTTCAATATTTCTTCCCGAATAAAATGACAGTCGACTTCTATATGTTTTGTTCTCTCATGAAAGACCGGATTTTTTGAAATGTATATCGCGGCCTTATTGTCACAGAACATAGGAAGAGGATAGTTGTAAACCTCTCCTAAGTCAAGCATGAGAGTCCGCAACCATTTCAACTCACATGTAGTCGATGCCATGCTGCGATATTCCGCCTCTGCACTAGACCTGGAAACTACAGACTGTTTCTTGCTCTTCCAACTCACAAGATTGCCTCCAACAAATGTGCAGAAACCTAATGTCGATTTGCGGTCCCCTTTGTCATCCGCATAGCTCGAATCAGAGTAAGCTTCAACTCTTAGGTGACCATTCTTCTGAAATAGGAGTCCTTTTCCTGGAGCAGCTTTAATATACTCTAATATCCTCAGAGCAGATTGTAGATGACACTCCCTCGGAGCTTGCATGAACTGGCTCACCTTGCCAACAGTATAAGAGATGTCGGGTCTGGTTACCGTGAGATATATGAGTTTGCCCACCAGACGCCGGTACCTCGTAAGATCAGAGAGAAGAGGCGAGTCATCTGTCCAAGTTTTGTCTTCTCCAGCAGCCATAGGACAACGTGCAGGTTTAGCACCAGTGAGTCCTGCCTCCTTTAAAAGATCAAGAGCATACTTCCATTGGAAAAGGACCATGGAGTTGGGCTTTCTAGAGATTTCAATCCCCAGAAAGTATTTCGGGGAGCCCATATCCTTTGTGACCAGATGTTGACGAAGGTGTTTCTTGGTCATCAATATCTCATCCTGGTCATCGCCAGTAAGAAGAATGTCATCAACATAAACCGCAAGAACAACAAGACTAGAGGCGATTTTCCGAACAAACAAGGAGTGATCTGCTGAGCTTCTTGTAAAACCAATGGCCGCAACAATGCCACTGAACTTGTCAAACCAGGCACGAGGACTCTGCTTGAGTCCATAGATAGCCTTCTTTAGTCGGCATACCCGTGTCTCCCCCTGAGCAACATACCCCGGAGGTTGCTCCATGTAAACATCTTCCTGCAGATCACCATAGAGGAAGGAATTTTTAACATCGAGCTGCGAGACGAGCCAATCCCGGTTGACAGCCACAGAGAGAAGAACCCTAATAGTGCTGAGACGAGCCACTAGAGAGAAAGTGTCAAAGTAATCGACGCCATAAGTTTGGGTAAAACCCTTGGCAACCAGGCGAGCCTTATAACGATCCACACTGCCATCCGGGAGAAACTTCACCACGAAGACCCATCGACAACCAACAACATCCGTGCCGAAAGGAGGAGGAACAAGGGTCCAGGTACCCCGTTCAGTTAGAGTAGCAATCTCCTCATCCATGACAACCTTCCAATGAGGAATAGTAAGGGCCTCCTGGTAGGAACGGGGGGTGGCAGTGGCCGAGATAGCCAGTGTAAAAGCTCGGCAAGAAGGGGTAAGACGATCGTAGGAAACAACTGCAGCAAGCGGGTGTTGGGTACATGCCCGAACCCCTTTGCGAAGAGCAATCAGGAGATTCAGGTCAGCAGGGGCCTCAGTATCCGAAGTATCCGTGGTGGAGAGAGCTGGCCGGGAGTAGAGAGATGGCAGTGGAGTGGAGGGAGAAAGCGGAGTAGAGGGTGGAGATGATGGTGATGGGGAAGAGGGTGGAGAGGGTGGAGATGGTGGAACATCAGTGGGAGCAGAGGGAAGGGATGGGTTGGTAGGAAAAGTAGGAGCAGGAGGAGGAGAGGAGGAAGCGGGAGAGAAGTAAGAAGCATTGGCAAAGAAGGTGACATCCGCAGAGACAAATTGCTTGCGGGTAACGGGGTCAAAGCAACAATAACTTTTCTGAGTGGGAGAGTACCTCAGAAAGACACATTTAGTGGCACGTGATGAGAGTTTATCACGGGTGGCAGCGGGAGAGTGCACAATGGCAGTGCACCCAAAGATGTGCAGAGGAAGAGGAAAGGGATCCTTGTCCGGATAAAGAATGGAGAAGGGGGTAGCACCGTGGAGAACTGTGGAGGGAAGGCGATTGATGAGATAGCAGGAAAGGAGGACAGCATAGCCCCAATAGGAGCGAGGTGTAACGCCCCCACCTGTCACATGACATATAACGGTGGGTCCGGCCGGGGCCCCACGCCATATAGCACAGACAAGCAAAGGAGTCACGTGTGGTAATCAACCTCTACTCGTGTCCTTAACTCATTCCATTCTAGCGCAGCATTTTTTTTTCTTGTTAGCATGAACTCAAACCAGAATGTCCACCCACATATAAATACCACATTTATATAGAACAACACCAGGAATGTATACAACTCACACACCCTGGCCTTATGGCCTTACAAGTTCCTCTTTACACAACAACAATTTCGTACATCGGCACGCAGGCCGGCCACACATGAAATCCAACCACGATTCTTCATATAGCCTTCAAGGGCCTATATCAGCAAGCTCGATATTTCCTTTATTCTTTCCAAACCGCAGCACCTGCAAGTTATCATCCAAGCCAACACAGAAAACAAAGTAACGGTCAGCATTGCTGACCCATTATAACGACCCTACCCCCTACCCGGGGTAGTGGTTCCTTCCCTGTATACAGTGCTTCCTTTCTCATCAAGCATCAACAAACATCACCAAATCACATAGCTAGATCATTCGCTTTATTCCACTAACTAACAAACACATCACATCACAAACGCTGGAATCCACCAACGCTCCGTGCACTCAGGGCACCTTCTTGGCGTACCGGAATCCACCGTCGTACACCGCTGTCTCTCGAGGTGTTAACTTGTTGGTTGACCGGCCCTAGTCCACCAGCTCGCAGGCTGGCGACATCCCGCCCAAGCCACTCAGAGGTCCATCCTCACAGCATCACAAACAGAGCAGACCGACCCACACTCCGTGGTGTAGCAAGCCGGGTTTATCTAAGCTCCCCAGGCAATGTCTACCCATCGGTCACACTCCTAATCCGATCGACCCACACCATGTGGTGCAGCAACCCGGGTTTAACTCGGCTCCCCTAGCATTGCCGCCCATCGATCCCTTCCTTAACTAGATCAACCCACCCTAGTGGTGTAACAGGCCGGGTTTATCACGAGCTCCCCAGGCGTGCTACCAATTGATCATCTCATAACCAGGAGCTTCACCAAAGCCTCCTCACAAGCAGTACATCCATACATGCATCACAATAAAATCCATTTTGCACATCATCAAAGTCACGGAGTCTTCTCCGGTTTACCCATGAACATCACCAATCCAGACTACCGGTCCAGATGGGCTTCACACAGCATGCCTACGCCGTACTTCATAATTCCGGCTCTAGATGCAGACTTACAAAGGAATCTCTTCCGCGATCCACCTCTTGGTGGAGGATTCCAAGCACATGTATAGAGAAAGGACTTCGATGTCCAAGAAGGAGATCGTTACCCTTGAAGATCGCTTCGGCGCCATGAAGTAGCCGGATGGAACTCACCGCCTCGGCTCTGCCTTCACGAATCCGCTCTCGGATCTTCGATCCGCACTCCGCAGCTCCTACAGCAGCTGGAAGACTCCTCCCTTCTCTCTCCCTTGGCCTTCTTCTCTCTCCCTTGGAATGAAAATGAAGAAGAAGAAGAAGAAGATAATAAGAGAATATATCTTCTAAATCTCGGCCTTCCCAACACCTGGACAAAGCCCAGCCACTGGATCCAGGAAGAGGGAAACAAACGGCTCAGATCTGGCCAGAAAAGCTAAAACACGGCCTGACACGCCCTGTGACACGCCCGTGTCACAGGCCGTGTCCCCCTAAGCGGCAGACAACCGACTCAATCCAACCAGTACACGCCCGTGTGACACGCTCGTGTCACGGCCGTGTACCCGACACGCCCTCAGACACGCCCGTGTCTGAGGCCGTGTGCCTCAAGGAAAATAATCCCAAATCCAACCCGAGACGTCACACGGCCTGGCACACGGCTTGGCACACGCCCGTGTTCATGGCCGTGTGCACCAGGACACGCCCGTGTTCCTCAAACACGCCCCAACCCGAGACATCGAGCTGAGTTCGACGCCCACTGACACGCCCTGTGACACGCCCGTGTCACAGGCCGTGTCCTCACGGGAAACCCGATACTCGACGATCGTCGCGAATACTCGCCGAACAAACGACACGGCATCCGACACGGCCGTGTCCTGGGCCGTGTGCCCCATTCTCGACGATGTCACGCAAAACTCGTCGACACCGAGGCCCGATCATCGACACAACCCGACACGCCCTGCGACACGCCCGTGTCGCAGGCCGTGTCAACTGACACGCCCTGGGACACGCCCGTGTCCCAGGCCGTGTCACCCAAGCCTGAACCCAATTTTGCTCAAAATGACCCTCTTGACTTCAGGGTGTTACAATCCTCCCCCCCTTCAAATAATTTCGTCCTCGAAATTTGACTTCAAATAGCCAATTAGGCACAATCATCACCAAAGCGTACACCGCAATTCTCCGCACACACTACCAAACAGACAACACAACAAACATCCCTAACTTCCACTTGTGCACATGCAGCCACATACAACCTCAAAACAAAATAACCGAATTGATGGATTCCAGCACAAGCACAAGAGCTCGACAACTATAGATATCAAAACATTATTAAAGTGATACATCAACATCATGTCCATCAACCAGCCAGTTCAACCAAAAGTGAAGCACATCAGCTATTAGTCATCACACTTGCTAGCAACACATAGTTACATACACAACTTAACATTGAAATCATTCACATCACCGCTCACTTCTGCTCAGCCTCGCGATTTTGAAATTCACGATTTAACGATAAATGAACCGCTCGAGGCCAAATGTCACCAACTGAACTTTGCGGCTCCTGTACTTCCATTGCATGCAAGCGAGGTTGCGTCCGGGGTGCAGATGACTCGGCCACTGCTTTCCCTTTTTCTTCATATGACGCACCTGTCTTTTTCTCACTCCCTGGAGGGGCATTCCAACAAAATTTCGCGATATGTCCTTGCTGCCCACATTTATAACATATACGTGTATCCACACGTCCTGGACCATACGTTGCCCCCGAAGAAACAGTCGACGGAGCTACGTCCACCGGCCTAAATCTTTTCTTCTCTTGTCGTCGAAACTCCGATTCTTTCAACTCAGACTTTTCCCTTACCAGTTTCTTATTCTCCTGGACTCGCTTCATATCCTTCTCCAACGCACGAGCTGTATCAACCAACGCCTGAAAACCTTGGCTCACGGAACTCGGAAGTGCCAACCTCAATTCATCCCGCAATCCTCCATAAAACCGATTTGTCTTTCGCACTTCCTCCGCAAAGGTCGATCCCGCATATCTTCCCAATCTTGTAAACTCGTGCAGGTAGGTATCAACATCTTGCTCACCCTGCACCAAGCTGAGAAACTCATTTTCCATTGCAATTCTCTGCGACACTGACACATACTTGGCTAAAAATATCTGGGAGAATTCCTCCATTGAAATCTCCATTAAACCTCGACCTGCCAAGTGGTGCACTTCAATTTCATCCCACCATAATCTCGCCTCTCCTTCCAACAGAAAAGTGGTCATCATCACTTTCTGTTCTTCGACCGTCCTGATTGCAGTTAAGATCCGTTTTACTCTTGCCAACCAATCTTCTGCCTGCGTTGGTGAAAGCGCTCCACCAAACGTAGGTGGGTGAAAGTGCATCAAACGTGACAAGGCGTCGTCACTTGCTTGCGCTTCCACCACCTCGGCAGCATGCTCTTGCCTTCCACCCGGTCTTGCCTGTCCAGTTGGTTGTGCTTGTAACACTGCAAGCACTGTCTCCGCCACCACCCGTATGGCCTCTGCCGAGGGAGGCATCGGTGCTTCCACGGGTGCTGCACTCTCATCCGACTGCTGGGGCTCAGACGGCCCAACTCCATCCCTCGCCACCTATCAATGTACAGAACACCATTAAATTCTTCCAAATCATAACGGTACTGCAACATTGACTACACACTCACGCACATCATGTGCATGACATACATTCCTAGTGGACATTCATGAGTTCCTTTATGTTCGCTCCTCCCAAACAATCTAAACCTGGCTCTGATACCACTTTGTAACGCCCCCACCTGTCACATGACATATAACGGTGGGTCCGGCCGGGGCCCCACGCCATATAGCACAGACAAGCAAAGGAGTCACGTGTGGTAATCAACCTCTACTCGTGTCCTTAACTCATTCCATTCTAGCGCAGCATTTTTTTTTCTTGTTAGCATGAACTCAAACCAGAATGTCCACCCACATATAAATACCACATTTATATAGAACAACACCAGGAATGTATACAACTCACACACCCTGGCCTTATGGCCTTACAAGTTCCTCTTTACACAACAACAATTTCGTACATCGGCACGCAGGCCGGCCACACATGAAATCCAACCACGATTCTTCATATAGCCTTCAAGGGCCTATATCAGCAAGCTCGCTATTTCCTTTATTCTTTCCAAACCGCAGCACCTGCAAGTTATCATCCAAGCCAACACAGAAAACAAAGTAACGGTCAGCATTGCTGACCCATTATAACGACCCTACCCCCTACCCGGGGTAGTGGTTCCTTCCCTGTATACAGTGCTTCCTTTCTCATCAAGCATCAACAAACATCACCAAATCACATAGCTAGATCATTCGCTTTATTCCACTAACTAACAAACACATCACATCACAAACGCTGGAATCCACCAACGCTCCGTGCACTCAGGGCACCTTCTTGGCGTACCGGAATCCACCGTCGTACACCGCTGTCTCTCGAGGTGTTAACTTGTTGGTTGACCGGCCCTAGTCCACCAGCTCGCAAGCTGGCGACATCCCGCCCAAGCCACTCAGAGGTCCATCCTCACAGCATCACAAACAGAGCAGACCGACCCACACTCCGTGGTGTAGCAAGCCGGGTTTATCTAAGCTCCCCAGGCAATGTCTACCCATCGGTCCCCCTCCTAATCCGATCGACCCACACCATGTGGTGCAGCAACCCGGGTTTAACTCGGCTCCCCTAGCATTGCCGCCCATCGATCCCTTCCTTAACTAGATCAACCCACCCTAGTGGTGTAACAGGCCGGGTTTATCACGAGCTCCCCAGGCGTGCTACCAATTGATCATCTCATAACCAGGAGCTTCACCAAAGCCTCCTCACAAGCAGTACATCCATACATGCATCACAATAAAATCCATTTTGCACATCATCAAAGTCACGGAGTCTTCTCCGGTTTACCCATGAACATCACCAATCCAGACTACCGGTCCAGATGGGCTTCACACAGCATGCCTACGCCGTACTTCATAATTCCGGCTCTAGATGCAGACTTACAAAGGAATCTCTTCCGCGATCCACCTCTTGGTGGAGGATTCCAAGCACATGTATAGAGAAAGGACTTCGATGTCCAAGAAGGAGATCGTTACCCTTGAAGATCGCTTCGGCGCCATGAAGTAGCCGGATGGAACTCACCGCCTCGGCTCTGCCTTCACGAATCCGCTCTCGGATCTTCGATCCGCACTCCGCAGCTCCTACAGCAGCTGGAAGACTCCTCCCTTCTCTCTCCCTTGGCCTTCTTCTCTCTCCCTTGGAATGAAAATGAAGAAGAAGAAGAAGAAGATAATAAGAGAATATATCTTCTAAATCTCGGCCTTCCCAACACCTGGACAAAGCCCAGCCACTGGATCCAGGAAGAGGGAAACAAACGGCTCAGATCTGGCCAGAAAAGCTAAAACACGGCCTGACACGCCCTGTGACACGCCCGTGTCACAGGCCGTGTCCCCCTAAGCGGCAGACAACCGACTCAATCCAACCAGTACACGCCCGTGTGACACGCCCGTGTCACGGCCGTGTACCCGACACGCCCTCAGACACGCCCGTGTCTGAGGCCGTGTGCCTCAAGGAAAATAATCCCAAATCCAACCCGAGACGTCACACGGCCTGGCACACGGCTTGGCACACGCCCGTGTTCATGGCCGTGTGCACCAGGACACGCCCGTGTTCCTCAAACACGCCCCAACCCGAGACATCGAGCTGAGTTCGACGCCCACTGACACGCCCTGTGACACGCCCGTGTCACAGGCCGTGTCCTCACGGGAAACCCGATACTCGACGATCGTCGCGAATACTCGCCGAACAAACGACACGGCATCCGACACGGCCGTGTCCTGGGCCGTGTGCCCCATTCTCGACGATGTCACGCAAAACTCGTCGACACCGAGGCCCGATCGTCGACACAACCCGACACGCCCTGCGACACGCCCGTGTCGCAGGCCGTGTCAACTGACACGCCCTGGGACACGCCCGTGTCCCAGGCCGTGTCACCCAAGCCTGAACCCAATTTTGCTCAAAATGACCCTCTTGACTTCAGGGTGTTACACGAGGAACATGCATTTGAGTCATCATAGTGCGAGCGACATCAAGGAGGTGACGGTTTTTGCGTTCCGCCACCCCATTTTGTTGTGAGGTGTAGACACAGCTTGTTTGACGAATAAGACTATAGTGAAGACAAAAAGAGGAGAAGTCTTGGCTAAGATATTCCTTAGCATTGTCAGAACGACGGACCTTAATAGACGTATCAAACTGAGTCTTAACCATCGAATAAAACGAGGTCCAAATAGAGAACAGCTCGGAGCGATCTTTGAGAAGATACACCCACGTACACCGAGAGAAATCATCGATGAAGGTGACAAAATAGGAACTACCCCGACCGATGGTAAGGTTAGGAGCGGGTCCCCATATGTCAAAGTGAACGAGGTCGAACGGACGGGAAGAGCCCCGACTTTGCGTTGGTGGGAAAGATGAGCGATGATGTTTGCCAAGTTGACATGCATCACAGTTTAGAGGAGGATGATGAGGAGGAAGGTGCGGCAGGAGCTGGCGTAGAATTCGGGGAGGAGCATGTCCAAGACGAAGATGCCATTGGAGAAGATCTGTAGAGGAGGAGAATGCGGATAGAGCAGAGACATTGTCGAGGAAGTAGAGACCACCACTCTCAGTCCCGGTAGCAATCGTCCGGTGGGAGTCCGGATCCTGAAAAGCACAAGAGGTAGGGGTGAATAAGACAGAACACCGTAATTGCTTGCATAAAGAAGTAACCGATAATAAATTGCACGGAAACTTGGGCACATAGAGGGTATCAGCCAGGCACAGAGACGGAGTGACTTGAACCATGCCCGTCCCATGGACCGGTGAGGGAGATCCATCCGCAACAATGACCGGGGGCAATTGAGCATGTGTTTCAAGAAGAGAGAAACATTGAGGATCGCCGGTCATATGATTTGTTGCACCAGAGTCGATTAGCCATCGTCCGCGGGTAACAACATGAGCACTACCAGAAGAGGTTACCACCGAGGCGGACTGACTGGAGGAGGGGAAAGCCATGGAAGCAAGAGAGGAGCAAAGCGCGACGATAATAACAAGCCGCGAGAAGGGGAGAACAAGTCGCACGACTTGAAAAGAGCACCAAGTCGGGCGAACAGAAAGCAGGTCGTGCGGCTAGGAAGGCCGCTACCAAGAAGCAAAGTAAAGGGACAGAAGTCACACGGCTTGAAAAAGTCGGGCGAACAGAGAAGAACAAGTCGCACGGCTAAAGATGAGGCCGGGGCGACACGCAAGCTGGAGTGGGTAGAAGGAAACAGGCCGAGGCAACTAGAAAACAGACCGCAGCGACGAAGAGTAGCAGCAAGAACACAGCAAGAAACCGCAGCAGATAGAAAAGGAAGAAGCCGCGCGAACACAAGCGGCTTGAAAGCAGTCAAAGGCACAGCGGGGAAGAGGTCGCACGGACTGAAAAGGCCGAGCGAACAGAAGAGGAGGCAAGGAGCAGCGACTACAACAAGTCGCAGGCCGGGCGAACAGAAACAGGGCGCGCCGACGAATAGCAGCAGAAGAAGTGAACCAAGGAGTTGCAAGCCGCGCGATCAGGGCAGCAGACAGAAACAAGCCGCGCGAACAGGTCGCGGAAAAGCGGAAAACAAGCCGCGAGAGTCAGAGAGCGCACACAATCAGGAGGAAACGACCGTGTCCTCTGATACCATGTTAGAAATGAACAAAAAACAAGCCGAAAGTGGAGCTAAAACAAACCGGAAGAGCTTTTAACAGAAACTTTATTATCTGAAAAAGATATCTATTACAAAGGTATGCCCTCCCTTATATAGAATGGAGGAGAGATGAGAGAATACAAATAAGAGATGTGGGACTAAAAATTTACTGGACTAAGCGGACTATACAAAACAAACCGCACAAGTCGCGCGGTTAGACAGAAGGGCTAACCGCACGGCTACCATCAGAGAGAAAGAGAGACTGCCAGGATAGACCGCCAGACCGCCCGGTCTCCAAGCCGGCTGAGACAAACCGCCAGACCGCGCGGTCTTCAACCCGCCAAGACAGACCGTCAGACCGCCCGGTTACCATCTTCAACATTATCCAAATATATATTAACAATTTAGTACAGTTTTTTTTTGAGTTGAAAAGTTAGGCAATGTATTACCTATACGTACAAGCGCAGTACGAATGTAAATGAATGTAAAGTGGGCTTCATTAGTTTTAGCGGTAGCGGATCGGTTCGTTGGGTGGAAACGGAGAGTTCGAATCGGAGGGGGGAGGTGGCTGCTCCAAACGGAGTTTTTTGGGGTGTTTCTCAAGGCGGGCGGGTGGAAACGGAGCAAACGCCGTTGGAGATTCATTTGTTTACCTTCCTTCCGCCGACATTTGTCCAAAACGAGTTACAAAACGCCCAAACAAATAGAGCCTAAATGTAAATCTTGATTTCTTTATCTTTTTTAATGTATTTTTTTTGTTTATATTCTCATTTTCATTCTTTTTTTTGAAAATAAACTCTTCAGAAAATCTTGAAATGATGTGATAATCCAATTGGAATGCAGGATTTTTCATTTGTATTATTTTCAGAAGTAATAAGAATATAGTTAATATGAAGCTTAAAATAATTGTAAAAATATTAACATTAATATTTTATAATTTTATTTATAAAAATATTTATTTAGATGTCAAAAAAAAAAGAATCAGTGTGTATAATGCACCATTAATAAAGTCTGTTATGCGCACGAGAAAAAATTCCAACTTCAATGCACCAAAAGGCATAGCACTTAGGTTAAATCGTCATTCGTTAAGGATCCATCGCCTAACAAACATCATCCGTTTGAACATAAAAGTGAATGACCTCATTTTCGTTCATTACCGCCACCACCGTGCCAAACGGAGCCTTTGTCCGATCACGACCGTTCCGTTCGGTCCGAACCCCCGACCGAAAATCTCCTCCACAACAGAGCCTTGGGTCAGGTTTTTGAGTGAAAATTTGGAAGTAAATTTTCTACCCATTTCCAAAACATAGAAATCAATTACCGCATTTATAGTGGAGGCAGGAAGTAATATTAGACTTGGTCAGATATGGGAGGCGTCCCCCACTTGCCCTTAAATTAGACCAGGTTCGTTTCAAAGTTCAATTTCGCCCGCTTTTCCGGGTTTATACACAGCCTTGAACTTTACTACCTACTCTTAATTAAACCCTCTAATAAAATCGCCTGCTGGGCCGCCCTTTAATCGGATGTGTTGCGGACTGACTTGGCATTGTTGAATTTTCTCAAAGCAGTTAGCAAGGTAGCCTAAAGTCAAATTAATATTCTCAGAACTACCCAGTTCAAACTTTGATCTTGCAGAAGTCCAAAGAGCAAGCTTAACACCACATGCAAATGGAAGAACAAGCAGATCTTATTTTCATTAATTTTTTTTACAAGACGAGGTATACGTAGTGTAACGCCCCGAAACTCAAAGGAGCAGAGGGGAATAATTTGGGCCAGTTTGAGTTCTGGCTGCAGGCACACGGCCTGGGACACGGGCGTGTCTCAGGGCGTGTCAAGCCTGTGTCGACACTAAGGCGTGAAGTCGACACTTTGGTCTCGACATTGTGTCGAGACTGGGCACACGGCCTGCGACACGGGCGTGTCGCAGGGCGTGTCGACCCGTGTCGACACTTAGCCGTGAAGTCGACACAGTGATTCGACGTTGTGTCGAGACACGGCACACGGCCTGCGACACGGGCGTGTCGCAGGGCGTGTCAACCCGTGTCGACACTCGTCCCGCGAAGTCGACACTTTGGTGTCGACAGTGTGTCGAGACATGGCACACGGCCTGCGACACGGGCGTGTCGCAGGGCGTGTCGACCCGTGTCGACACTTAGCCGCGAAGTGTCGAGACCTTGTACACGGCCTGGAGCCCAGGCGTGTCAAGGTGACACGGGCAAGGACACGGGCGTGTCCTAGAACCCGTGCAGTGCTCGGGTTGAAAACGGAGAGAAAATCATGGGGTACACGGCCAGCTACACGGCCGTGTCAGGTGGAACACGGGCGTGTCAGCTCGAACACGGGCGTGTTCGAGACCCGTGTGAGGTTCCAGGTGATTCGATTTTGACGGCGAATGAGGCACACGGCCCTGGACACGGGCGTGTGCCAGGCCGTGTTCGGCCCAGATTGGGCATTTCAGTCCCGAATCGAAGCCGTTCATTTCTTTGACTGAGGATCCAATGGCTGGGGGTTGTTCCTGAAGGGATATACCCGGGTTTTGACTTAGAAAACCCTCACTTTTTCCACTTGTTATCTCTCCAAACCCTTGGAGAAAGAAAAGCTAAGGCAAGAAGAAGAGGAGCTAGATCCGCCATTGGAGGAGCTTCGGAGCTCCGAATCGCAAGCTGACTCCGGATCTGCGGAGGCAACGCTAGTGCGGTCAATTCCATCCGATTACTTTTCGATGGCGCCGAAGAGGAACGCAAGGGTAACGATCCTCACTTTTGAGCATGATAGCTCTCTTTCTTAGCATAGGAAGCCCTCTCTCGCGAGTTGTCGAAGAGTTGGAGGCGTTCCTTCGGGTAGATATGAAAAGTCCCCGTTGTTTAGCGTCCGTATGCGAGAACGGACATAGGCATTTTGGTTGAAGCCTACCCGGACATGTAGTTCGGATCGGTGATGTTGCATTGCATAAGGCCGGAGAAGACTCCGTGCTATTTGGTGTTTTTCGGGTTTTCTACGCGGTAGATTGCAGCAGGGAGCCTTGGGGACTAACCCAAAGGTGCACCCGGAAAACTGGGCGGACACGAGGTCTTGCCAACTTGGTGGCCTGAGAGCCAACTTGAACATAACGGGGTTATGTGACTTGTGATAGAATGGGACTCGGTGAAAGTTTGACCCGCGCATATGGCTTAAATTGCCGTTGCGATGTGAGCACGGGTTAGATGGAGCCGTACCCGCTTTATGTCGTTCGGGTTAGAGAGACCTAAAGGTACATGGCACTCGCCGTTGGCATAAATAGGGGTCTTCGGTGGTCGATGGCTTAAATTGACGTGACCAATACCATGAAGACGAATTGCTCATAGGAATGGCCGTCTAAGTGGCGGTGGTGAGTCCGGAATGTTAATGGCTTCAATTGACGTAACATCGACCGGTTCACCGAGAATGTGCCCTGAGTGCACGGGACGTGTGGCCGTACGAGCCAACGTCTGTGATGAAATGGCTATGGTTATATGCATTGCTCGCTTGTGCTAATGAAATGCAGGGAAGGAGCATCGCCGCCCCGAGTTGGGGGCGGGATCGTTATAATTTGGTCAGCATTGCTGACCGTTGCTTTGTTTGCCACCGTGCGGTGGTTTGTTTGCTTGCAGGTGTAGCTGGACCAAGCGGTCAATAGCGGGCTAAAGCCCTTTTTGCGAAGCTGGCCCTCGAAGGCCCAAGTGGAAATGTTTTATGTTTTATTCATGTATGGCTGGCCTGCGAGCCGAGGTTTGGAAATCATGTAAAAGACAAATGAAACATCTTGTAAGGCCTTAAGGCCGACTTTTGAGTATTTTGTATTGACATTCCTTTTGGTTTTAGTGGACATTCATGCTTGTGCTGGGTTCTTGATTTGTAACTCTTATAAATTGCTTCCGCTAGAATGCTCTGTGTAGGACGTTGAGATTGGTTGGATGGTTTCCATACGTAACCACCCGGTCTGTCTGTGGTATATGGCGTCGGGCCCCGGCCGGACCTACTGCTATATGCTATGCGACGGATAGGGGGTGTTACAATTTGGTATCAGACTACTGGTTTTGGTCGGGCTTAAAGTGAATTCGTGGGCGAATTCTTTTTAAGGGGTGGTGAGCACATTGTGTGCGTCATCGTTATAACAGTAAATAGAACCCATGAATGTCCACTTAGGAATGAAAATACTCGTGTTTGAGGAACCTGCGTGTTCCTATAATTGCTGTTTGCAATGTTATTTGGTCGCTTAACGGTGTTTTGTACCACTATAGGTGACCCGAAGTGGTGTTGGGCCGTCAGAACGCCGAGGTTCTGAGGCTAGTAGTGCACCAGAAGTTGCTCCCGCAACACCTTTGTCGGCTGAAAATATAAGATTGGTGGCTGAAGCGGTGTTGGCCGTGATCAATGCGCAGCCTGGGAGGCAAGCGCAGCAGCCCGCTCCTGTGATGGAGCAAGTACCTCTTCAAGAGGCTGAGCCGAGGAGGATGGAGCAAGTGGTTGTAGAACCAATAGTGCCAAGGAGGGCGACTGAGAGGCAGTTGAAGCATGTAATGAGCTTTAACCCTCCGTTATTCTCGGGGTTGGGAACCCCATCTCAGGCTGAAGACTGGCTCTCTAGGGTGAAGAGAGTCATGACAGCGACGGAGACGGAGGAGTGGCAGATGACCACCATTGCTACGTTCCTGCTGGACGGTGAAGCGAGGATGTGGTGGGAAGGTTTGGAGCTGCATCATCTGCGAGGTAGACAACTGATAGACGTTCCGATGGAAGAGTTCTCGGAATTGTTCTTAGCAAGATACCTCCCTTCTACTCAGAGGATTTCAATGGAGAATGAGTTCCTGAGGTTGGTGCAGGGTGAGCGAAGCGTGGATGAATATCTCCACGAGTTTACGCGGTTGAGTCGTTATGCTAGCTCTACCATCATGGATGAGGAGCGCAAGACTAATCGTTTTATGAAGGCTTGAGGGATGAGCTGAGACTATTACTGTCGGGGCCGATGACGCAGGGTTTCTTAACCTTGGTCAATACTGCCCGGTCCTTGGAGAAGGACATGAAGAACGTGCAGGCGAAGAAAGGCTTGGTTGATAGAAATCTGAGTTTAAAGTGCCGACTACCTCAAAGTCCGGCTATCGGAAGTCTTTCAAGAAGCCTAGGACTTCGGGTCCAGCTCCTTCTGGCGCTTCTGGGGCGACTACGAGTCGGACCCCGGGCGCGTGCTTTACTTGTGGCAAGACGGGGCATTTCGCCCGTGATTGTTGGAGCGGACGTCCTAAGTCCGAGAGGAGGCCGGGAGCCACTTATGAAGAGAAGGGAAAGGCGGTGGAGTCGACCGCATCCCACTATGCTCCGGCCCAACCCAGGGTTTACAATCTTGGCCAACAGGAGGCCATTAAACAAGCTGACGTGGTGACAGGTACGGTTTAATTTATAGCAAGTCAATTCCTTTATATGCTTGTTATGTATATGTTACCTTACCACTGCTTGTTAGGATTTGTGTTGATTTGTGAAAACCCGGCACGAGCACTCTTTGATACGGGAGCTTCACACTCCTTCTTGTCCGAAGGATTTATATCACGCATCGGAGTCCCTTCTTCGATGGCGAAGGATAAGTTGGATGTGTTGTTGCCCAATGGGTGTTCGATGCGAGCGGTTAGGATCTGCGACGTTAAAGTTCGTATTGGGGAGCAGGAGTTCGACCTGCAGGCGTCTTTACTTCCGTTGGCGGAGTTCGACGTCATATTTGGCATGGACTGGCTCTCGGAGCAGCAGGCCCATATAGATTGCGGTAGCAAGGAAGTAAAGCTGGGAGCAAGTCGTGAGACGACGTTTACGGGCTTAAAGGGGTCGAGCAAGACGTTGATGTCTGCTCTTCAGGTGGTGAAGGCGGTTCGTGCTGGAGCAGAACTGTTCTTTACACTAGTGGAGGTTGCAAAGCCGAAGCCCGCGATGGATTGTATTTCAGTGGTATCGGAATACCCTGATGTGTTCCCCGCAGATCTTCCTGGAGCCCCGCCTCAGCGGGAGATCGATTTTACGATCGAGCTAGTGCCAGGTGCAAAGCCTGTGTCACGATCTCCGTATCGGCTAGCGCCTAAGGAAATGGCGGAGCTGAAAGTTCAACTACAAGAGTTGTTGGAGCAAGGGTATGTGCGCCCGAGTTCTTCGCCTTGGAGCGCACCGGTCCTCTTTGTTAAGAAGAAGGACGGAAGCTTGAGATTATGTATTGATTATCGGGAGCTAAATAAGCTGACTGAGAAGAACAAGTATCCGATCCCCCGGATTGATGATCTCTTTGATCAGTTAGTCGGGTCGACGGTGTACTCGAAGTTAGATCTCAAGTCTGGGTACTATCAGCTGCGGATAAGGGAGAGTGATATCCCGAAGACAGCGTTTAGTACGAGGTACGGGCATTATGAGTTTACGGTCATGCCGTTTGGGCTGACTAATGCGCCGTCAGTATTTATGGATTTGATGAACAGGACGTTCAGGGAGTACTTGGACCATTTTGTGATCGTCTTCATCGACGATATTTTGGTGTACTCGCAAAGTGAGGAGGATCACTTCAAGCATCTCCATTTGGTGTTGGAGACACTCAGGAGAAACCAGTTGTATGCCAAGTTCTCGAAGTGCGAGTTTTGGCTATCCTCAGTGGCGTTCCTTGGGCATATAGTGAGTGGAGAGGGTATTGCGGTGGATCCGGCGAAGATTGTTGCGATACGGGAGTGGCCTGAGCTTGCTACGGTAGCAGAAGTCCGGAGCTTTTTGGGGCTTGCCGGTTATTATAGGCGCTTCGTAGAGAACTTCTCGCGGATAGCGCTACCTCTCACTACTTTGACGAGGAAGGATCATAAGTTCGTTTGGACGCCGGAGTGCGCGCGAGCTTTTGAGGAGTTAAAGTGTCGGTTGACCACGGCGCCTGTGTTGAGTTCGCCGGTTGGGACCGAAGGCTATGAGATATATAGCGATGCTTCAGGCAGCGGTTTGGGTTGTGTGCTACTGCAGCACGGAAGCGTGATAGCTTATGGCTCGAGACAGCTAAAAGTGCACGAGAGGAATTATCCGGTCCACGACTTGGAGTTGGCGGCCGTGATTTTTGCCTTGAAGCTGTGGAGACACTATTTGTACGGTGTGAAGATTGACATCTACACCGATCACAAGAGCCTAAAGTATCTAATAGATCAGAAAGATTTGAATATGCGGCAGCGTAGGTGGATGGAGTTCCTGGGGGACTATACTTTCAAGATCCACTACGTGCCTGGCAAAGGGAATGCGGTTGCGGACGCGTTGAGTCGCCGAGCCCCAGCTCAAGCGAATTGGCTATCAGTGCATGATGAGCGGTTGGTGCAGGAGCTGGAGGCGTTGGAGATTGTTTGTGTGGATAGACAATCTAGTGCTGAAGCAGTGCTGAATTGGACTGAAGTCCAATATGACCTGGCTGATCGGATTCGGCAGGCTTTGGATATGGATGCTCATATGAAGCAGTTCATGATAGAGGCTCTGGATGGGTCAAATTCCCAATTCGTTGTGGAGGACGGATTGTTGTGGAAAGACGGTCGTTTGTGCGTCCCAAGTGTGGGCAGTTTACGGGCGGAGTTGTTGTACGAGGCGCACCATACCAAGTACTCGATTCACTCGGGGAGCACGAAGATGTACCGTGATGTAAGAAGCTATTTTGGTGGCCGGGTTTGAAAAAGGATGTGGCGCTATATGTAGCGAAGTGCCAAACCTGCGCCTTGGTAAAGGCGGAGTGCCAAAAGCCGGGAGGATTTCTTAAGTCCTTGCCTATTCCGGAGTGGAAATTCGACGACATCTCTATGGACTTTGTGCATGGTTTGCCAAGGTCGCAGAAGGGGAACGACGCCATTTGGGTGGTGGTCGATCGATTAACAAAGGTGTCGCATTTTATTCCGCATAGGAAGGATGATCCGGTGGAGAAGCTGGCAAAGCTTTATGTGGACAACATAGTGCGGCTTCATGGTGTGCCCCGCAGCATCGTGAGTGACCGAGATGGACGGTTCACGTCCAATGATTGGAGGCTGGTGCAGCAAATGTTGGGAACAAAGCTGAAGTTTAGCACAGCCTTCCATCCGCAAACGGATGGGCAGACCGAGAGGGTCAATAGAACCATGGAAGACATGCTTCGCATGTGTGTCTTGGACTTTGGAAAGCAATGGGAGGACCACCTTTATTTGGTGGAGTTCGCATACAACAATAGCTACCAAGCAAGTATTCAGATGGCGCCTTTCGAGGCCCTTTATGGTAGACGATGTCGCACGCCGTTGTCTTGGTTAGAAACGGGCGAGTCGAAGTTGTATAAGCGATCGGAAGTGGAGGATGCTACTTCGTTGGTGAGAACCATTCGGGAGAGGTTGCTTATCGCTCAGGACCGACAAGCAAAGTACTATAATGCCAAGCACAGGAACGTGGAGTTCGCTGTGGGCGATTATGTATACTTGAAGATCAAGCCGTTCAAGGGTGTCTCGCGGGTGCGGCGATTGAAAAAGCTAAGCCCGAGGTACCTTGGACCGTTCGAGGTTCTGGAGCGAGTAGGAGAAGCGGCCTATCGGCTGAAGCTTTCAGTCGAGCTAAGTGGTTTACATGATGTATTCCATATTTCGGTGCTTCGGAAGGCGGTACAAGAGCCTACGCAAGTGATCGCGGCCAATCAAGTGCCGGTGGATAGTGGGCTGACGACAAAAGTCAAGCCCGTGCGGATTGAGGACTCGGAGGTCAAGCGGCTACGCAATAAAGAGATCAGGATGGTCAAAGTCCGGTGGGACAATTGCGGTCGTGAGGAGCTCTCTTGGGAGCGAGAGCAGACGATGCTTGACGAATATCCGGAGTTGTTCCGCTCAGGTACAAATTTAAGTTTGTACATGTTTTCCCTGTATGTAATTTCGTGGGCGAAATTCTTTTAAGAGGGGTAGAGTTGTAACGCCCTGAAACTCAAAGGAGCAGAGGGGAATAATTTGGGCCAGTTTGAGTTCTGGCTGCAGGCACACGGCCTGGGACACGGGCGTGTCCCAGGGCGTGTCAAGCCTGTGTCGACACTAAGGCGTGAAGTCGACACTTTGGTCTCGACATTGTGTCGAGACTGGGCACACGGCCTGCACGCGGCGTGCGACACGGGGTGTCGCAGGGTGTCGACCCGTGTCGACACTTAGCCGTGAAGTCGACACAGTGATTCGACGTTGTGTCGAGACACGGCACACGGCCTGCGACACGGGCGTGTCGCAGGGCGTGTCAACCCGTGTCGACACTCGTCCCGCGAAGTCGACACTTTGGTGTCGACAGTGTGTCGAGACATGGCACACGGCCTGCGACACGGGCGTGTCGCAGGGCGTGTCGACCCGTGTCGACACTTAGCCGCGAAGTGCCGAGACCTTGTACACGGCCTGGAGCCCAGGCGTGTCAAGGTGACACGGGCAAGGACACGGGCGTGTCCTAGAACCCGTGCAGTGCTCGGGTTGAAAACGGGAGAAAATCATGGGGTACACGGCCAGCTACACGGCCGTGTCAGGTGGAACACGGGCGTGTCAGCTCGAACACGGGCGTGTTCGAGACCCGTGTGAGGTTCCAGGTGATTCGATTTTGACGGCGAATGAGGCACACGGCCCTGGACACGGGCGTGTGCCAGGCCGTGTTCGGCCCAGATTGGGCATTTCAGTCCCGAATCGAAGCCGTTCATTTCTTTGACTGAGGATCCAATGGCTGGGGGTTGTTCCTGAAGGGATATACCCGGGTTTTGACTTAGAAAACCCTCACTTTTTCCACTTGTTATCTCTCCAAACCCTTGGAGAAAGAAAGCTAAGGCAAGAAGAAGAGGAGCTAGATCCGCCATTGGAGGAGCTTCGGAGCTCCGAATCGCAAGCCGACTCCGGATCCGCGGAGGCAACGCTAGTGCGGTCAATTCCATCCGATTACTTTTCGATGGCGCCGAAGAGGAACGCAAGGGTAACGATCCTCACTTTTGAGCATGATAGCTCTCTTTCTTAGCATAGGAAGCCCTCTCTCGCGAGTTGTCGAAGAGTTGGAGGCGTTCCTTCGGGTAGATATGAAAAGTCCCCGTTGTTTAGCGTCCGTATGCGAGAACGGACATAGGCATTTTGGTTGAAGCCTACCCGGACATGTAGTTCGGATCGGTGATGTTGCATTGCATAAGGCCGGAGAAGACTCCGTGCTATTTGGTGTTTTTCGGGTTTTCTACGCGGTAGATTGCAGCAGGGAGCCTTGGGGACTAACCCAAAGGTGCACCCGGAAAACTGGGCGGACACGAGGTCTTGCCAACTTGGTGGCCTGAGAGCCAACTTGAACATAACGGGGTTATGTGACTTGTGATAGAATGGGACTCGGTGAAAGTTTGACCCGCGCATATGGCTTAAATTGCCGTTGCGATGTGAGCACGGGTTAGATGGAGCCGTACCCGCTTTATGTCGTTCGGGTTAGAGAGACCTAAAGGTATATGGCACTCGCCGTTGGCATAAATAGGGTCTTCGGTGGTCGATGGCTTAAATTGACGTGACCAATACCATGAAGACGAATTGCTCATAGGAATGGCCGTCTAAGTGGCGGTGGTGAGTCCGGAATGTTAATGGCTTCAATTGACGTAACATCGACCGGTTCACCGAGAATGTGCCCTGAGTGCACGGGACGTGTGGCCGTACGAGCCAACGTCTGTGATGAAATGGCTATGGTTATATGCATTGCTCGCTTGTGCTAATGAAATGCAGGGAAGGAGCATCGCCGCCCCGAGTTGGGGGCGGGATCGTTATAATTTGGTCAGCATTGCTGACCGTTGCTTTGTTTGCCACCGTGCGGTGGTTTGTTTGCTTGCAGGTGCAGCTGGACCAAGCGGTCAATAGCGGGCTAAAGCCCTTTTTGCGAAGCTGGCCCTCGAAGGCCCAAGTGGAAATGTTTTATGTTTTATTCATGTATGCCGGCCTGCGAGCCGAGGTTTGGAAATCATGTAAAAGACAAATGAAACATCTTGTAAGGCCTTAAGGCCGACTTTTGAGTATTTTGTATTGACATTCCTTTTGGTTTTAGTGGACATTCATGCTTGTGCTGGGTTCTTGATTTGTAACTCTTATAAATTGCTTCCGCTAGAATGCTCTGTGTAGGACGTTGAGATTGGTTGGATGGTTTCCATACGTAACCACCCGGTCTGTCTGTGGTATATGGCGTCGGGCCCCAGCCGGACCTACTGCTATATGCTATGCGATGGATAGGGGGTGTTACACGTAGCGAGACATGATTTCGCTAGTACAAAAGCTACAAACAGAAACCTCAAAAACAAGCCGGGCGGACAGCAATTGAAACCGCCGAGACCGCTCAGACCGCCGAGATTGCTGAAGTCGCCCGAACTGCTGCAACACGCCGAATATAACACGGAGTCCGCAAGATCGGGCGGACACACCGCTATTCGCTGCCTGCTGAGGAACTGATGAACAGTCTGCCTACCCGCCTGAGACCGGCGGACAGGTTATTGGAACTTGAACAAGCTGAAGCAGAGAAGCACTGACAAGCCACATAAGCGACCAGCTGAGACTGCAAAGACCACACACTTTCAAGTACTTGACCGAAGTCAAAGCCAAACTACTGGCTCCTTGAAGCTAGCCGCGCGACCTGCACACAGCAAGACGTCAGCTCTACTCAACCCGCGCGGACAGAGAAATTCAAACCGCAGCAATCGACCAAGCCCCACTTACTGTTCACACTGTTACTGTAGACGTGTCGGGGGGTTCTATTTATAAGCGAGGTGAGGAGTGTGGTCGGCACCCTAGTGAATAGAATCACCGCCCCAGCCCGCGCGCTAACTCAACCCAATCCGCCAAGTCCGCACGGACTTTGACCAGACCAAACCTCCAGGAACCAGAACAAAAAAAGTCAGTCCGCCTCTATGTGGACTCACGTGCTGCCGACCTGCCTAACACTGGCACAAAGCCAGTCCGCCCAAAGCAAACAGCGCTAGACCGCCACCCAATACAGCACGCGGACACCCCCGCAACACAAGCTGCAACAGCCCGCAATACCATATCACGCGGACTCAGGAGACAGTCCGCAGAGCTCGGCAAACAACTCCACCCCGCCAAGAGTCCACGACCAACATGCAGTCCGCCCGGTCAACAGCGGACTCTGCGGACACTGAGAACTTGTCATAGCAAATGATCAAGTCTAGCGGCCCACCAAGCACTGGCGCGAGCACGGCGGACACAAAAGCTCCAGACCGCCAACAAACAGGACAGTCCGCCCCAGGATGGGAACATCCACTTCATCTTGGATAGCTCGGCAAGAAGCAAGGCATCGTCCTCACAGATGCGGACTCCGCGGACGCTAAAGCACGGAAAAGGGCAGAGTCTGCAAGCTCTACCCGCACAGCTCTCCACAACGGTCACCTGCCGGACTCCAACACCAATCAGCGCAGTCCTCCATAGCAGAACATCGCTGCACCACCTGAGCTCAGCAAAGGCCGCAGCCAAACTCCAAGGCCAGTCCGCAACAGCAGACACCGCGAACTCGCCAATTCGCCAAGCCTCCTGTGGAAGAACTCCCAAAACGCTGGATAACAAGCTTGCAAAACCACAAGGCGGCAACCCGCAGTCCTCCCAAGCCGCGGACTCAGTCCGCACAGGCCGCTTAGACCGCCCGGCCTGTCCATCACCCACTTCCACTTCACAAAATTCAACACTCCCCCTTGAACTGGGAAGTGGTGATCAAGCCCAGCAAGCTACGTAACCGCTGAAAAGGCCCTTTCGACAACGACTTCATGAAGATTTCAGCAAGATTATCTTCACTCCAAACATGCCCGACCAGAAGAGATCCCACCAACACCTTCTCCCTGATGAAGTGGTGTTCGATCTCAATATGCTTGGTCCTTGCGTGACACACTGGATTGTTTACCAGTTTGAGAGCACTCTCATTGTCACCCCGGAGTAAATTAGGCCTTTGCACTTCTTCATGAACATCCTCTACAAGCCTCCACAACTAGATGGCTTCCCGAGCAGCCAAGGCCGAAGCCTTATACTCAGCTTCTGTAGTAGACACGGACACTAAATCTTGCTTCTTGCTACACCATGAAATACACGCTTATCCACAAGTGAACACATGACCCGAAGTTGACCTCCGATCGTCCGAGTCACCACCATAGGCAACATCCGTGTATCCAAGCAAAGCAAAGTCCGCATCTCTACGGTAGAGGAGTCCCATATCAGAAGTTGACTTGACATACTTCAGAATGTTCTTAGCCGCCACCAGATGAGACTTCCTTGATTCAGCCATAAACCGACTTACTCGGCCAACAGCATAAGCAATGCCTGACCTTGTAATCGTTAGGTAAATCAAGCTCCCTACAAGAGCCATGAACACCAAAGGATCAGGAAGAATCCTTCCTTCATCTCGTTGAAACTTCAGCCCATGTTCCAGTGGAGTAGAGTAACTCTTCCCTTCGCCCATGCCAAATTGACTTACAATGCGATCTACATATCCCTTCTGACAAATGAGAATCCCGCATTCCTTCCTCTCCACTTCAAGACCGAGAAAGTAATGAAGATCTCCCAAATCTTTCATCTCGAAGCGTATAGCTAGCTCGGCCTGAGCCTAGCTACTTCCTCCTCTGAATTCCCTGTGACGATCATGTCATCCACATACAGTAGGACCAAGACTTGAAGCTCCCCCTTCTTCTTGACAAACAAGCTAGAATCCGAGTTGGAAGCAAGATAACCGCATAATTGCAAATACTCTGCTATATTTCCATACCAAGCTCTAGGGGATTGCTTCAACCCGTAGAGAGCCTTCCTGAGCTTGCAGACATAGTCCGGATGAACTTCAGAAACAAATCCAAGTGGCTGATCCATGAAGATGTCCTTGTCAATCTCTTCATAAAGAAAAGTGTTCTTCACATCAAGCTACCACATTCTTCATCCCTTGCAAGCAGTCAAGGCGATCACCACTCTAACTGAAGTCATCTTTGCAACCGGACTAAATGTCTCCTCATAGTCTTCTCCATACTACTGTGAGAATCCTCGAGCGACCAAGCGAGATTTGTACATATCAATGCTCTCATCAGCCTTCTTCTTTAACTTATACACCGACTTGCAAGTCACTGGAGTAATGCCATCAACCTTGGGCACAAGATCCCAGGTTTCATTCTTCTTGAGAGCAGCAATCTCTTCCTTCATGACATCATCCCACTCCTTGACTCCAGTGGCCTTATTGAAGTTTATAGGCTCTCGCTCATCCAGATGTCCTGCAAAGAAGCAGGAGACAAAGCTCACTGCATTCTTATCAAAGTATCGAGTCGGTGGCTTCACAACCCTCTTTGATCTCCGAAGAGGTTGTTCCGTGCTTACTACCTCTGTTGCTTCTTCAAGCTCAACACCACCTTCAGGCAAGCTTTGAGCAATGCTCCTCCTGCTTCCTGAGCCAGAAGTCTCAGCACCAAAACTTGAAGTAACAGGAGCTGCTGGTGAAACAACAAGCTCCTCTTCATTCCAAGCCTTCAGCAACTACTTTCTGTTCTTCATCAACCTTGCTTATGGTTAGCTCAACCGAGCTACCTCCATACGACGTCAGCTTGTCAAAGACAACATCTCTTGACACAACGAACTTCTTCGTCGCAGGATCCATGCATTTCCATCCCTTCTTTCGATCATCATAGCCAACAAAGACAAGCTTCCTTGCCTTTGTATCCAGCTTAGTCCTTGAAGCATCCGGGACATGCACATAGCAAGTTGAACCGAACACCCGAAGGTATTCCACACTAGGCTTCTCCTTCAGCAACAACTCAAAAGGAGTCTTCATGTTGATCGGGCTAAGCGACATCCGATTGATGACGTAAGAAGCACAAGACATCCCCTCTGCCCAGAAGGACCTTGGAATGTCTTTTGCATAAAGCCAGCATTTGCAAGTCTCCGTCAGATGACGGATCTTCCGCTCCGCCACTCCATTTTGTTGTGGAGTGTGAGCATAAGTGAGCTCTCGTTGGATCTCGTGCTTCTTACAGAAGCTAGAAAACTCGGAGGACACAAACTCACCACCGTTATCTATTCTAAGCTTCTTGATCCGCAAGTCTAGTCGGCCTTCCACCAACTCCTTGAAATCCACAAACAAATGGAAGGCTTTAGACTTCTCCGTCAAGAAATATACCAAAGTGTATCTTGAGTAGTCATCAATTTGTAAGATCTGTCTGTAGATTTGAGTGGAGGAGATTTATTCTCTTGTTGTTGTAAGCCTGTGTTATAAAGGCTGAGGTATGGCTAGGATTGCCAGAGACAGGAGAAGTTGAAAATTCTCTAAGTTGTATGGCATTTGTTGCCTGAGAAGTAGGAGTTAGGATTCATTCTGAGGTAGAGTTCTTGGGAAGAACTTGAGGTGTAGGATCTTGTTGATCTGAGTGGTAAGACTTGTGAAGTCTGAGTAGTAGGAGCCGGGTGGGCTTTGAGGTGTAAGATCTAAAGATCTGGGTAAAGGAAAGAGGAGGAGTTTGACCGAATCTACTTCATTGCTAGATAGGCGAAGGGAAAAAGTGAATGTACTCATAAATTGGAGAACCACTATAAATCTGTCTGCATTGTGCTGTGTGTGCTGATGTGTTGTGCTGTGTTAATTCTGTTGATTGCTATTTAGTTTCTGTTGATTATCTGATCTGAGTTAATCATTTCAATTAAAGTAGTACTCTAATTGAAGAAAAGTGGGACCATATTTAAATTAGACATATTCACCCCTCTATAGGTCACTTTCAATCATAAAGTGAACATTTAAAAATTCGAACCCACACCAGAACCACATTAGGTGAATAGCGGACCACCTGGCCATTTGATTTTTATGTTTTTATCCTATAATATATTATATGCATATAAATATTAATGTATATATAAAATAAACATGTATAATTAATATACATATCTATATAAATATTAATTGATATTTTTTAGATATATTATTATATTAACATATTAAATTATTGTTTAAAAATCAAAGTAAAAAACTAGTCTTATTTTATCTTAACTATTGTCATTCCAAATATTCATTTTATTACTCTATTACAATGTCATTTTTGTCCAAACTCAACGGAACAAAAACGTCATGCAAAACGAAGCTTTACAAGTATAGTGATAATGTATGCATCATTTTATTTGTATCACAATATAATTGTAATAAATTATCAATTTATAGATAAATTTCTAAGATAATGTTAATTATTTTTATTTTTTAAAAAATATATGTGTGTGTGTAACGGTTTGATTCCGATTGAATCGGTTGGACCAGTTAGACCGATTCAATTTTGAACATTTCCCTCCGCCGGTTCAATGTCCGATCCGATTTTAAAAATTTTGGGAAATTTAAAACAATTTGGAGATACTTAAACTTTTCATTGGATTAGTATTTATAATATGTTTTCAACGCCATAAAAATCACTTAATTTTGATCTCTAAAACTCCCCAATAATCCAAAAAATCAAATCGTTCTTTACTTGGCTCTTCGCACGCGCCACATGTTGGCCATGTAGCATGGTGTCGTCACCGTCACCACATGGCGGTCATGCACGATGCCACGCATCGTCACACATCGTCACGCATCCCGACGCTGCATCCATGTAATCTTCCGGTGCTGCTATGGGGCGTGTAGTGACCGTAAGATGTGGCCAATGGAGAGTAAGAATCGAACAGAAGTTATAACCTATAATACTTGCCATATTCTCGTATAGGCAAAAATAATTACTGTTCACGACATAATTCTTAATATAGTGTAAAGGCCACTGCTACAGGCGAGTATTGTCGTGCGGGGCATTAGAGACTCTTCATTCACTATCATTCGTATATTATACATAATATTAATATTTTGATTTTTTCGGTCATCACATGTATTAAAAATTATGTGTTAAGAAGAAATATAAAAATAGAAATACTAAAATTTGTGGGCATTTTTATTGACAGCCCTTATATGACTATTGGTAGCCCAAAAATAATAGCAGCCCAAAAAATAGCTATTGGCAGCCCGATGGATATTGACAGCCCAAAAATTAAGTTTTTAAAAGACCTTTTTAGGAAAAAGTGTTCCCGATGGCTATTGGCAGCCTGATGGATCTCGGCTATTGGCAGCTGAGATCTACAACTTTTATGTCGAACACTTTTTCTTAAAATGTCATATAGTAGTGTTGCAATACGGAGGTCGGGCGATCTATTGTTGTTCGGAGACCGCGCGGTCTGCCGGTTTATTCTGGCCGGTCTGTCTGTCGGGCTGGTGCTGTTTGGTATCCCAGTGGTCTGGCGGTTTGTCTCAGACGACTTGGAGACCGGGCGGTCTAGCGGTCTCCTGTGGCGGCTTGATCTTTGTGGCACATGTTATCTCCTCTTGTTAGTTAACGGGTGGTTAGCCGACTTGTCTAACCGCCCGGCCTGTCCGGTTTGCCTTTTATAAAGCCGCATATACTTGTAAATTTTTAGTCTCATATTGCTTAATTGTATTCTCTCTCATCTCCTACATTCTATAAAAGTGAGGTTATACCATTGTAATTGATACTTTTTTGGATAATAAAGTTTACATTACTACAAATTTTCGGTCTGCTCTTTTCTGTTCGCACATGGTATCAGAGGACTCGGTCCTTTCCTCCTGACTGAGCTCTCTCTACGCGTGCAGCTTGTTTCTTCTTTCCGCGACCTGTTCTCGCAACTTATTTTCTCTTTTGTCCGCTGCTCTATTCGCGCGGCTTGTTTCTCCCTGTTTGCGGCCTCTTGCTTCTTCTCTGTTCTAGCCGCTCTCCTCTTCTTTGTCATCGCGACCTGTCTTTAAGTCACTGCGGCCTTTTCTCACCGCTCTCCTCTTCTTTATCGCCGCGACCTGCCCTTAAGTCGTTGTGACCTGTTCTAGCCATTCTCCTCTTCTTTGCCGCCGCGACCTGTCCTTAAGTCGTTGCGACCTGTTCCGGCTTCTTCTCCTTCTAGCCGCGACTTGTTTCTCCCACTGCTCTCTTCTATGGACTCAATCTCCTCCACGCAGTCCGCCTCGGTGGTCACCTCTTCTGGCAGTGCACACGTTGTTACTCACGGTCGATGGTTGATCGACTCTGGTGCTACCAATCATATGACGGGCAATCCTCAGTGTTTTTCTCATCTCGAAACACATGATCGGTTGCCTCCGGTCTTTATTGCTGACGGCTCTTCATCTCCGATGAATGGGACGGGGGTGGTTCAGGTCACTCCGTCTCTTTGTTTGGCGGATACCCTCTACGTGCCCTCGTTCCCTTGCAATTTATTATCGGTTACTTTTCTATGCAAGCAATTACGGTGTTCTGTCACATTCACTTCTACTTCTTGTTCTTTTCAGGATCCGGCCTCCCAACGGATGATTGCTACTGGGACTGAGAGTGGCGGCCTTTACTTCCTCGACAACATTTCTGCTCTATCCGCATTTTCCTCCTCCTCTACAGATCTTCTCCAATGGCATCTTCGCCTTAGACATGCTCCTCCACGGCTTTTGCGCCAGCTTCTGCCCCACCTTCCTCCCATCATCCTCCTCTAAACTGTGATGCATGTCAGCTCGGCAAGCATCATCGCTCATCCTTCCCGCCAACACAGAGTCGTGGCTCTTCCCGTCCCTTTGACCTCGTTCACTCTAACATGTGGGGTCCTTCTCCTACCCTCACCATTGGTCGGGGTAGTTCCTATTTTGTTACATTTATTGATGATTTCTCTCGGTGTACATGGGTGCACCTTCTCAAGGATCGCTCTGAAATGTTCTCTGTCTGGACATCCTTTTATTCTATGATCAAGACTCAGTTTGATACGTCTATTAAAATTTTTCGTTCTGACAATGGTAAGGAGTATCTTAGCCATGATTTTTCTTCCTTCTGTATGCATCATGGTATTATTCGTCAAACTAGCTGTGTCTACACCTCCCAACAAAATGGGGTGGCGGAACGCAAAAACTGTCACCTCCTTGATGTCGCTCGCACTCTGCTGACCCAAATGCATGTTCCTCACTCCTATTGGGGCTATGCTGTCCTACTCTCCCGTTATCTCATCAACCATATTCCCTCCACTGTTCTTCGCGGTGCCACCCCATTCTCCATTCTTTATCCCACAAAGAATCCTTTTCCCCTTACTCTGCGCATCTTTGGGTGGACCGCCTTTGTGCATTCTCCCGCTGCCACCCGTGACAAACTCTCCCCACGGGCCACTAAATGTGTCTTTCTGGGGTACTCTACCACTCAGAAAGGTTATTATTTCTTTGACCCCCTTACCCGCAAGCAGTTTGTCTCTGCGGATGTTACGTTCTTTGAAAATGCCTCTTACTTCTCTCCTGCTTCCTCCTCTACTCCTACTGCTCCTACTTCTCAAACCAACCAAGCCATTCCCTCTGCTCCTACTGACGTTTCGCCCTCTCCACCGTCTTTACCCTCTCCAGCATCTCCACCCTCTCCACCATCTCCACCCTCTCCTCCCTCGATTTCTCCCTCCTCTCCACAGTCGTCTCTCTCTACTCTCGGGTCAGCTCTCTCCACCACGGACGCTCCGGATACTGCAGAACCAGCTGCCCTGGATCTCCCCATTGCCCTTCGCAAAGGGGTTCAGGCATGTACCCAACACCCTCTTGTTGCAGTTGTTTCCTATGATCGTCTTACCCCTTCTTGCAGAGCTTTTGCATTGGCTATCTCGGCTACTGCCACCCCCTCGTTCCTACTAGGAGGCCCTTACTATTCCTCATTGGAAAGCTGTCATGGATGAGGAGATTGCTACTCTCACTGAACGGGGTACCTGGACCCTGGTTCCTCCTCCTTTCGGCACAGATGTTGTTGGCTGTCGCTGGGTCTTTGTGGTGAAGTTCCTTCCCGATGGCAGTGTGGATCGTTACAAGGCTCGGCTTGTTGCCAAGGGTTTTGCCCAAACTTATGAGGTTGATTACTTTGACACTTTCTTTCCAGTTGCTCGTCTCAGTACTATTCGAGTTCTTCTCTCTGTGGCTGTCAACCGGGATTGGCCCATTTCACAGCTGGATGTCAAAAATGCCTTTCTTTATGGGGATCTTCAGGAAGATGTTTACATGGAGCAACCTCCTTGGTATGTTGGTCAGGGGGAGACATGAGTATGCCGGCTAAAGAACGCTATCTATGGCCTAAAGCAAAGTACTCGTGTCTGGTTTGACAAGTTTAGCGGCATTGTTGCAGCCATTGATTTTACAAGAAGCTCAGCCATCATTCCTTGTTCGTTCGGAAAACTGCCTCTGGTCTGGTAGTTCTTGCGGTTTATGTTGATGACATTCTTCTTACTGGCGATGATTAGGATGGGGTAACGTTGATAAAGAAACACCTCCGTCAGCACCTGGTTACGAAGGATATGTGCTCACCGAAATACTTTCTGGGAATTGAAATCTCTAGGAAGCCCAACTTCATGGTCCTTTCCCAACAGAAGTATGCTCTTGATCTTCTAAAAGACGCAGGATTGACTGGTGTTAAACCTGCCCATTCTCCCATGGCTATTGGGGAAGACAAAACTTGGATAGATGACTCGCCTCTTCTATCCGATCTTACAAAGTACCGGCGTCTGGTGGGCAAACTCATTTATCTCACGGTAACCAGACCCGACATCTCTTATGTTGTTGGCAAGGTGAGCCAGTTCATGTAAGCTCCTAGAGAGTGTCATCTACAATTTGCCTTGAGGATATTGGAGTATATTAAAGCACCACCATGGAAAGGACTCATTTTTCAGAAGAGTGGTCACCTAAGGGTTGAAGTGTACTCTGATTCGAGCTATGTTGATGACAAAGGGGATCGCAAGTCGACATCAGGTTTCTGCACATTTGTTGGAGGCAATCTTGTGAGTTGGAAGAACAAGAAACAGTCTGTGGTCTCCAGGTCCAGTGCAGAGGCAGAATATCGCAGTATGGCATCGACCACATGTGAGTTGAAATGGTTACGAGCTCTCATGCTTAATTTAGGAGAGGTGTACAACTATCCTCTTCCTATGTTCTGTGACAATAAAGTCGCGATATACATCTCCAAAAATCCGGTCTTTCATGAGAGAACGAAGCACATAGAAGTCGACTGTCATTTCATTCGGGAGGAGATCTTGAAGAAACAGATTTGTACTCCGTTCGTCACTTCAGATAACGAGTTGGCCGACATCTTCACCAAGCCGATGTCCGCCTCCTTTTTCCACATTTGCGACAAAGCTGAGCATGATTGATATTTATGCTCCAGCTTGAGGGGGAGTGTTGCAATATGGAGGTCGGGCGGTCTGTTGCTGTTCGGAGACCGGGCGGTCTGTCGGTTTATTCTGGCCGGTCTGTCTACCGGGCTGGTGCTGTTTGGTATCCCAGCGGTCTGGCGGTTTGTCTCAGATGACTTGGAGACTGGGCGGTCTAGCGGTCTCCTGCGGCGGCTTGATCTTTGTGCCACATGTTATCTCCTCTTGTTAGTTGACGGGCGGTTAGCCGACTTATCTAACCGCCCGGCCTGTCCGGTTTGCCTTTTGTAAAGCCGCATATACTTGTAAATTTTTAGTCTCACATTGCTTAATTGTATTCTTTTTCATCTCCTACATTCTATAAAAGGGAGGCTATACCATTTAATTGATACCTTTTTGGATAATAAAGTTTACATTACTCCAAATTTTCGGTCTGCTCTTTTCTGTTCGCACAAGTAGGCCTATTTTCAAAATGCGTGTAATCCGGGCGGAACTCGCATAATTCCGTCCGAGTTCCGCCCGGATTCCGCGCCTTTTTGAAAATAAGTCTGCTACATGACATTTTTAGAAAAAGTGTTCCCCATAAAAGTTGTAGATCTCGACGAGATCTACAACTTTCATGTTGAACACTATTTCTACAAATATCATAAAATAGACATTTTTTCAAAACGCGCGTGTTCCGTGTTTTGGGTTGTTATTAGCGGCCATTATATGTGTGTTTTTTATTATTTTGACGGGCTGCCAATAGCCAAAGCTGCACTGCCAATATAAATGCCCAAATTTATTAGGAAAGATACAATCATGACTTCTAATTCAACTATTTGAGCCAAATTCCTCGAACCGGCCCGAAGCCTCTAATGAAAGAGCGCTTTTTTGGTACCCGCAAGTACCTAGAGGAAGACGAAAAAAACAATATTGCTCGGTGTATTTAAAATATGTCCGCTGCGATTAAAACAAACAGAAAAATTAAAAAAACTCGATAGGAGACGGGCACCTTACCAGCAGGTACAAAAAAAAATTCTGCTAATGAACTCCCGAGATTCCCATCTCCAACTTCTTGGAGAAAGCTGACGTCAGCGATCGCCCCCAACTGATCACAGCCATAAACCTCCATTTCCCTATAAATTGCCTTCCAATGCCAAAAAGCAGGGCACCGCGAAAGATAATAATAAACACGAGGGAACAGGGGAGAGAGAGAAGGGGAATTGGGTCTTTAGGGAGAGAAATGTCGGAAGCTGTTGAATCTTGGAGCATAGACACGATCCTGAAGAAGCGCATCATCCCCAATGGGAGCACAAACGAGGAAAATCAGGAATGGGGATCACCTGCTCCGGCGAATAAATGGTCGGCGGACCCTTCCGAATCGTTAGCCAGCGCCCGGCACGAATTCGGCGAGCACGGCGGCGTCAACATGTCGATCGAAGCCTCAGCCACCTTCACGGTGATGGAACCCGACACGATGCGGAAGATGTTTGCCGGAGAGCTCGGACCCGATCACGATTTCTACATCTACAGCCGCCACTTCAACCCCACCGTGCTCAATCTCGGCCGTCAGATGGCTGCCCTCGAGGGAACCGAGGCCGCCTACTGCACCGCCTCCGGCATGTCCGCCATCTCCACCGTAATCCTCCAGTTATGTCCCACCGGATCTCACGTCGTCGCCTCACGATGCCTCTACGGAGGCACTCACGCGCTGCTCACGCGATTCCTCCCGCGCTCCGCCGGGATCCGGACGACGTTGGTGGATATTGATGACCTTGAGGCCGTGAGAGCCGCGGTGAAGGACGGCGAGACGAAGGTGATTTACGCGGAGACCATGTCGAATCCGACGCTGACGGTGGCGGATATTCCGGGATTGAGTGCGATCGCGAGGGAAAAGGGGGTGATTCTAGTGGTGGATAATACGTTCACCCCTATGGTGGTATCGCCGGCGAAGTTGGGCGCCGATGTTGTTGTTCACAGTGTTTCCAAGTTCATCAGCGGCGGCGCCGACATCATCGCAGGTATGCTGCTCAGAATTCGCTGCCTCTAGTGCCCTATTTTTATCCATGGATATTAGTTTGTTTGGTTTTGCTCGTCGGAAGGTTGGGGACGCCGTTCGGTTCGCCGTCGCCGCCGTACAGCCATATTGGTATCGTGGCAGCCTGGCTGGTGTCGGTGGAACCAGAGTCCCATCATTTTTCCGAGATCTATCCTTTAGTTTCGATACTGTTGTGTACAAATTCATTTTGATTAAGTGCAAATTTAAAAATTTTAGGTATATTTATTTAAAAATGATTTGCACTTGACAAAAATGATTTGTACCCGTCCTACGGGCTCGGGCTTTAGCCACCTGGATCAGGCCTGGACTTTCCTTTATTCAGACTCGGGCCAGGCTCAGGCACCAGCCCTAGGAAGGAGACTGTTCCGTGCCAAAGGCCAGGCTGACCCGAGCCCGGGCTTGGCCCGGCCTTCTATTTTTTTATTTAATAATAACTTAATTTTAAAAGTATTAATAGATTTCAGTAATAGATGAATGAAATGGCGGGATTATAGGTAAAATTTGATTAAATGAAATCCTGCCACCTGGGGCTGGCTTAGCCTAGACTGGGCTCAGTTTGGCCCAAACATTGAGCTTTGCTTGGTATGGCCCGAGCACTGGGCCGGGCAAATGTCTTATACCGAGCCCTATAAGTCCCCCAAGCCCAACATGGGCCCGGGCTTGACCTAGCCGTTTTTTTCGGGTTGGCCCAGTCTTCTTGAACACCTAGTATAAATTATGATTTATAAGTCCCCCAAGCCCAACTAAGTATTAAAAATTTGATATAATAATCAAATTTTATATTATTAGACTCATTTATCGCTCATCTGACCACCATTTTTGATATATAAGTAGTCAAATTTATTACCTCATCGAGAGAAATCTAAATCCACTACTAACCCCCAGATTTGCCCCCTGAATACATCCGCAGTTCCTATTTTTCAAAAGCATGTCTGTTATTGCACGGCATGCAATATTTCTATTTGGTAGTCTGATGCACAAAGCACCCTTTCACTTGGCTTTTAAAAGGCGATTGATATCCGCACTAACAATTTTGGATATCCGCACTAGGATTACTTATATTTTCGCGCCTTTTGAAAATACTCCTTGTACATGCATTTTTAGGAAAAGTGTTCAACACGAAAGTTTGTAGATCTCGACGAGATCTACAACTTTCGTGTTGAACAATTTCCTAAAAATGCATGTATAAGCGTATTTCTAAAAGACGCGAAATCTGAGCGTATTTCCTAATGTACGTCTTGTACATGCTTTTTAGGAAAATTGTTCAACACGAAAGTTGTAGATCTCGTCGATATCTACAACTTCGTGTTGAACACTTTTCCTAAAAATGCATGTACAGGAGTATTTTCAAAAGGCGCGAAAAATTATAAGTAATCGTAGTGCGAATATCC